>CM049577.1:0-490000 GCA_027123335.1 Amphiprion clarkii | reverse complement strand
TGTACACCAGGGGGCGTAGAACTGCAGCGAGACACGGAACAGCAGGGTGAACGCAGTACACAGAGTACACAGTACACAGAGTACACAGTATACAGAATATACAGTACACAGTACACAGAGTACACAGTATACAGTACACAGTACACAGTATATAGTACACAGTATACAGTACACAGGATACAGAGTACACAGTACACAGAGTACACAGTATACAGTACACAGTACACAGTATATCGTACACAGTACACACAGTATACAGAGTACACAGTACACAGTACACAGAGTACACAGTATACAGTACACAGTACACAGTACACACAGTACACAGTATATAGTACACAGTACACGCAGTACACAGTACACGCAGTACACAGTACACAGTACACAGAGTACCCAGGCGTACCTTGATGAGCCAGATGTCTTCGGCTCCTTTTCTTTCCATGAAGCTGAAACCGATCGATCACATTGGTTACTGTTCTTGATCTTCAGTCTGATCTGAACATAGGACTGAATTAGTTTTTACTCACGAGTCATCGAGCTCCTCCACGAAGGCCGACACCGACACAAACAGCAGCACTGGAGTAAACAAACAAACAATCAGTGAAGCAGACTGAAGCTTAATCCGTCAGATCTGAAATCAGCAGAACCACAGGAAACAGAACCTGAACCTGTGAGAACCTTCAATGAGCTGAGAGCAGAAGAACAAAGAGATGGAACTTTTCCGTGTGGAGTTAAAGCTGAACTTTATTCCAGGAGAAGCTGGACGTACCTGTGAGCAGCGTGGAGCTCCTTCTGTCCGACATGTTGACTGGATTAACCACGGAGCTAATCTGACGGATTAACGGACCTCATTCAATCCACTCAAACTTTATTCACAGCTGCTTCACATGAATAACAGAACATATGGCTGAGATTAAAGCTGCAGGGGGACAAATGTGAGCAGCAGGGAGCAGCGAACACACACACGATCAATATGTTTGATCAGGTATCGATCAGTCCGACTCTTAGGACTCATTCACCAGGAAACCAGATGAGAGGAGCCTTTATTAACATCCACATGAGCTGCAGGCTGGTCAATGAATCAGAAACTCATCAATAAATCAGAAATTATCAATAAATCAGAAACTCATCAATAAATCAGGAGTGTCAATAAATCGGCAATAAATTATGAATACCTGTCAATAAGTCAACCATTATTTAATTCAAACTGAAAAAAACTTTACTTGAAACATCAGAAGGAGAGAAATAAAGTTTGTTCTGAAATTTATTAACAAAAAGAAATCAATCAATCAATCAATCAATCGATCAATCAGTCTTCAGCTTTGCTTCATAAATCCACTGCCTTAGATGCTGATTGGTGCCAATAATCAATCAATAACTCTAAAGCAGGTATGAGCTCCAGGATCAGCAGCGATGTCATCACCAGCTGTTTTCTCTCTGTCCAATCAAATCCTTCTTTCTTCTTCTTTGGTGGTGCAGCGGTAGGGGGCGGGGCCACATGAATGAGAGCGGGTCATGTGATGATGGGCGGCGACAGGTGAGCAGCAGGTGTCAGAGAGGGACCAGCAGAGCTTTAGTCTCCGTCATGGCGCCCCCGTCAGGCTGCAGGGAGGAAGGGGCGGAGCTTGTGGGCTCAGTCATGACGTCGGCGGACGGCTGCCGGCTGAAGGCGGCTGATCCTGAACTGGACCCGTCAGCTTCGCTCTCCGTCCAGCAGGACTCGCTGTCGGATGCCGAGGACAGTCGGCTCCTCCCCCAGCGGCCGTCGGGCCGGGCGGTGGTGAGGCGGACTCCCGGTGAGCCGGTGAGTGTCGTACGGCGAGATGACGCGGCGCTGGAGCTGAGTGATGAGCGCAGGTCTTTCTCCTGCAGCCGCAGCACGGCGCGCAGCAGCGGCACGTGGCGGCCGATGGCGGCGCGGTACTTGGGGTGCGTGATGGCGTAGATGATGGGGTTGTGGATGGCGGAGGCCTTGGCGATGACGGCGGGAACAGAGTTCATGTATGGAGTCAGCAGGTGGGCGTAGCCGGCGGTGGCGGTCAGAGCCACTGCAGAATACGGCGACCAGGACACCACGAAAAGCACGATCACTCCCAGAGCCACTTTGGCCAGCCGCCACTCGCCACGCAGACGCTCGTATGCCCTGTTGGGCTGTCCACCGCTCAGCCGCTCCACCTCTCGGCTCGCTCGCCGCACCGCCCGGAAGATGGCCAGGTAGCATCCGGCTATGACGGTGAGCGGCAGGAAGAAGACGAAGGCGAACAGCAGGATGGTGTAGGCGCGCACGGCGGTCGTGAAGCTCATGTAGTCCCAGCTGCAGGACGTTTGCAAGCCTTCGGGGACATAGGCGCTCCACCCGAAGAACGGCGGCAGACTCCAGCCCAGTGAGTACAGCCACACCCCCGCCACCACCACCAGCACCCGCCGCCGACTCGCCCCGCCCAGCGCCAGCGGCCGCGTGATGGCGAGGCAGCGGTCCGCTGCGATGGCCGTCAGCGTCATCATGGATGCGATGCCGAACAGAGCGCCGCAGAAGGCGTAGAGCTCGCAGGCCAGTTCTCCGAACACCCAGCAGCGGTGCAGGCTCGCCACAAAGAACACCGGAGACTGCGTCAGAGACATCAGGAAATCAGCGGCCGCCAGGTTGACCACCAGCAGGTTGCTAGGCAACCGCAGTGTCCGACTGCAGCAGAACACGTAGATGACCAGAGCGTTTCCCAGCATGCCCGTCACCCCGACCAACAGGATGACGGAGCCGATGATGTAGTGGGCATGGTCAGGGACGTCCACAGTGGGGAACAGGTGAGGCTGCAGGTTGGAGCTGTGTGTGGGGGCGTGGCCAAGCAGATGGACCAGCTGAGACGTCCTGATGTGGAGATGATGAGCGCTGCAGTTTCCACCCAGAGAGCAGAGAGACGGCGTCCCGCTGGCGTGGATGAGGCTCATTGCTGGCGGCTGGTTCTCGGTCGGTTCTCAGTTATTTTTCGGCTGGTTCTCGGCTGGTTCTTGCTCTGCGGTCGCTCTGCGGTCGCTCTGCGGTCGCTCTGCGGTTGCTCTGCAGTCGCTCTGTCCTGCTGCCACTCTTTACGTGAGGCTGAATGATGGATGACGGAGGACTATTGAACGATGATCCATTAACTCCATGCACTCAGGGTTCGTCAACATCTGCTCCAGATGTGACCTGGTTGCTGCAGGTTAATGAGCTTTTAGCTCAGAACTTCAGAGGAAATGGGGTCAGATGTGTTTGAGTCCTAAATACACTGAAATAAGGTCATCAGGCCAAACACTGACAAACAGACCTTTATTTTCCAGGTTCATGTTCGTCAGACTTCAGACCATCAGGAGGTGAAGACAGTCCAGATGTTTCTAGCCGTCACTGAAACTGGAGCAATGAGCCACATTAAATCTGTAACAGTGTTTAATATGGAGTTTTATTTTCCATGTTTTCATCAGTTCAATACAAAGATTCACTGATTATAATAATTAACCAATGGATGGACTGTGTTCAGAGTTGGACAAATGTTGGACAGAAGTTGGACAGATGTTAGATGTTGGAGAGATAATAGACAGATGTTGGACAGATACTGGACAGATGTTGGACAGATGTTAGATGTTGGAGAGATATTAGACAGATGTTGGACAGATGTTGGACAGAAGTTGGACAGATGTTGGACAGTTGTTGGATAAATGTTGGAAAATGTTGGGCATGTGGACAGATGTTGTACACATATTAGACAGATGTTGGACAGATTTTAGACAGATGTTGGACAGATACTAGACAGATGTTGGATAGATTTTGCACAGATATTAGACAGACGGACAGATATTAGACAGATGTTGGACAGATGTTGGACAGATATTAGACAGATTTTAGACAGATTTTGGACAGATATTAGACAGATGTTGGACAGATGTTGGAAAGATATTAAACAGATATTAGACAGATGTTGGAAAGATGTTGGACAGATATTTGACAGATTTTAGACAGATGTTGGGCAGACATTAGACAGATGTTGGACTGATGTGGAGCAGCAGAAACTAACTTGTCCACACAGAGACCAGTTTAATCTCCCACAATGTACCAGGTGTCCATCAGTCCATCCACTGATCAATCAATCGATGGATGGATGAGGTGAGTGTCACCATGACGACTGTCCTCGACAGTATCAGTCCAGGATGTCTGTCTCCTGCATCCAGGTGAGCAGCAGGTGATGCGTCAGGGGGGCGGGGCCGCGTTGCGCCTGAAATGCCGCCTCTTCATCAGTTGACCCATCCTCCCTGTGAAACCACGGAGAAGGTGAGGAGAGACGGACGGATGGCAGAGCTGCAGACAGACTTCAGTCCCAACACTCGGTCTGAGACACAACAAACAAACAAACAAACAAACGTTTACTGTCTGGTAAACAACACCAAAAACATACAATAGAAAACAAATATTTACCACTGGGTAAGCAAAATGGTAAACAAACCACAATCAACAACAAAACAAACTGTAAACAACCGGTAAACTGAACAGCAAATAAACAAAACAAAGCAAACAAAATACTGAACAAGACAATAAACAACAACTAAACTAAACACGTAAACATTTACTGTTGGGTAAAGAAGATATTAACAACAAAACACAGTAAACAAACAACTGGTAAATAACACAATAAAAGTGTTAAGGTCAGAACGTACCTGGACGTACCTGAATGTACCTGGACGTATCAGAACGTACCTGAACGTACCTGAATGTACCTGAACGTACCTGGACGTATCAGAACATACCTGAACGTACCTGAATGAACTTGAATGTACCTGAATGTATCAGAACGTACCTGAATGGACCTGAATGCACCTGAATGTACCTGGACGTATCAGAACGTACCTGAACGTACCTGAATGTACCTGAACGTACCTGGACGTATCAGAACATACCTGAATGAACTTGAATGTACCTGAATGTATCAGAACGTACCTGAATGGACCTGAACGCACCTGAATGTACCTGAACGTACCTGAACATATCAGAACGTACCTGAACGTACCTGAATGTACCTGAACGTATCAGAGCATTCCTGAATGTACCTGAACGTATCAGAGCATTCCTGGATGTACGTGAACGTACCTGGATTTACCTGAATGTATCAGAGCGTACCTGGATGCACCTGAACGTACCTGAACATTCATGAACATGACACATGGAGACACATACAGTGATGACATAAACTTGGAATTGATTGACAGCTCACCGCCGGCCTGTGGGGTCATCTGATTGGATCGGGACTTCCTGTGTGGGTGGGGTCAAGTCAAACAGGATGGTCTCGCTGTTGGCCAGACAGAAGCCATTGGACGTCATCACCTCTGGACAGGAGACAGAAGCAAATGGCTGGTTAACACCACCAGATGTTTGATGGCCCTCGTCCCCAAATCTAGGCAGACATGTCCTCCCCCTGAGGACGTCTCCACCTCCAGGTTAATGTGTCCTCCCTCTGAGGACGTCTCCACCTCCAGGTAAGAACGTCCTCCCGCTGAGGACGTCTCCACCTCCAGGTAAGCACTTCCTCCCTCTCAGGACGTCTCCACCTCCTGGACGTCTCCACCTCCAGATAAACACGTCCTCCCTCTGAGGACATCTCCACCTCTAGGTAAACATGTCCTCCCTCTGAGGACGTCTCTGCCTCCAGGTAAACATGTCCTCCCTCTGAGGATGTCTCCACCTCCTGGACATCTCCACCTCCAGGTAAACATGTCCTCCCTCTGAGGACATCTCCACCTCCTGGACATCTCCACCTCCAGATAAACATGTCCTCCCTCTGAGGATGTCTCCACCTCCTGGACATCTCCACCTCCAGGTAAACATGTCCTCCCTCTGAGGACATCTCCACCTCCTGGACATCTCCACCTCCAGATAAACATGTCCTCCCTCTGAGGCCATCTCCATCTCCTGGACGTCTCCACCTCCAGATAAACATGTCCTCCCTCTGAGGATGTCTCCACCTCCAGGTAAACATGCCCTCCCTCTGAGGACGTCTCAACCTCCAGGTAGACATGTCCTGATCATTTCATATTCAGTATCAGTCCATCATTTCCATTCAGCGTCACACAGATGTCATAGATTTCAATAAGTTACTGAATAAGTCCAGCAGCACCCATCAATAACTGATGATTAATAATAGAAACCCTGCGTTTTATTGGTTGTTCTACTACAGACTGATCCATGAGCTGCTTGAATGAACGCAGGAGCTCATTAAAGCTTCCAGAAGGGATCATCATGGTTCCCCTCTGCCAGATAAACTCCCATAATGCTCTCTGAGGTGACCTCCTACCATGGGTGCTACAGTAAAACAGGAAGAGGTTCCAGCTGGTGGGACATCCAGGTACTACAGCTGATCTACAATACTTTAAATGTGTAAAATCTTGGAGAAACGTATCAGCAGGTATTAAATACTAAACGACTAAAAACGGATCAAGGCAAAATAAATTTTTCATCACTAACATTCAATGTCTGCTATTGTTAAATCTCAATTCAGTAACATTTAGACCGACATCAAACACGTCAAGAACATGACAGTTCCTCCTCAGGAGTTGTCATGGTGCCCACAGCTGCTAAACTCCCACAATCCTCTCTGCTTTAACACGACATGATAACAACATCCTCTGGTCTCTACAACATTAAACAGGAAGAGGCTCCACCTGGTGGAACAACCAGGAACTGCATCTGATCTACATCTACTGACATCATGGCGAGAAAACAGGTTTACTGCAGTACATCCTACCATCTAGTACTACATCCTACCCTCTAGTACTACATCCTACCATGTAGTACTACATCCTACTCTCTAGTACTACATCCTACCATCTAGTATTACATCCTACCCTCTAGTACTACATCCTACCCTCTAGTACTACATCCTACCCTCTAGTACTACAGTCTACCATCTAGTAGTACATTCTACCATCTCGTACTACATCCTACCCTCTAGTACTACATCCTACCATGTAGTGCTACATCCTACCCTCTAGTACTACATTCTACCCTCTAGTACTACATCCTACCATCTAGTACTACATCCTACCCTCTGGTACTACATTTAGACAGGGTTCTACTGTATCTTTACTACGAGGTTTCACCTACAGAACATTGAGGAAAAGACTGGATCCAGGCATGTTCCTGAGAATAAACATCTGGATGAGAAGATCAACCAGCTGAAGAACCAGAGGAGATGGAACTGACCTGACAACGTCACCGGACTCTGGAAGACTCGGACCTCCTGAATCTCCGCCATCAAGATCTGGACCTCCTCCTGCTTGAATATCTTGACCTCGTCCTTTCTGAACATCTGGACCTCCTGCTGCTTGAAGGTCGGGACGTCCTCCTGCTGTTTGAAGGTCCGGACCTCATTCTCTCTGAACATCTGGACCTCCTGCTGCTGTTTGAAGGTCTGGACGTCCTCCTCTCTGAAGGTCTGCACCTCCTCCGGTCTGAACATCTGAACCTCCTGTTGCTCAAAGGTCTGCACCTCCACGTGTCTGAACATCTGGGCTTCCTGTTGCTCAAAGGTCTGGACCTCCTCTTGTTTGAAAGTCTGGACCTCCTCCTCCTGCTTGAAGGTCTGGACCTCCTCCTGCTTGAAGGTGTGGACCTCCTCCTGCTGTTTGAAGGTCTGGATCTCCTCCTGCTGTTTGAAGGTCTGGACCTCCTCCTGCTTGAAGGTGTGGACCTCCTCCTGCTGCTTGAAAGTCTGCACCTCCTCCTCCTGCTTGAAGGTCTGGACCTCCTCCTGCTGTTTGAAGGTCTGCACCTCCTCCTTTCCAAAGGTCATATCTACAGCAGATGGCTCCATGAACAGCATCTGGTCGTCACACTGATGAAAGAGAGGTGGCCATCAGCAGCTGTCCAGATGCAGCTCTGTCCTCAGAAGCTCACCAGCCTCCTCAGACGAAGGAGTTGGACTGAAGCCGTGATCCCGGCTGGATGTAGGTCAGGTCAGATTTAGAGCTGAGACCCTCCTCTAAGCTGTGAGCTGCTCTCTGATCTTCTGGATGATGACAGGTCAACCTGAAGGTGATTCAACATGTTCTCACCTTCTGAAGGACAACAGTCATCAGGGTTTCTCTGCTCTCCAACTATCTGTTGAAAGTTTAGTCTGAACAGCATCTCAGGAACCATGAAAGATGCTGATCATGTCCTTGATTGTTTCACGTTTCATCTCAGCCACAGTCAGAGACTATTTCAGATCCTGAGTCTGAACCAGTTTCTCTCAACTAATGTTCTCCTCATTGTTCTCTGGAGGTTCTTTGTCATCCAGGTACTGTTAATGGTAGGAACTTCAGGAGAAACCAGCTGGAGGCTCTGGAAGATGTTTCTAGAAACGTCTTCCACCAGTTGGTTTCTCCTGAAGCTCCTACCATCTCCTCATCCTGTAGATGTTTTTCTATCCCCATGTTTCTCTACTCTGCCCATCATCTGTAGATGTTTCTTCATGCTGGATGGATCTCCAACAACCTTCTCCTCTGTTCTCTGTTTCTGCTGAATTTAAGATGGCGGCGTGCACAGACGCAGCAGCTCGGAGCTCCCGATTCTTTTTTTTTTTTTTTTTTTTTTTACTTTATTCATCCAGTAGCTTTGGTTTTCCTCTCATGTTCATTTCTAACAGGTTTAGGGACATTTACAATCATTTTTTTCAACATTTCTGCTCAAGTTTATGCCTTGTCAAACAGTTTAGAAGTCATTTTTGCACTTTTTTTGCACAGATTTATCATTGTCATTTGGGTCCTTTCATGAGGATTTTGTCATTTTGTGTCTCATTTTTTTTACATTTTGTGTGTTTGTGGTCATTTTTTCTCTCTTCTTGTTTTGTGTCTCATTTTGTGTCATTTTCTCTTGTGTTTTTTCCTTTTTTAGTCATTTTTTGGTCTCGTTTTTGTCGTTTTGTGTTTTTTGTTCTTTTCTGTCTTGTGTAGTGTCTCATTTGTCAGTTTGTCATTTTGTCTTGTTGTTTTGTTGTTTTGTGTCACATTTCTGTTGCTTACTTCCTGTTTTATGGCGTTCTAT
Organism: Amphiprion clarkii; assembly: GCA_027123335.1. Lineage (NCBI taxonomy): Eukaryota > Metazoa > Chordata > Actinopteri > Pomacentridae > Amphiprion > Amphiprion clarkii. The sequence goes on along the minus strand of CM049577.1, from coordinate 480,960 downwards.
CTCATTTTTGTCATTTTGAGTCTAATTTGTGTCGTTTTATGTCTTGCTTCTATCACTTTGTCCTGTTTTTTGCCCTTTTGTGTCACTTTTTGGTCTCATTTTTGTCCTTTTGCATGTTAGTTGGGTCATTTTATGTCTCATTCTTTACGTTTTATGTCTTGTTTCTGTCATTTTGTGTCTCTTATTGATGTTTTTCTATCTCCATGTTTCCTCTCTACTCTGTTCATCATCTGTAAATGTTTCTCCATGCTGGATGGATCTCCAACAACCTGCTCCTCTGGTCTGTGTTTCTGCTGCATTTATTTTAGTCTCTCTGAGGAAACACTGCCTGCAGTTCAACCTAAAATTCTCTGAATGTTTTGGTCTCAGCTGAGTGGGTCCGGGAGAACCAGAACCAGGAGGAATGTTCTGGTTCTGGTTCTCCAGAATATGATGAAACACTTTTGTGAATAAGACATGTAGAATAAAGTGTCTCCACCTGGTAGCTGCTCGGCTGAACACGTGTCTGAAGGTTCATCTGCTCTCCTTCATCCCTTCATCCTCCTGAACTCTGCACATGATCAGCAGCTCCAACGTTCAGCTTCCTGTTTCACACGTCGAGGATTAAACTGATCCAGCAACTAATAAATGAGATCAGGGCTGGTTACCGGCGTGTTGCCATGGAGACGCTGTGGTTTAGTTAAACTGGTTCAGGGTGTGGGAGAGATTATCCTCTACAAGCTGATTAACCTCAGAGGGGCGGGGTCAGCAGGTCGACCAATCAGCTGTTTAGACTGTTGATTACCACAAACAGCAACACAGGCAGGAAATGACATCATTACTGTTTCTTCAAGTCAACCACGTCTGCAAAAAGTTCCTTAGAACCAGTAGTAGACCTAGAGTTCTAGAGTAGTCTACACTAGAACTTTCTCCAGTTGTCAGTAGGTCTACTAGAACTTTCTCCAGGGGACGTTCTCCTTTCCTGCTTCCAGTCTTTCAGTTTAGTCTCACTTAGAACATTCCAGGTCCTTGAAGTCCATAGAGGTGGGTCCAGATTTATCACTTTCTAATGGACTTTTTCCATCATTTCTGATCCTCAGAACTTCATCAGTCCAGCAGATAGAACCATGACATTTAGGAGGAGAAACACATCTGAGTTCTGGTAAAAACTGATGCTGGACGCAGGACAAATTTCAGGTCCTTTTGAACATTTTTGGAATCATTTGGGGAAATACTGAGTCTATTTGGAAGTTTATTTGTCAATATTTGGACAAATTTTCATAATTTTGGTACAATTTAGTGTTATTTTGGATGTCTTTTGTCATTTTGAACAATTTTTGAGCCATTTTTGACAAATACTGAAAAATTTGGGATTGTTTTTGAGTGATTTTTTGCTAGGTTTCATGTAACTTGACCAATCTTTAATAAAAAAACACATCAGTTCTGAAAAAAACTGACACCAGATCAGTTTAAATCCATCCAGGTGTCACAGTCTGAACACTGAATTTGGTTTCTGTTCATTTTCTCTACAACCAGCTGTGATCATCAGTATTATGGGATGTATCCTAGTGATCATCAGTATTATGGGATGTATCCTAGTGATCATCAGTATTATGGGATGTATCCTAGTGATCATCAGTATTATGGGATGTATCCTAGTGTGAACAGTTTAGAGTCCTAGAAACAATCATTGGTTCCTGGATGTGTTTCTGGTTCCTGATAATCCACCAGAGAAAACTTTAAAAGGTGATTGTGGGTGAACTTTAATGTTGGTAGGTGGTTGGTCACAGCTATTAGAGAAAAGTAAAAACTCATTCTGGATGATTTTTCATTTTGAACAGATTTCCTTACGATTTTAACGAATGTTGAGTCTACATGGACGAATTTTGGTCATTTTGGGTAATTATTGTCTAATTTTGAAGAAATTTTTAAAGCACTGTTTTTGAGTTTCTAAACAATTTACAAGTAATTTTGTATGATTTAAATGACAACAATACTGAGACATTTTAGACATATTTCAAGACTTTTAGTCTTAGTCAAATTATAGCAAAGTAAAACAAATTTCTTTTTGGATGGATTTTTGTATGTTTTTGAACAATTGTCGAGTCCACTTGGACAAAGTTCAACTACTTTTTTACATATTTTTGTAATTTTGTGTACCTTTTATGATTTGAAGAAGTTTTTAAGGACTTTCAGACATTTTTTAGGTTTTTAAGTCATTTTGGATGATTTACATGTTATTTTGAACAATATTGAGTGAGTTTTATGTGATTTTGGATGACTTTTGGAACAAGTTTTTAACTGTCAACAACTTTTGAATAATTCCATCTAAAGCTGGAGAAACTTAAAAAAGGTGATTGTGGGTGAACTTTAACGTCAGAACAGGAACCAGGATCATCTAGAGATAGGATTCATGACTACATTAGAACGTTGTTCTGCGTCACGCTTTTATGATCTGACTGCTCTGTTTACATCCTGTCAGTGTTACCATGGCGACAGCAGCTTCATCACACAAACACAAATGGCTTTTATTTTGATGTAAAAAAGCAACCATAAAAACACTTCCTGCTTCCATCATCAGACCCTGCCCCCTACACAGCCAATCAGAGTCTCTGGTCCCCTGCGAGCCTGCCTCTAATGGTCCAATCAGAGCGCAGTGTGATGAGAGGGGGCGTGGTGTCGGCGGACGTGTCTCAGCAGCAGCTGGCGGTCCGGACTTGAGTAGTCACATTGTTGGCATGGAAACGCCTCCCCGGTGTGATGCCGGCGAGCGTGGAGGTCCAGGCTCTTCTTCTGGATGCTGAGACAGGGAAATAACTGTTACCATGACGACTGCGCTCCAATCACAGCAGCGTGTCAGGTGAGTGTTACCTGCTGTAGTCACAGTGCTGACACCTGTATGGCTTCACCTGGCTGTGGGTTCGACTGTGGCGGAGGAGGGAGCTGCGATCGATGGACGCATACGGACACTCAGCACACCTGTACGGCTTCTCACCTGGACACAACACACACACTCAGTTACACACCTGTACGGCTTCTCACCTGGACACAACACACACACTCAGTTACACACCTGTACGGCTTCTCACCTGGACACAACACACACAGGTGTGTGTGTGTTACCTGTGTGAGTCCTCAGGTGTGTGTGTGTTACCTGTGTGAGTCCTCAGGTGTGTGTGTGTTACCTGTGTGAGTCCTCAGGTGTGTGTGTGTTACCTGTGTGAGTCCTCAGGTGTGTGTGTGTTACCTGTGTGAGTCCTCAGGTGTGTGTGTGTTACCTGTGTGAGTCCTCAGGTGCTGCAGCAGCGAGGCCTTCAGTCTGCTGCTGTAGGTACAGTGAGGACAGGTGAAGGGTTTGTCTCCTCCGTGGATGCCCAGGTGACGCCTCAGAGTGAGGTTGGAGGAGAACTTCCTGCAGAGAAGAAACATCACAGCTGAATGGACCAATCAGGGGCCGGCCCAGGTAGCTACTGTGTCCTGTAGGTGTTACCTGTGACACAGAGAGCAGGTGAAGGCCGGCTGCTCTGACGTCTCCGTCCCTTCGTTCCTCTTCCTCCTGGTCTTCTTCTTGGTCTCTGAGATGTTCTGCAGCGAATCATCTGGAGGTCTTTGGAAACACGAGTCACATGTTAATAACTAGAACAGTGTTATAGATTTAAAACATTTGATCACATTTTAAACACATTTGATCAGACTCTCATGTTTAAAACGTCTTTTTTCCATTCATCGTATTTTTTCATCACATTTTGTGAGAACATCTGGACACTGATCATATTCACACTCTTTCAGCTCAGATTTGTTCATTTCCTTTAGTTTACCTGTCAAGTTGCTCCTTCTCCTTCTCTTCAGCTCGTCCAATCAGCTGCTCCCTCCATTCATCTGAAAGCCAATCATCTCCAGCGTTAGCAGCGTTCTGGGCTACTGATGATGATGATGATGATGATGACTGAGGCTCACCTGAGGATCTGCTGTATTTGTGAGTCGGAGCGTTTCGTGATGCGGTGTTCCTGAACGTCCTCTGACAGGCCACCGCCCTCTTCCTCCTCCTCCTGTCTCCCAGCTCCTCCCTCCTCCTCCTCCTGCAGACGCTCCAGTGAGGCTGGAGCTCCTCCCAGCTGTCGGCCGTTCGCCGGCAGCAGACGCAGCTGAAGCCGCCGGCGGGGCGGTGAGACCTGACATGGACGTCCAGCAGCCGGCGGGACGGCAGCGTCAGCGGACACAGGAGACACGACAGCCTGTCGGGGGGCGGAGCCGGCGCCTGGGGGGGCGGGGGGTTCTGGACGGGGGAGGACGTGGAGGGAGGAGGGGGAGGTTTGGAGATCCGACAGAGACCCAGAGTCATGAGGTGAGCGGACTGCGCCATCTGCTCCTGGGTGGAGGGGGGGTCCATGGGACAGGACAGGTCCACAGAGCTCCTCTTCAGAGGGAACATTGACGAGTCCTCCTCCTCAAACAGAGTGCTGACCTGCAGACGGACGGACGGATGCTCAGAAAACACACCGGAACCTCAACCAGAACCACAACTAACAACAGGGGTTTAAAGAAATCACCATAAAAACAGAATCATCAGATTATTAAAAACACTTCATTCTGTCTATTGACAAAATGTTTAGTCAATATATTTGGGCTGGAAAAAGAGCGAGGACGAAATTAACAAGACTACAGGCAAAAAAAACATAAAGGGGGCCTGGACTTCTTAATATGCAGCTCTACCAGGAAGCTTTCACAGGGGCTCAGACAGACAGGACAGAGCTTTATGGGTAGATATAGAGGAGGAACTAAATGCCCCGTTCAGACCACCAGACTATTTGAGCCAGTGTCCAAAAATTGATGTCCAGAACCCAATAATATCTCACACTAAAAAAATATGGCATCATATACATAAGAAGGAAGGCACATCCCCCTTCCTGACAGAATCAGCTTCAATATGGAATAATCCAAATTTAAAAATAGGAGGAAAGGTGTTCTTTTGGAAAGACTGGCATGCTCGGGGGATTCAGAACATTGGATGTCTCTACCAGAACAATACCCTGAGAACATCTGATGAATTGACAGAGCTCTACAATTTGCAGAGGAGAGACTTCTGGAGATTCCTGCAGCTTAGAGACTGTCTATCCAAGAAAATCCCAACAGGCAATAGGCTCCCTAGCCAATGCTCTTCATGCTCTAAATTAAAATTGTTGAGTAGTCGTCCACACCTAGCAGGTCAAATTTACAGATTTCTTATTGATCAATTTAGTGGTGCTACCACAGGTCTAAAAACTGTGTGGGAAAAGGATTTAAAGATAACATACGAGGATGAAGAGTGGAATAACTCATTGAAACATTTGCTAAATCTAATGAGAGACGCCAGATCTAAACTAATTCAATTTAAAATATTTAACAGATTGTATTGGACACCGGTGAAAATGTATAGGACAGGAATGGGACGATCAGACTTCTGCTGGCGATGCCATACATAGAGAGGTGACATTATTCACATGTTCTATAGCTGTCTGAGCCTAGCTTCCTACTGGCAGAGAGTCATGGCAGAGATCAGTAGCAGTGTGGGTACAGGGGTTGATTTTACTGCTGCTGTTTGTCTCCTGAACAGTCTAAAAGGAAATGAAAGGATGGACGGGAAGAAAGCTCAATGGATAAAAGTAGCTCTTACCACAGCTAAGAGGGTCATACTGAGGCATTGGAGGGCAGACTGCAGCCTATTCTGAATGGCTCACGGCCCTGTTATGAGAGACTCATACAAAATAAATGGGAATACAGACACCTATGCAGAAATCTGGGAGCCGCTTCTAACATCAGGGAATCTAACCTAAATGATACTTGAATATATATGAACTGAAACCGAGCTGACAGTGCAGAATGTTTGACTGCTGGGATGGGAACTTGGGCAGGGAGAAAATGCTTTCCTTCCACACATGCTTGATATTATATTACTTTTCATATTGTTTTTTTTTCTCATTTGGCTATCTGTCTGTTATTTATTTAGCTATCCCCTGACTTGTCATGTACTCTTACATATATTTGTTTATACCTATAAATTGTGCATATAATTTTACATTATTATCATTTTTATCTTATGTTCAATGTATTTATGCATCTCTGCTCTTTTGTGTTATATATGTTTCTGGAGGAAATAATAAAAAGTATAATTGGAAAAAAAAAAAACACTTCATTCTACGTCTCATTTAAAAACTCTCCAAAAATAAACTGCAGATTAAAAACTAAAACCAAGAAAAATAAAAGTCCAAAAATATGAGTTTATTAGAAAGTTCTTTTTCCACAGAATGAATCGTGTCTTTTGGATGATCCTGCCATAAAATGTAGGCTGCTTCTAGAGAAAATAAACAGAAACCAGATCCAGTGTTCAGACTAAGACACCTGGATGGATTTAAACTGATCTGGAGTCAGTTTTTACCAGAACTCAGATGTGTTTCTCCTCCTAAATGTCCTGGTTCTATCTGCTGGACTGATGAAGTTCTGAGGATCAGAAATGATGGAAAAAGTCCATTAGAAAGTGATAAATCTGGATCCACCTCTATGGACTTCAAGGACCTGGAACTCTGGAAATATTCCCAGTAGGAAAGTAGAACTCTGATCATTAATAAAGAACCTGTGTGTGTGTGTGTATGTGTGTGTGTGTATGTGTGTGTGTGTATGTGTATGTGTGCGTGTATGTATGTGTGTGTGTGTGTATGTGTGTGTGTGTGTGTGTGTACGTGTGTGTGTGTGTGTGTGTATGTGTGCGTGTATGTATGTGTGTGTGTGTGTATGTGTGCGTGTATGTGTGTGCGTGTATGTGTGTGTGTATGTGTGCGTGTATGTATGTGTGTGTGTGTGTATGTGTGTGTGTGTATGTGTGTGTGTGTGTGTATGTGTGTGTGTGTGTATGTGTGTGCGTGTGTGTGTATGTGTGTGCGTGTATGTGTGTGTGCGTGTGTGTGTATGTGTGTGTGTGTGTGTGTATGTGTGTGCGTGTATGTGTGTGTGTGTATGTGTGCGTGTATGTATGTGTGTGTGTGTGTATGTGTGTGTGTGTGTGTGTGTGTGTGTGTGTGTGTGTGTGTGTGTATGTGTGTGCGTGTGTGTGTGTGTGTATGTGTGTGTGTGTATGTGTGTATGTGTGCGTGTATGTATGTGTGCGTGTGTGTGTATGTGTGTGCGTGTATGTGTGTGTGTGTATGTGTGTGTGTGTATGTGTGCGTGTGTGTGTGTATGTATGTGTGTGTGTGTGTGTGTGTGTGTGTGTGTGTGTATGTGTGCGTGTGTGTGTATGTGTGTGTGTGTATGTGTGTGTGTGTGTGTAGTGTGTGTATGTGTGTGTGTGTGTGTGTGTGTGTGTGTGTGTGTGTGTGTGTGTGTGTGTGTGTGTGTGTGTGTGTGTGTGTGTGTGTGTGTGTATGTGTGTGTGTGTGTGTGTGTGTGTGTGTGTGTGTGTGTATGTGTGTGTGTGTGTGTGTGTGTGTGTGTGTGTGTGTGTGTGTGTGTGTGTGCGTGGTGTATGTGTGTATGTGTGTATGTGTGTGTGTGTATGTGTGTGTGTGTGTGTATGTGTGTATGTGTGTGTGTATGTGTGTGTGTATGTGTGTATGTGTGTGTGTATGTGTGTGTGTGTGTGTGTGTGTGTGTATGTGTGTGTGTGCGTGCGTGTGTGTGTGTGTCAGGAGTGTCACCTCACAGGTGTGTGCAACCTGCAGCCCCCCCTCGGTGCTGATGTCACAGGTGGGTGGGCTCATGTTGTCCAGCATGTTGTAGAGCAGGAAGTCCTCGTCCTCGTCGCTCTGCTTCGCTTCTCCGTTCAGGTCCAGCTGATAGGGCAAGGCCCCCCGCTGCAGCCCCGCCTCCTCTCCATCCTCAGCCCCGCCCCCCAGGCAGGTGAGGGCAGGGGGGCGGTGCCTGAGCAGCAGGTGGCTGCTGATGGAGGCCTTCAGGAAGCAGGTGAACTGACAGAGTTTGCAGCGATAGAGCTCCACCAGGAAGGACTCCACCAGCCCGGCCGTGGCCCCTAGGAGCCCCTCCACCTCCCCACAGTACAGACTGGAGCTCACGGCTCCGCCCACCACCTGCAGGGTCACGGGGCTGATGTCACGGTACCGCTGCTTCACCCACGACATCACCGGCCGCTGATTGAACGTTTAACTCTGCAGGAAACAGAAGGCGTCAGGTAAATATTGAGGTAGAATCAGGACTCTGGGGACACCACCTGGTCTTTGTTGCCATGGTGACGAGTCCCTAACAACTAGAATATGACGGATTGGAAAAACGGCAGAAACAAACATGTTGATCATTGTAGTTTTGTGTGTTTTTGTGTATTTCTTTCTTTGTTGTGTGTATATTTTTGAAATCGTGTGTTTTGGTTTTTATTTCGGTTGAACTGTTTGTGTTGATGGAAAATGATCCCTGACATGGACTCTGCAGGTAAATAATCAGCTCCAGGTGAGTCCTGAGCTCCTCCCAGCAGTCAGAACGTTCTACTGACCATCATCACACAGGAGGTTCTACCGTTCTGAAAGTTGGTAGTTTATTAATGAATTATTCTCTGTTTACATCACTGGGTCTGAATGAAGCAGCCGAGCTTCAGATCTCTGGTCTGAATATGATTAAATAACGGAGAACGTTCCACCACAGAACCATATCTTAACTGAAAGCTACTTAATTTAAACATCTCCAGAACATCCCACACACCTCAAAGTTTCTTCTACGTCTGAAAGTCTTCCCACCAACCCACCATTTTAGAGTCAGTTTTCACTACAAAACAATTTAATTATTTACTGATGTTTATTTCTGATTATTACTTTAAATGGTATTTATTTATTGTGCGTTGGTTGTCGGTGTGTTCTCCGCGATACATTTACTGTAGAATTATCTAACATTTATTAGCATTCATTAACCACTAAAACCACTTCAGTTCTTAACAGCTTCATTCAGCTGTGCATATATTATATATTTATGTATATATTCTTAAATTGTGTGTTGTTAGGATCCTTGTGTGTATTTTTTTCTTATTTATATTGTATACATCTTCTGTCTTTACTTCATAAATGTGTTCTTTTGATTTCTCTTACATCACTGTGCTGCTGAGATGTTGCAGATTTCCTCTTGTGGAACTAATAAAGGAATCTAAAATCTGCAAACGCTAAAACAGTTTGATGCAGTTTATTTAACACTGACTCACCATAAACAGGTTCACCAGGAGAAAAGAGCGTCTTTTAGATTTTTTTCTCTTGAAAAAAACATTTCCTGACTCCTGCAGTTTTAATGGAAAAATGCCATAATATGTTTAACAATACTGTGATTTTTGCATTTAATTCTCAAAAAGAACACAGTTTTTCTTGTTAAATGTACATATTGTTGTGCTGGTAATGGAAAAATGCTGTAATATTTATTTATTTAATAATTAACACCGCAATTTCTACATTTATTACATGTAAAAAATACAGTTTGTTACTTTTGTGTTAATAACGGACATATGCTTTAATATTTATGACAGCTTTAACCACAATTTTTGTTTAAAAAAACAAAAACAAAACATATTTAATGTTAAATGCACCAACTGTTGTGCTGATGTTGGAAAAAAGCTGTAATATTGCTATGTTACACAAATTTTATTTTACATGTTATTTTCATATAAATGTTCACATTTTTAAAGGTTAAAACTTGTTTTTTCTTAAAGTAAAATATGGAATGAAGCACATTTATTAACCTTAAAATCAACTATATCGATACATTTCTTCATCGTACATGTAGAAAATGTTTTACCGTAGTTTTAGCATTCTGGCGACCACAGCTGCCGCTGTTCCAGTTTAACTGGTGATCAGGTTAACTGGTGATAGTTTCCGTCTCCAGATGTTTCGTCCGCAGATTCGTCCAGACCAGCCCTGGCTGTGCGATAGTAAAGATACTAGATAAAGAAGATCTTGCCGAAAAACGTCGGCATCACTACTTAATAAAGTCTATGTCCATGTAAATATCACCTACAGACAGTAAAAAGAAATGTGCTGGAGAAATAAAAAGCACGTATTTTTATGAACAGTGAGCGGAAACGAAACGATGTTATCCAGCGGTAAAATTACGAGAACTCCGTCTTCCTCATCATGCCACCGATCAGTCCGATAAACATCCCGCTTCATACACATAGATCTTTTTCATCCTGCCAGGTGTTGAACACTTCAACTTCAGCTTTTATTGTCATTCAGCAATGTACGTAGTACAGTTAAACGAAATGACGTTTCTCACATCCATTTCACAGTGCAGAAATGAGGGTAATACTACAAAAAAGTTCAGAATAAATATAAGGTAGAAATAAATATAAGATCATTTAAAAAGACTAAACTAGATAAGAAAACAAAAACAAAACAAAAGCACAAGCATACATCAGACACAATCATACTGGCTACTGGGGTGATAGTGAGTGAGGTTAATGTGATGCAGGTTTGGGTATGGAGGTGATGGATGCAGGTCTGCATGTGTTGTAGCTGCAGGGAGTTCAACAGTCTGACTGCCTGTGGCAAGAAGCTGCTGCAGAACCTTGATGTGTGGGTTCTGATGCTACGCAGTCTCTTTCCTGATGGAAGAGCAACAACCAGTCCATGTGAGGGGTGGGAGGGGTCCATCGTGACGGAGGTGGCCCTGCGTATGCAGCATTCTTGGTAGATGTCTTGGAGCACCGGGAGGAAGGCACCGATGATCCTCTCCGCCTGGTTAATAACGAGCCACAAAACTAATTAATGTCTCACCAAGAAAACCTACAACATAGAAGCTCGTCCACTGCTGTGTGTTAGTCTGAGTTCAGTGGAACAGATCCAGAGCAGAACTTCAGGTTTAACTCGGGTTTCTTCACAGAAACACTCAGAGCCTCCCATCAGAACAACACGCAGCAGAACATCACCTGGGTCTGATAAAATACATCAGAACAACACGCAGCAGAACATCAGCTGGGTCTGATAAAATACATCTGAACAACACGCAGCAGAACATCAGCTGGATCTGATAAAATACATCAGAACAACACGCAGCAGAACATCACCTGGGTCTGATAAAATACATCTGAACAACACGCAGCAGAACATCAGCTGGATCTGATAAAATACATCAGAACAACACGCAGCAGAACATTAGCTGGATCTGATAAAATACATCAGAACAACACGCAGCAGAACATTAGCTGGATCTGATAAAATACATCAGAACAACACGCAGCAGAACATCAGCATAAATACATCAGAACAACACGCAGCAGAACATTAGCTGGATCTGATAAAATACATCAGAACAACACGCAGCAGAACATCAGCTGGGTCTGATAAAATACATCAGAACAACACGCAGCAGAACATTAGCTGGATCTGATAAAATACATCAGCACAAACTGAGACCACATTATCAAAACTAGTCACTCAGAAAACAATAAAAACACGTTCAGTCATCCACGTCCTAAACGTCATTTCTTGTTGTGACTATCCCCAGTTGGCATGGGCATGTTTCCTGAACAACCACCAGGTGTTCGACACCTGACAGAATGACACAGATCTATGTAGATGAAGTGGGATGTTTATCGGACTGATCGGTGGCATGATGAAGAAGACGGAGTTCTCGTAATTTTACCGCTGGAAAACATCGTTTCGTTTCCTCTCATCATTCATAAAAATATGTGTTTTTTATTTCTCTAGCACATTTCTTTTTACTGTCTGTAGATGATATTTACATGGACATAGACTTTATTAAGTAGTGATGCCGACGTTTTTCGGTCTTCTTCATCTGGTATCTTTATTTCAAACACAGCCAGGTCTGGTCTGGACGAATCTGCGGACGAAACATCTGGAGACTATCACCAGTTAACCTGATCACCAGTTAAACTGGAACACCGGAACTGTACAGTAAAAACTTTTTTTTTTTACAGTGTATTCTATTATATTAATAAATAAACTCTAAACTACTTGTTGAAGGCATAAAAATAAACTTACTAAAAATATTATGACACGTTTATAAACTTTTTTCTCCAAAATATCATCAGAGAGCTAATGGGGTCAACTGCGCCACACTCCTCTTTGATTTTTAGACTTTAAATCTACATAAACGACAGAAACTAACTCCGGTGAGCATGCTAACGCTAAGCTAAAGCTGAGCTAACACGCTAACAGGGAGTTTAACGGTGCTAGCAGCAGCTAATCAAACGGAGCGGCTTCGTGTTTCGATGTTCAGCAGAAACAGCTTCAAGAAATCAGTTTACAGGTGAAACGCCGAAATTTTACAGAAACTCACCTGCAGCTGTTTGTTTACATCCATCACCGCCTCCTCTTCTTCTTCTTCTTCTTCTTCTTCTTCTTCTTCTTCTTCTTCTGTCGCCCAATCCGACTGCCGCTGCAGCGCCACCTGAAGGACGTTTAAAAACGAGCAACAAAAAGATAAAAATCAGCTTCAAACTTCAGTTAATCCGACTAATAAAAACACCATATTTGTGTCTAAAGTACATCTCTGCAGGTTAATTAGCAGCAACAAACCAAATAAAATCATTTAACTCAGTAATAAGCCCATTAAACACCTTAAATGAAGCTGTACACTCATGAAACACGCTTTAATCCCACAAAAAAACCCTTAAACCCACGAAGACGTTAAATCAAGGCAGCGGTCACCATGGTAACCACCATCAGGGAGGTCACATGACAAGAATGTTTTTTCCTCTCTACCAGGAAGTGTGTGTGACGTCATCGAAACAGGACTCGGCCACATTGCGTGAGAGCATGTTCACACTGAGCAGCGTTGCATGACAAGCTGTAACCACACACACACACACACACACGCACGCACGCACGCACACACGCACTCTCTCTCTCTCTCAGACACACACACACACACACACACACACAGACACACACACACACAGAGACAGACACAGAGAGACAGACACACACACACTCTACACACACACACACAGAGAGAGACAGACAAACGGACACACACACACTACACACACACTGTATACACACACACACACTACACACAGTGTTCTCTCACACACACACACGCACACACACACACACACACACACAGAGACAGACAGACAGACAGACACACACAGAGACAGACAGACACACACACACACACTCTACACACAGACACACACATACACACACACACTCTACACACACACACACACACACACACTCTACACACACACACACACACCCACATACACACACACACAGCTGTGTATAGTTGAATCTAACTTTTACTTTCTGTGAGTGGAAATAACCAATAAGTCTGATTGGTTGTTGATGGAGTTATTGACCAGAGGATCAGCAGGTGTGTAGAGCTGAGAGTCAGTTTACAGCAGCTCTCTTCTTACCTGGTTAGATCTCCATGGTAACTGACCCTGTGGAGCTTGATCTCCATGGAAACTGACCCTGCGGAGCTCGATCTCCATGGTAACTGACCCTGTGGCGCTCGATCTCCATGGAAACTGACCCTGAGGAGCTGGAGTGTGGATCTGTTGAACCTTCTTCATAGTTCAGAACTCTGAAGTCCAGTTAGTGGCACCTGACAGCAGATCTGAGTTCCTCCAGAATCTGAACCTGAACCTAAATCTGAACCTAAACCTGAAAACTAAACCTGAACCTAAACCTAAAACTGAACCTAAACCTAAACCTGAACCTAAACCTGAAAACTAAACCTGAACCTAAACCTGAACCTGAACCTAAACCTGAAAACTAAACCTGAAAACCAAACCTGAACCTGAAAACTAAACCTGAACCTAAACCTGAACCTGAACCTAAACCTGAAAACTAAACCTTAACCTGAACCTTAACCTTATCCTTAAAACTAAATCTGAACCTGAACCTGAAAACTAAACCTGAACCTAAACCTGAAACCTGAACCTGGACCTAAACCTGAAAACTAAACCTGAACCTGAACCTGAAAACTAAACCTGAACCTGAATCTAAACCTGAAAACTAAACCGGAACCTGAACCTGAAAACTAAACCGGAACCTGAATCTAAACCTGAAGACTAAACCTGAATCCAGCACTACAACTGAACCTGAACCTGAGTGTGATGCAGCTCTTCTTATACTGTTACTGTAGTAACTCAGTACTGCAGTAACTACAATACTGTAGTAACTCAGTACTGCAGTAACTACAATACTGTAGTAACTCAGTACTGCAGTATTGAGTTACTGCAGTATTGTAGTTACTGCAGTACTGAGGTCCTTTCAGGTCTGCAGGTGTTTACAGATTCAGGTCTGAATGAATAAGAGTCGGTGTAACCATGGAAACCACTGAGTGTGTGTGTGTGTGTGTGTGTGTGTGTGTGTGTGTGTGTGTGTGTGTGTGTGTGTGTGTGTGTGTGTGTGTGTGTGTGTGTGTTACCTTTACCAGGAAGTGCAGATAAACAGAGAAAGAACAACATGTTCAAAACGTTTGACCGCAGACACCTCAGTACCACTGATAGTACTACTGCAGATACTACTATTACTGATAGTACTACTCCAGATATTACTACCACTGATAGTACTACTGCAGATATTACTACTACTGATAGTACTACTGCAGATATTACTATTACTGATAGTACTACTGCAGATATTACTACCACTGATAGTACTACTGCAGATACTACTATTACTGATAGTACTACTCCAGATATTACTACCACTGATAGTACTACTGCAGATATTACTACTACTGATAGTACTACTGCAGATATTACTATTACTGATAGTACTACTGCAGATATTACTACCACTGATAGTACTACTGCAGATATTACTATTACTGATAGTACTACTCCAGATATTACTACCCCTGATAGTACTACTGCAGATACTACTATCACTGATAGTACTACTGCAGATATTACTACCACTGATGGTACTACTGCAGATATTAGTACCACTGATAGTACTACTGCAGATACTACTATCACTGATAGTACTACTTCAGATACTACTACCACTGATAGTACTACTGCAGATACTACTATCACTGATAGTACTACTGCAGATATTACTACCACTGGTAGTACTACTGCAGATACTACTACCACTGATGGTACTACTGCAGATACTACTACCACTGATGGTACTAGTGCAGATACTACTATCACTGATGGTACTACTGCAGATATTAGTACCACTGGTAGTACTACTGCAGATACTACTACCACTGATGGTACTACTGCAGATACTTCTATCACTGATGGTACTACTGCAGATATTAGTACCACTGATAGTACTACTCCAGATATTACTACCACTGATAGTACTACTGCAGATACTACTATCACTGATAGTACTACTTCAGATACTACTACCACTGATAGTACTACTGCAGATACTACTATCACTGATAGTACTACTGCAGATATTACTACCACTGGTAGTACTACTGCAGATACTACTACCACTGATGGTACTACTGCAGATACTACTATCACTGATGGTACTACTGCAGATATTAGTACCACTGATAGTACTACAGCAGATATTACTACTACTGGTAGTACTACTGCAGATACTACTACCACTGATGGTACTACTGCAGATACTACTATCACTGATGGTACTACTGCAGATATTAGTACCACTGATAGTACTACAGCAGATACTACTATCACTGATAGTACTACTGCAGATATTACTACCACTGGTAGTACTACTGCAGATACTACTACCACTGATGGTACTACTGCAGATACTACTACCACTGATGGTACTAGTGCAGATACTACTATCACTGATGGTACTACTGCAGATATTAGTACCACTGGTAGTACTACTGCAGATACTACTACCACTGATGGTACTACTGCAGATACTTCTATCACTGATGGTACTACTGCAGATATTAGTACCACTGATAGTACTACTCCAGATATTACTACCACTGATAGTACTACTGCAGATACTACTATCACTGATAGTACTACTTCAGATACTACTACCACTGATAGTACTACTGCAGATACTACTATCACTGATAGTACTACTGCAGATATTACTACCACTGGTAGTACTACTGCAGATACTACTACCACTGATGGTACTACTGCAGATACTACTATCACTGATGGTACTACTGCAGATATTAGTACCACTGATAGTACTACAGCAGATACTACTATCACTGATAGTACTACTGCAGATATTACTACCACTGGTAGTACTACTGCAGATACTACTACCACTGATAGTACTACAGCAGATACTATTATCACTGATGGTACTACTGCAGATATTACTACCACTGGTAGTACTACTGTAGATATTACTACCACTGATAGTACTACTGTAGATACTACTACCACTGATAGTACTACTGCAGATATTACTCTTACTGATACTGCAACTACTACTGGTACTACTGGTGTAGATACTTTTACTACAGTTGGTAGTACTGCAGATATGACTGTGACTGATACTCTGACTACTAGTGATACTACCAGTGCAGATACTACTACTGTGAACACGTCAGTAAAAACCCCGCTGATGATGCTGTGGTGGAGATTCACTTCGATTTGTTCACAGACGTTGATTTTGAGGAGATCTGTCACCGTGGTTACAATAAAAGCAGACAGGAAGTTGTTTGAATTTTCATGGTGTTGAATTCCCCTACAGTTCCGCAGTAACACCACCAGAAAAACAAAGCTGTGATTCAGAGAAACCCTCTAAGTCCTGAAGGAAGCTCAGAGAATCCCTCTAATCCAGCAGTAACCTCAGCAGAAAGGAGGAGCTGCTCAGAAATGCAACTGAACGTCTCAGTCCCACCTTGCAGACCTTCCTAGATCCATCTGCTCTGCTGGACCCACCTCTGGGTGTGGACCACTAACCCCGGCTGGTTGACCGGTCAGTCAAACGCCGCGGGAGTTCCCGTCTAACGGTTCTTCTTCCTGGTAGATTCTTGGGTCAACCACCAGCATCAAGTCCAGGTCCTTTCAGAGTCCCCTTCTCTGGACCAGAGTTTTCAGTCCCAGCTGGGTCCGACTGGATCTGGTCAAACCCTCTGGAGGTACCTGTACCTTCAGACCACCTTCAGACTCTGTCATGGACTCTGATCCATCCCAGCTCAGTTTTTGATTTTCCATTAGAGGAGGGTTCTTTCATGGTTCCTGGTTCCTGGCTCCTGGTTTCTGGTTCTGCGATACGTTCCTGAGTGTTTTCCTTTCATTTGTGTGGGTTCCTGACCTTTTCACTTACTTCTGGTTTATGGTGAAATTGAATTTCCCAGCGCGTCACTTGTGTTTTTACTTCTGTTCTATTTCTCTTTTCCCTGTATCTTGTCACCTAATTAGTTTCCTGTGTAAACGTAGTCCTGTGCTTTTGGTTCTCCCCAGGTCGGCCTGTTCTGTCCATCTGCCTGGTCTTCTCCTGTATGATCTCCGGTTCTCCTACGTGTTCCAACCCGTCTATCCCTGTTGCTCCTCATGTTTACCAGGTTTGCGTTTGGGATGTTTGGTTCTTTCAGTTTTGTGTTTGGATTAGGGACCTTTCTAAGATTTATCTGGACTTTTAGTTTAGTATTCTTCTGAACATTCAGCCACTTCCTGTTAGCTCCCTGTCCTTATAACACTGCTAACTGTTTCTTTGATTAAAGATTATGTGTAGTTTCACCAACCCACTCGATGTGTTGCGCTTTATTCCTGCCCTGCTAATACTGACACAAAAGTCCTTTAATCTCACAATAAATTCAAGAAAAGTCTTTTAATCCAACAATACATTCAGCAAAAGTCCTTTAATCTCATAATAAACTTAATACAAATCCTTTAATCCAACAATGAACTCAAGAAAAGTCTTTTAATCTCGCAATACACTCTACAAAAGTCCTTTAATCTCACAGTAAACTTATTAAAAGTCCTTTAATCTCACAGTAAACTTATTAAAAGTCCTTTAATCTCACGGTAAACTTAATAAAAGTCCTGTCTCAGATCAGGGGTTGTCATGTAAATTCTCTGCAGCTGCGTCGCTGATCGTTTGTGTAACTTCTGCTTTGACTCGTCACTTTGTGGTTTAACGGAAAGAAGGTAATAAAAGCAGCAAACTGAGAGATGCTGCAGAGACAAAGAGACGCCTGATGGTGAGTCCACACGTCTGTGTCTGTCTGTCTGTCCGTCTGTCTGTTATTAATTAAATCCATTCATTGATTATTAATTCAAGCAGAAACACAGGATTTGTACAGTTCCACTGTAATTTCTAAACATTTTGAAATTCATTTTCCTTTCCATATGTGAACGTCTCAGTTTAAATCTCACGTTTGCTGTTGGTCACTTTGTGGCTCTACAGAAACCTGCGATGTGCTGCGTCTTTATTGCTGCTTCCACCACAAACGTATCGCATAAAACCCGTTAATGGTGGAGAGAAACTCCGATTCTGGCTGCTGGGTCAGTCCTGGTCTCTTCACACTTTATTTGTTATTTGGGGCCTGAACTAAGTTGTGTAAAATATCTTGGTGGATTTTAGAGAATGTCGTCTGTTTTCAGACCTGAGAAGTTTTGTATTTTCAGCCTAAATGAAAACTTTAAAGGCTCGGTACAGGAGTTTAAAAACGTATCGACCCAGGAACAACAAAGAGTTTGAAATGTGACGAGAAGGAAAAGAAAACGTTTTATCGTGGTGACACTTTGAATGTTTGACTTTAGTTTTTAATCTGCTGCTGAACTGATTAATGCTGATTAAAACTGTGCTGTTGAAGTGATGAGCAGAAAGTAAAAGTGCTAAAACCACAGAGTACTGCAGTAGTACTTTACAGCTGGAGCTGATTTACTCACTTAGTGCTGCTGCTCACTGAACCAATCAATAATCAATAATGATCAATGTGCAGCACAGAATAACAGCTCAGTACTGCAGTATTTATTGAACAGCCCTTTTACTGTCGTACTGTGATAAATATACTTTAATATACTTTGAATAACAACAACATGAGAAGTTCAGTTTTTAAGGCAACGAAAACAAAGTGTAGGGAAGTGATGCAACCCGATGACACGAGTCTGAAGCACGAAGCCAAACATGTGAGGAGCAGGAGGAGGAGTCGCATCTTCTCATCTGCTCTTCACTTCTGTCAAACACTTGGGCTGAATTTTCACAAGTTCATGTTTTCCAGCCTGAGATTTTTTATATTTTTGCTATTTAAAAAATTTGAAGCACTTTTAAAGGTTCAGTGCCTCCATAAATAAAACTTCCACAGAACAGATCAGAATGATTGGATGGATCCAGCCGGCTCATTTAAAATGGAAGAAAGTGCAACATTTTCCAACCAGGGTGTATGGAAGGATTCATGTTTCCAATAAAATACAGACTGCTCACTGTTTGGGTCGGAACACTTACTAAAACCAGCCTCATTTGGTGTTAAATTTAACATGAAGACAACATGAAGTAGCTTGTAACTCCAATAACACCAACATCTAGACCTCTATGAACATTTAGACCTCTATGAACATCTAGACCTCTATGAACATCTAGACCTCTACGAACATCTAGACCTCTACGAACATCTAGACCTCTACGAACATCTAGACCTCTACGAACATCTAGACCTCTATGAACATCTAGATCTCTATGAACTCCAGGTTCTGGTTCCTACCAATGAGTCCACATCAACATTTAGTCTAAACATCTAAAAACTGGAACCTTGTCTGGTCAAACTTTAACACATCAGATTCTACTGATGTTAGAGCCTCAACAGTTGGAGAAATGTGGACCACAGACTGGATTTTAGTAGAAATATGGATCCATCTATAGATAAACACTAACAGGAACTTGATGGAGACACTAGACCAGCCTGGTGTAAAAAATGTTGCCCTTTCTTCCATCTTCAGGGTCCAATCATTAAAATGTGTCCTCTGCTGGATCCATTCAATCATTTGGAAACTATTCTGGCTGATGGAGTGTTATTCTGGAGATACTGAACCTTTAAAATGGCTTCACAGGTGAGATGGTCTGATTTCCACCTGTTGGTCTGAACTGGTCTATGTTTGTGTATTTTAGCTCACTGAATGACCTCATGGATGACATCATGACCACCACAGATGACATCATAACTGCACTGACAACAGAGGTAACAAATAAAGATGATTGATTATTATCAGAACAGTGTGTAGGTGTGTCCCAGTGTACTCAGGTGTGTCTTGTCTCCATGTCTGTCAGGATCCTTTGTCCTTCAACCCTTCACCCTCCGAGGATGCTGACTACGACATTCCGGACCTGATGTGCGACCGGTCCTCAGTGCGGGAGTTCAGGAGTCGCTATGAGCCGCCGCTCTTCTGGATGATCGCCATCGTGGGCGGAGTTGGGAACCTGCTGGTGGTTTGGATCTACCTGCACGTCCGGCGGCGGCTGAAGACGATGACAGACATGTACCTCCTGAACCTGGCGGTGGCCGACCTTCTGTTCCTGGTCACGCTGCCACTGTGGGCGGCCGAGGCGTCGCACGGCTGGATCTTCGGCACCGTCCTCTGCAAGCTGAACTCCGCCCTCTACAAGGTGAACCTGTTCAGCAGCATGCTACTGCTCACCTGCATCAGTGTCGACCGCTACATCGTCATCGTGCAGAGCACCGCGGCGCACAACTCCAAGGTGGAACGCCTCCGCTGCAGCCGGCTGGTGTGTGCGGCGGTGTGGCTGCTGGCACTGCTGCTGACCACACCTGAGCTGGTGTTCGCCGCCCCAGCCAAGGTGGACTCCCAGGAATACTGCCGGATGGTGTTCCCGACTAACGTGGGGAACCGCACCAAGATCCTGGTGCTGTCGCTGCAGGTGAGTGTGGGCTTCTGCCTGCCCTTCATCGTCATGGCCTTCTGCTACAGCGTCATCATCGCCACGCTACTCAAGACCCGCAACTTCCAGAAGCACAAGGCCATGCGGGTGGTCCTAGCCGTGGTGGTGGTGTTCGTTGTGTCGCAGCTGCCCTACAACGGCATGCTAGTGATGGAGGCCATGCAGGCCACCAACATGACCGTGACGGACTGCGAGGAGGTGA
Organism: Amphiprion clarkii; assembly: GCA_027123335.1. Lineage (NCBI taxonomy): Eukaryota > Metazoa > Chordata > Actinopteri > Pomacentridae > Amphiprion > Amphiprion clarkii. The sequence goes on along the minus strand of CM049577.1, from coordinate 460,020 downwards.
AGGCCTTGGACAAGGCCGGCCAGGTGCTGAAGAGTCTGGCCTACGTGCACGCCTGCCTCAACCCCTTCCTCTATGTCTTCGTGGGCGTGCGCTTCCGCAAAGACGTGCTGCAGCTGCTGCAGCTGCTGCTGCGCTGCTGCCGGCCGCCGGCCATCAAGAGTCACCCGAGCAAGAGCAGCCGTAGTCCGCTTAGCTCCACCAGAGCCTCGGTGATGTCCGACAGCGACACCTCGCAGGGCCTGTCGCTGTAGAGACCAGTGCCTCCACTTCCTGTTTGAAGTTTCCTGCAACTCATTGATCTTTCAGAAGCTTCTTCAACATGTGCTGCTTCTTCTCAACATTCCTGTACAGCTCAACAAGTTCCAGCACAGTTTAACCCTTAGAAAGATTCATTCCCTTTAAGGCTTCAGTGGGTTATTAACAGCTGTTTCATGTGCAACTTAACGGGAGAGTCAGGAAACCCTTAAAGTCCACCCGTACTTCAAATTAAGGTGTTTTTCAAAGTAAGGGCCACATGGATAGGAAAGTTTTCAGAGCAAATGAAACAGTTTTTAAGGATTTTTTTCTAGTCAGCAGTCAAAAGAAATAACCATAAAAGTTTTTGAACAAGGATTTATCTGCTTCATGTCAACTCTGTTTAAAAGGACACATTTTCAGGACTTTCTTTTATTTCTCAGGATTTTTTGAGGACTTTATTAAGATTTTTCCATGATTCTCTCTGGACTTTGAAATTTGTTTTTCCATAAGTCTCTGAGGATTTTTCTGGGACTCTATCGGGACATTTCTAGACATCTTTCCAGGACTTTTTCTGATTTCAAGAGTTTGGGGGGGATTTTTTAAGACTTTACAGGAATTCCCCAAAATCTCCTCAGGACTTTTACATTTATCTCTCTGGAACTTTCCAGAACATTCTCAGGACTTTCCTGTACAGTGAATGTAAAGCTCTTTTAATGCACACAGAGTGTGATTTCTAGCTGCTGTAACTGGAGACCTGGTGGTCGTGTGTGTTTCTGTTACCGTTCATTGTGTTGCATCATCAGGTTTGAACAGGATCACATGACGAATTAAACTGAGCCAAGACTGTGATCCATGTCACTGTTTGCCTCCGTTATGGTACCAGCATCAATGCTAAGAGGCTAACACATGCTAACACATGCTAACAGGTCCTCAGTCTCTGGATGTTTTCTGATGCTGTAAATAGTTTGACTCTGTATCTGTGTGTTCAGTCATGAGGAATAAAGTGAGTGAGCGTGTTCACAGAGTGTTTGTGTGTTCACAGTGTTGCGTGTTCACAGTGTTGTGTGTTCAAAGAGTGTTTGCGTGTTCAGAGTGTTTGCGTGTTCACAGTGTTGCGTGTTCACTGTTTGTGTGTTCACAGTGTTGTGTGTTCAGGGTGTTTGCGTGTTCAGAGTGTTTGCGTGTTGACAGTGTTTGCGTGTTCACAGTGTTGTGTGTGCTGCAGGAGGAAGTCGATCAAACACCGTCACACTCTCTTCACATCCTTCCTCGTGTCTCATCCGGTTTGTGTTTTCACTGAATTCTGTTAAATCATCTGAAACCTGCAGAAAAATTAAAACCTCTGAGCTCAGTAATTATTGATGAAACACTGCAGATTTATCAGCTCATCCAATAAATCATAATGTCACCTGTGAATAAATTACATTTACAGTCATTTTCATTCAAACTGACAGCTGCTTCCTGTCTTTGATTCTGCAAACACGCTTCTGGGATAACAAACATCTGGAATGAATGCTGACCGCTGCACCGTTAAAAACACGACAAAGATGACCCAGCTACATAAAAAGAATTCACTTACAGGCCTGCCAGGACCTGCTGCTGAGGAACACCATGATGCTGCCACCATTCACATTATAATGCGAAGCATGGTGGTGGCAGCATCATGATGGGAAGCACTGGTATGAATAACCATAAGGGGAAAAATTAAAGATCGTATTCAACATTAAAAAACAACTTTGTGCAAAAAATCCAATATTAAATGCATCTGAAAGAGCATTTCCTGTTTCAGAGACAGAGGTTTTACACAAATATCAACCAAACTGTCAAAATGAATCCTATTTAAGGAAGTTAGTCCTCATATTGTGATTTCATCAGCACCCCAGATTCTTCCTCGTCTGACCCACAGAAAACCTACCCAGGAATTAGTCTGATCCTTAGGTCCTGCTTGACAAAACCATCTTTATTCCAGATCAGGACCAGAAACAGGATGAACTTATTATGGAGAACGCAAAAATACAGAAACACACATTCAATAACATCCAATTTATAAAACTGATGTTCAGTGTTTGGTGTCCATCAAACATATCATCTAGTCTGATGGACGTAAAGTTCCATCCTGGTCTCCTCAGACCAAAGAACCTTCTTCCAGGTGTCTTCAGAGTCTCCACATGTCTTCTAGTGAACTCTAGTCCAGATTTAATTGGAGCTTTTTCCATCAGAGTCTTTCTCTTTGTCTCCATGAAGCTTTGACTGTTGAAGAACAGACAACAGTTGTTGGATGAACAGTCTGAAGCTGGAAGTCCTTCAGAGGGGTCATAGGAGTCTTGGTGGCCTCCCTCTCTAGTCTCTCTTTCAAAATAAAACAATAAAATAATCTAATTCCCAGAGTACGAGAAACAACAATTATTTTAGGGTAATGGTCTTAAAAGAAATGTTTTGATATTTTTATTGGAACTAACAGAGATCAGCATGAAATATCTTCAGCTGATTCCTGATACTACAGCTTTTCTAATATTCTATGTTACATATGAAAATCCGGAATTATCTAGTTAAGTCAGTTTGAGCGTAATAAACGGTGAATGGTTTATTTTGGAGGTTCTGTTTCCACCACGCTGAAAGAACACGTGATTTGTCCAAACTGAGATCATGAAAACATGTTTTCCTGCAGTGAAGACGTCAGACTGACGGCAGAAAGAAGAAGTTGACCTCCGTCTGTCTGTGGTTTGATATTTTCTGCAGGTCATCTGCACCGAGGCAAACAATGTGACAGAAGGAGAAGTGAAACTCAGCAACACACAATGATCAAACCAGAGCAGAGTTTATACAGCTGTCAGACACACCTCAAACAGGACAGGACAGAATTCAATTCAATTCAATTCAACTTTATTTACATAGCGCCAATTACAGTCAAATTGTCTCAAGACGCTTTACAGAACCCATATGCCTGTCTCTGCCAACATGTCCAACATGTCCAACTTCTCCAACATCTCCAACCTGTCCAACTTCTCCAACACATCCAACATGTCCAACTTCTCCAACATCTCCAACATGTCCAACTTCTCCAACACATCCAACATGTCCAACTTCTCCAACATCTCCAACATGTCCACTGTGTCTCTCCTGTGTGGAGCAGCCATCTTGTCTTGCCTTCTCTCCTCCCTCAGAACCAGGAGAACCTAAAACACATCCTGGGATTTTGGAGGAGCCCTGCTGGTTTGGAGGGTTCCTGAAGGAACCTTTGATGGCTCATTCAGAGAAGATGTTGCTGTGAGTAGAGAACTAACTGTAACTGCTGCTTTATTTATTTATTTCATGTTAAACAGTCGTGTTCTTGTACCTGGCAGCACGTCCACATAAATAATAATAATAATAGAATTATAAATAAATAGGTCCTGACTGTTAATAAAAGGTGAGCTATCAGTAAAACAATAGTGAATAAAACTAAGAAATAGTTGAAAGTTATTAAAAGTTAGTAACTATTTAACCCTGTAAAACCAACTGTTGCAAAATATATTAAATTTTTAAAAACATTATTTTTTTATTTTTTATTTTTATATATATATATATATATATATATATATATTTTTTTTTTTTTTTTTTTTTATTTATACATATATATTTTTTAAATTTTTTTTTTTTTTATTTATACATATATTTTTTTATTTTTTTTTATATATATATATATATATATATATATATATATATATATATATATATATATACACACACACACGGACAAAATTGTTGGTAGCCCTCAGTTGATGAAAGAAAAACCCACAATGGTCACAGAAATAATTTGAATCTGACAAAAGCAACAATAAATAAAAATTCTATGAAGATTAACCAATGAAAATCAGACATTGCTTTTGAACCGTAGTTTAACAGAATTATTTAAAAAAATAAACTCATGAAACAGAACCACGGTTCAAAAGCAATGTCTGATTTTCATTGGTTAATCTTCATAGAATTTTTTATTTATTATTACTTTTGTCACATTCAAATTATTTCTGTGACCATTTTGAGTTCTTTTATATATATATATATATATATATATATATATATATATATATATATATATATATATATATATATATATATATAAAAATAAAAAAAATTATTGTTTTGCTCTTTTTTTCTATATTTGGATCTTACAGGTTTAATAATCACCTGAATATTTTTTAATGTTTTTATTACTTTTTTATTTACTTTTTCCCCGGTAACTTAATGAATTTCTATCAGCTCAGTGCTCATGAGTTCTGCTGATAATTAGAATAATTAGAGCTCAACATGGTGGAGCTGCTCTGGTTCCTCAGGAAACCTATTAGAAGTGAACAGGTTCCTCCTCAGGTTCCTCCTCAGGTTCCTCCTCACGTTCTTCCTCAGAATCGTGAAAAGCTGAGCTGCTTCATCAGATGTTTGTTGAGCTGTTGTGAAACTGAGAGCTGCTCTAATGGCTGCAGGAGGCAGAAACCAGACATCAGCTGAGGGAAACTTTCTAACCGCTTCTGTGGGTGTCCACTTCCTGCTGAGATTCAACACCAGCAATCTGAACCAGAGTCTGACGTCTGTATCCATGGAAACATAGAAACCGCTGCTGGTGCTGCATTACCTGTTGCCATGGTTATGTCAGGATGCTGCTGTCATTCAGATAGAATTTTATTGTGTGTGGGTGTCAGAGTAATCTGATTACATGGATTAATGATTGGTACTCTGCAGGTCTGTGTTGGACTCTGCTGCAGGTCAGCTGACCACTGTGAGCTTCAGGACTCTTCCGGACCCCCCTCCCTGCTGATGCAGCTGAATCCGTGTTTCCATGAGGACAAAGCTTCGGCTCCCTGCAACACAAACATCCAGAGAACAAAGACGGCCGAGCTTCCAGAAGCCCGTCCTCCCATAAATCCCGGCCCTGAGCGGCTCTGAGCGGTTTGACACTGGGAGCCGCTGAGCGTCATGCCTCTGCCCCGACGCCGCTCATCCTTCCTGGGACAGCCGTCCTCCGAGCGTCCCGCCTCCTCCTGCGGGAGGATCGGAGCCTCCAGCACGGCCGCCCCCCGGGGCGTCTTCGTGGGCTCCGCCCCTCCGGCCTGCGGGGCCTCCAACCTGGGGACCCGGGTGTCCCGCAGGGCCCTGGGCATCAGCAGCGTGTTCCTGCAGGGGATGCGGAGCAGCGCCACGCCGGTTCTGCCCCGCGCCGGGGAGCGGGCGGCACCTCACGGAGCGGCAGCGGCTGGACTGAACAGCTGCCTGATGGAGTACCGGGACAAAGTGAGAGCCCTGGAGCAGCTGAACCAGCAGCTGGAGGAGCAGATCCGCCTCTGCCTGGACCGGAAGGCCTCCAGCGTCGGAGCCTGGGGACCCCTCCGCCGGGAGTGGGAGGACGTCTACAGACAGGTGAGACAGGGACGAGGGGTGAGACAGGTGGGACAGGGAGGACAGGTGAGACAGGGAGGACAGGTAAGACAGGGAGGACACGGAGGACAGGTGAGACAGGGAGGACAAGAAGGACAGGTGAGACAGGGAGGACAGGGAAGACAGGGAGGACACGGAGGACAGGTGAGACAGGGAGGACAGGTAAGACAGGGAGGACACGGAGGACAGGTGAGACAGGGAGGACACGGAGGACAGGTGAGACAGGGAGGACAGGTAAGACAGGGAGGACACGGAGGACAGGTGAGACAGGGAGGACACGGAGGACAGGTGAGACAGGGAGGACAGGTAAGACAGGGAGGACACGGAGGACAGGTGAGACAGGGAGGAGGGGTGAGACAGGCGAGACAGGGAGGACAGGTGAAGCAGGGAGGACAGGTAAGACAGGTGAGACAGGGAGGACAAGAAGGACAGGTGAGACAGGGAGGATGTTTGCTTCTGTCTTGACAGCCTTGGTGTTGCCATGGTTACCAGTTACCACCTGCGATGTTAAATCTCATGTGTTCTCTGTCCACCTGAAGTGTCTCCATGGCAACAGCTGTGTGTGTGTGTGTGTGTGTGTGTGTGTGTGTGTGTGTGTGTGTGTGTGTGTGTGTGTGTGTGTGTGTGTGTGTGTGTCTGCTGCCCCCTGCTGGCTGCTCTCCTCTCAGTGCTGTGTTTTCCTACTCTCTGCAGGTCAGTGAAGCCATCCTGGACAACGCTCGGCTGATGCTGCAGACAGAGAACGTTCAGGCCAACGCCGAGGACTTCAAGGACAGGTCACTGATCAGTCTAATTATCGATCTGATTATTAATCTGATTATCGATCTGATTATTGATCTGATAACAATCAATCAGTCAATCAATAAGAGGAAAACCTCTGAAATCAATGCAGGGAGAGCAAGTTAAGTTTAAACCTGGAAAGGAGGAGGTGTAGTAGCTGTAGCTCCACCCACAGGAGAAGGTGTAGTAACTGTAGCTCCACCCACAGGAGAAGGTGTAGTAACTGTAGCTCCACCCACAGGAGAAGGTGTAGTAACTGTAGCTCCACCTACAGGTACGAGAACGAGCAGCCCTTCAGGAGGGCGGTGGAGGAGGAGATCAGCTCGCTGTACAAAGTGATCGATGAGGCGACCCTGACGAAGGCGGAGCTGGAGGAGCAGATGGAGAACATGCGGGCGGAGCTGCGTAGCCTGGAGCAGAACCACGAGCAGGTTCTACCTGGAACCAGCCTTTAAGCTGCTGCTGAGCTAATGATCCTTAATGAACATGTTCCATTACAACCAGCGGAATTATTTTCTAATGTCACACAGACCAGATCCTTTAACACTGTTCAGGTTTTACTGCATTGAAAAGTTTTTTTAGATTCAGTGATTTAAAATGTAAATTTCTATAAAAGTGTAAAAACTGAGTTCTTCTAAATCAATGAGTTTAAATCTTAATCATTGAACTCGTCAGAATATTGTGAATTGTTGTCATTCTGAAGTCAGGTCATCCTGTAATGACTGGCATCAGGTAGCGTCATGTGACCTGACCACTTCCTGTCTGTGCAGGATGTGCGAGTCCTCTACAGCCAGATGGCGGGTCGAGAGGTGGACGAACCCGATGCTCCCATAGAGACCAGTCTGGACCAGATCCTGGCCTTTATCAGGAGCCACTGGGAGAAGGTGACGGAGAGGAACCGGGCCGAGACAGACAGCTACCTGGAGTGTAAGGTGAGGACGTTCACCTGGACAGGTGTCCTCGCAGGTGTCCTCGCAGGTGCTCCTGCAGCGGGTCTGACCTGTGCTGTTCTCCTCCAGGAGGCGCAGTGTGTGAGCAGCAGGCTGAGTCCTGAGGAGGAGCAGGTGGAGGCGCTGAAGGCCGAATGCAACGACACTGGCTGCAAGATCCAGAGCCTGCAGGCCGAGACCGAGTCCATTCGAGCACTGGTGAGACGCCACAACCCATCCATGACCCGATCGGTCCGCCTGTGACCCGATCGGTCAGTCCATGACCCGATCGGTCCATCCATGACCCGACCAGTCCTTCAATAACCTGAGCGGTCCATCCATGACCCAATCGGTCCGTCCATGACCCGATCGGTCCATCAGTAACTCGATCGGTCCATCCATGACCCGATCGGTCCATCAGTAACTCGATCGGTCCATCCATGACCCGATCGGTCCGTCCATGACCCGATCGGTCCGTCCATGACCCGATCGGTCCTTCATTAACCCGATCGGTCCATCCATGACCCGATCGGTCCGTCCATGACCCGATCGGTCCTTCATTAACCCGATCGGTCCATCCATGACCCGATCGGTCCTTCAATAACCTGATCTGTCCGTTCATGACCCGATTGGTCTGCCCATGACCCGATTGGTCTATCCATGACTCGATTGGTCCATCAGTAACCCGATCGGTCTGTCCATGACCCGATCGGTCCATCCATGACCCAATTGGTCCGCCCATGACCCAATTAGTCTATCCATGACTCGATCGGTCCATCAGTAACCCGATCGATCCATCCATGACCCGATTGGTCCTTCAATAACCTGATCAGTCCGTTCATGACCCAATCGGGTTATCGATCAATAACCCGATCGACCCGGCCCATCCATCGATAACTTGATCGACTCGGTTGTTGTCTAACCTCACACCTGTCTCCCTGCAGAAACGTGGTCTGGAGAACTCGCTGAGCGACGCCCGCCACTGGCACGACATGGAGCTGCAGAACCTGGGCTCAGTGGTCTCCAAGCTGGAGGCGGAGCTCGGAGACGTCCGTGGGGAGATCGAACAGCAGCGCCGTGACTACGACACGTTGCTAGGCAACAAGCAGCGCCTGGAGCAGGAGATCGGCATGTACCACGGTATCCTGGACGGAGAGGAGAACCGGTTCCAGCCCGCCGAGATGCCGTGAGTCACAGAGGAACACAGACAACATGGAGAACATAGAGAACATACAGTCATGGAGGAAATGATCAGACCACCCTTGTTTTCTTCAATTTCTTGTTCATTTTAATGCCTGGTCCCACTAAAGGTTCATTTGTTTGGACAAACATAATGATAACAACAAAAATATCTGATCAGAGTCTAATTTCAGAGATGATATCAGACATTTTCCATGGTTTTCTTGATAATAACCAGAATTCCTTCAGTTCTTTCATCAGTAGCTATGGCATCGTTCTGCCAAAAACAGCTTTTAGGATTCCATGTTTTCTTTTCTGTCTGTTTTAGTCCCATGATCCACACAGGAGTTGTACTGATTCATAACCATTGTTTCTGATGACTGCAGCCATGCGTCTTGGCTGCTCTCCACCAGCTTCTCACATTGTTCTGCTGTCACAGCAGCCCATTCCTGTTCACTAATTCTAACTGATCTGCTTTGTTTTTGGGTTTGTGGTTCTCCATTTAGTGTTTGATGATTTTCCACAGGTTTTCAGTTGGATTTAGATCTGGTGATTGAGCAACCAAGGCATGGTTCCAATGTTCTGGGTCTCCATCCAGGCTTTACCTGACCTTGTCTTGTTGGAAAATCCAGTCACTGGAGGTAGGAAAGAGTTTTCCAGCTGATGGAAGAAGACTGTTTTCTAGAGTAGCCCCAAACATGACCTGGTTCATTGGCCCTGTTCCACCCAAATTGAAACTACCCCAGATGGTCACTGATCCACCCCCATGTTTTACTGTAGGGGCAGACAGTCTGGTTTGTAGCTTCTCCAGACTTCCTCCTAACCAGTAAGTTGGCTGGAGTGGGCATCAACTGAAAACTGGATTCATCCCTGAAGAGAACCTTAGCCCAATCATCAACAGTCCAATCCTGGTGATCCCAGCAAAGAGGAACCGGCTTTCCTCTGTTTTTCCTTGATGAAGGGCTTCTTCCTGCTCTGTGTGACTTCAGACCAGCTTCAAGAAGTCGCTTTCCAACTGTCCTTGAAGGACAAGTCCCATTTCTCCACAGTGTCCACTCATTTTTAAGGTCCCTGGAGGTCTGAGGACGATTCCTGACACAGGAACGGATGAGTGACGGTCATCTGGTGGGTAGAAAGATGTTTTCTGACCAGCTAGCAGTTTGGTAGAACAATGCTGGGCTTGTTTTGTCTTGGTGTAATGAACGGCTGTCTGGGAGATCTTCAGTTTTTTCGATGTCTGCCTTTGTGGCTTCACATCAGTCTTTAGTTTTAGGCGTTATGGGAGAGCTGACAGTTTCTGAGTTGTGCTATGGCTTGAATGTCAGCAGGAAACCACTCTAGGCCTTTGCATGTGCAGTGCTGCTGATGACATTAAATGTCCTCTTATATACCATCAGTGTTTCCTCCAGGATTTTTTCCCAGCAGCGGCGGGCTGCCGCTGCAGAATGAATGTAGAGGAAACCCTGACCTTGGAATACAATGAAGCTGAAGCAGGTTAGATAGGACATAAAGTATTATGGAATCAGCTGCATTTAAAGTCCTGTTCATTGTATTCTTCAGGTAATAAACCTTTATTGGTACCAGGCGTTTAAAATGAACATGAAACTGAATAAAACATGGGTGGTCTGATCATTGTTTCATGACTCTATAACAAGTCCACACAAACACCCTGCGATTGCTATGGAGTCAGATAGCCGATAAATGTTTAAATACTGTGACAATGTTCTGGTAGACGATAAAATCTACTTTTTAAAATGTTAAATCCAGATGATAAAACCACTAAATGATCAGGTTCTCCACCAAACAGAACAAATTAAAGCAATAATCCACAGGAAGATGCAGCGCATCCGGATCATCAGACGGAGAAACTACAATAGAATCTGTTCAGAAGAAGAGAATATCAATAACAGAAACATGACATCATGTTCCTCTAACAGGAAGTAGAAATTAATGGTTCCACTTACTTGTCTAGGTGTTCAGGTCTGCACTCAGAGCCTGAGGGAGCTGCTCCAGGACCTCCTGGACCTTCAGGACAGTGATCTCAGTGGAGGATCAGAGCCGACTGAAGCCCAGCAGGCACTCTGTGATCTGGACCTGGTCCTGCTGGGTTCCACCTGTGAGGTGTGCAGGTGTGACAGACGCTAAGAACCTGCAGCTACCTGGTGATTGAGCTGCTTCATGTGAATGTGATGTTAGAAGGTCCTCAGGTGGACCTGTTGCCAGAACACCGGAGGACTCTACCGGACGCAACTGGGGTTGTGGGTCCACACTGGACCAGTCTGACCTCCGTTGGGTCGAGATTGTTTGCAATTATGTCAAGAAACCAAATAAAGATTTTAAAACAAAGGAAGTCCTGTTTATTTGTAGGATGTTCTGAAGATCTACAGATGTAGGAAATCTGATTAATCTCCAGGGCACCATGACAAAGACTCATGAGGAGGTTCATGACCTCCAACTAGAGCTCATGTGAGAATGTTCTTCCTACACCACCTTTTAATTGTAGGAGCTCCTAGGATCCCCAGGACCACCAGGGTTCTGAATCTGAACCATAAAAAGTTTGAAGTGTCTTTCAGTTTACTGACAGGTAAAGGTGCATGAGGTCGTGGTGCGTTCAGGTGCAGTCTGTTCACAGAAGCATTAGGAGACGTTTAGATTCTGCCGCGACCATAAAGAGATGAACTCATGAACGTATAAATGTGGAAAATATTTACATCTGAAACATGGAGAACACGTTCCTGAGGAGCTGAAAGGTTTCCTGTCTCAGGTGTTCCTCTATTGATCAGTGATCAGTCAGAATGAAAATAGAAACAGACATTATTAACCTGAAAATTTCCTCTTTAATGATCCACAAGGAAATGAAACAAAGAGCTCAATCATAAATTAATCAATAAAAATAAAGATCAGCCGTGATGAAGCTGAGTCGGAGACTGAGGAGCACCCATCAGTAACCTCATCTCTTCCTGTCCACTGTGAAGCTCCCGGAGCTTTCAGCCGCAGGTCACAAGATGCTGACTGAACCATCTCCACCATGGCAACCATGACATCCAGCTGAAAGCTCAGGAGAGGGTTCCAATCAATGAAAAACCAATCAGGTCATTATTGACAAAATGATCTTCAGCCCGTAAAACCATCATGAAGCTCTGCAGACCGAAGTCACAGCGAGTCCCAGTGTTCACCATCAGAGGAGCGGAAGGTCACGTTCCTGAAGAAACAGCAGCGAAAACATCTGCACGTTCTAAAACATCTGCACATTCTAAAACAACTCCATGTTCTCACACACCGACCAACAGGAAATATAGAAGAACAAAAAGAAACCGTATATCATTCATTCTTCCATCATCATCATCCATCCATCCTCCATCCATCCATCATCATCCATCCATCCATCATCATCCATCCTCCATCCATCTATCATCCTTCCATCATCATCCATCCATTCATCCATCATACTCCATCCATCATCTATATCATCATCCATCGATCCATCCATCATCCATCCATCATCATCCATCCATCATCATCATCATCCATCAATCATCATCATCCATCCATCATCCATCCATCCATCCACATCATGATCATCCATCATCGTCCATGCATCCATCATGATCCATCCATCATCATCATATATATATATATAATCACTTTCCATGTTAGTTGTACTTTGCATGTATCATTTGTCTTATCATGCATGTATCAAATTGTGTGTTTTATGGTCCTTGCCCCCACCCCACCTCTCTACCTCTACCCCTCTACCCCTATCCCTCTTCCCCTCTACCTCTATCCACCTTAGAGCCGGGTTCTGCTCCAGGTTTTTTTCCCTGTTAAAGGGTGTTTTCCTGCCACTGTCTCCTTAGGGCTGCTCTGGGGGTCAGAAATATGGGTTCTGTAAAGCGTCTAGAGACAATTTGACTGTAATTGGCGCTATATAAATAAAATTGAATTGAATCATCCATCCATCATCATCATCCATCATCATCCATCCATCCATCCATCCATCCATCCATCCATCTGTATGATTTAAAGTGAGGAACGTAAAAGGTTTTAAAGGTTCATTCCTCCCAAAATGCTCCATTCTCTCTAAACAGTTCTGTTTGCTGCCCTTTGAAACGGTCTCAACATTATCTGAGCCACAGAAAGAGTTTATGAAAACTAACATCTCATCTGGAGCTTTCTCCTTCTTCATGTTTTAAAAGGACCTTGAACCAAACGTGGAACTCTGACGGTGAACACTGTGGACTCCACAGGTGAGTGCAGCTTCCTGCAGCGCCTCCTACAGGACAACTCTGACTGAGCAGGTGTACGAAGCTGTGCGGCCTGCAGGAGGCGCTGCTGCATCGCTCTCTGCTGTGACGTCTTCTTCAGGTGTCTGCAGCGCTGCGTATCGATAAAACGGTCCCAGAAAACCGATCAGAGTGGTCATTGTCTTTAAGTCAGCAGCTTTGTTGGTTTGATCAGGTAGAAAATCCTAGACGTGGATCAGTCCACCACTAACAGCACAATGCTAACAGCTAGCCTTGGTGGGCCGGCCCACAGTTTCCCAGAATCCCGCAGCCCAGCGTCAGTGTGCAGGTCCGAGCCCGGCCGTCGTACCGATAAAGCTCAGTGGATGCCGTCGGGGGCGCCGCCCCCCGCCCACTGGCGTCAGTAAGGCGTTGATCCTCGGCCGTGATTGGCCAGTTTAGGCGGGCTGCAGCGGGATGCAGCCGATGCCCACGCCGCCCTCGTGGCAGACCATGGGGGCCATGAAGGTCCAGCGGTTGGTGTCGGGGTTGTACATCTCCACCGAGCTGAGGTTGGACTGTCCGTCGTAGCCGCCCACCGCGTACAGACGCCCCGATGTCGACACCAGCGACACCCGACTGCGCCGCGTGTTCATGGCCACCAGGAGGCTCCACTGGCCGGAGGCAGAGCTAAACACCTCGGCGCCGCTCAGGAAGCCTGAGCCGTCGTAGCCCCCCGCCACGTACATGTGGCTGCCCAGCGCCGCCGCGCCGTGACGACAGCGCTTGTTGAGCATCGGTGCCGCTGGGTGCCAGCGGTTGGTGTGGTGGTTGTAGTACTCCACCTGCAGGGGGCGGAGCAACAAACACAGGTAAACAACCAATCAGGAATAACAATATCAACAATAACACAACTACTGATGTTAGTTAGAATAATACTGTAACACTCTGTAGCAGTGACAGGAAGTATAATAACAGAACTTTAAAAACAATAATAGCATTAACAATAAAATAAATATAATAATTATAATACTACTAGCAATACCAGCAGATTAAGAGTGTAATTATACTAACAGAAATACGAATAATCACAGCCGTTCATGTTCAGAACGGAGCGTCTCCAGTTCATTTATAAAGCTGCACAGTTTTTATCAAACAGAAACGGTTCTTCTTTGGTTCCATCATTCTAACAGAACATCTCTGGGTTCTCCTTCATTATGTTCTGGTTCCACAGAGCTGCAGGACTCCTACTATCATCAGAAACTCCTCCCAGCCTCTGCCTCAGACTGAACTCCTTCAGGAGCTTCTTCAGGAACAGACTGTTCCACCCTAAGAAGGAACGTTTCTGCAGCTCCTTTATTCCCGCTGTCAGATTGTTCATTGCTGCTTTATAAACTTCACTGTTTACTGTTGCACTTCTTTTCCCCAATTTACACAAACATCCACCTGCTCCAGAGCAATAACTGAGCCCTCATCCTCTGTATTTAGTCTTCTACAGAGTATTAAAACAATCATCTGTATTTAATGCTCTCTGATTGCTGCTCTGTGTTTTTCTTATTTATTCTTGTTCTGCCTTTATACTTCTGGAGCTGCTGGAACAGTGAACTTTCCTACTGTGGGATCAGGAAAGTTTATTGATGTTAAAGGATGAGATCTGACTGCATGTTCCTAACAAAGTGGCTGCAGAACGTTCCTCTGGTTCCACACTGACCGTGTTGAAGATCTGCAGACCGTCATGGCCTCCGGACACGAAGATCCTCCCGTCAAACACCGTCACTCCGGCGGCGCTGCGGCTGGCGCTCATCTCAGCCACGACCGTCCACCTGCAGGTCACATGACAGGAAGCAGCTGAAAAAAGCCTTAAACTGGTGAGCTAATCTCCTCTGCAGCGGCGCCCCCTGCTGGCTGCAGCCTGCCTTCATGACACCAACACAAACCAAAGTCAGAAAAATCTAAAAAGCTGGCAAGAAGAGCTGCTGCTGGTCTGTTAACTTAAAGCTTTAATTACAGAACTGCTCTCAAATATTAAGGGGTTTGCTGCTGAAAACCCTTAAATGTTTAAGGTTATAAAACAGGGTACAGGGTTTATATCACATATGTCAAAGTCAAGGTCCGCGGGCCAGATCCGGCCCGCGAATGAATTATCTATGGCCCCGGAATGATAATTAGTATTAGAACGGCCCGCAGGCTGCAGCCGCCCGCTGGTGTTCTGCACGCACCAATACTACATTCCCCACAATGCAACAGAATCTCTGATATGTACAGTACAGTGAAGGCATTTAAAACCAAGCTGAGTCTGTGGGAGACGCAGATGCAGAAAGAAAACTTGAGCCACTTTCCCAGCTGCCAGACCATAGAAGAGAAGCTCTCTACCGCTGTGTTCCCGACTGCACAGTTTGCTGATAAACTCAACATACTTGCCGCCGACTTCTGACGCCGATTTGCTGACTTTGAAGCCCAACAAAGCAGGTTTGAACTGCTCGGCAGTCCTTTTGCAGTTGACGTGGAAAGCGCACCACCAAACCTACAAACGGAGTTGATTGAGCTCCAGTGCAATGACACACTGAAGGAAAATATGAGAGAGTGAGTGCTGCTGAGTTTGCACGTTTCATCCCCGACACCATCATCCATCTGCACATCCAAGCTGCTCAGACGCTCTATGACTGGCAGCACATACCTGTGAACAACTGTCCTCTTTGATGAAGCTACACAAAACATCACACAGGAGCCGTCTTACTGATAAACACCTTCACTCAATCCTGAGGATTTCCTCAGCTCAGAGCCTGACCCCGAACATTGATGAACTTGTACAAAAGATGAGACGCCACCAAGTATGAGGCTCAGCCTCAGACAAGTGAGCATCACAGAGCATTAACGTAGTTTTAGCTGTTAATTCACTTACATTTTTACATTTGTTTCTACAAGACGTGATTTTTCTTTGAAGGAAGTATTGTTCTGTCTGTGTGCCATAGATTTTTGTATTTTATTTTATTGTATTTTTATTTATTTATTTATATTTATTTTTCAGTTAATGGACTCAGGGAAAATTGCAGATAAGAGCCATGAGAAAGAATACAACTGATTTTTTATTTTATTATTTTATTATTTGAAAGCAGTAACCAGTAGGATCATAGAGCAGCACAATATTGCATTTTCAGTTTATAATGCATGCAGTTTCATTTATGCATTTATCTTGATATTAAGGAACATATTTTGTTTTTGGGGCTGCACAGTGGAGTAGTGGTTAGCGCTTTCGCCTTGCAGCTAGAAGATCCCTGGTTCGTGTCCCGGCTTTCCCGGGATCTTTCTGCATGGAGTTTGCATGTTCTCCCTGTGCATGCGTGGGTTTTCTCCGGGTACTCCGGCTTCCTCCCACAGTCCAAAAACATGCTGAGGTTAATTGATTATTCTAAATTGCCCGTAGGTGTGAATGTGAGAGTGATTGTGTGTCTTTGTATGTAGCCCTGCGACAGACTGGCGACCTGTCTAGGGTGTCCCCTGCCTTCGCCCGAGTCAGCTGGGATAGGCTCCAGCCCCCGTGACCCTAGTGAGGATTAAGCGGTGTATAGATAATGGATGGATGGATATTTTGTTTTTGAAGAACATTTACTTTTTTTGCTGTTTGCCTGTTGAAAATGTTTTCCCTTGAAATTACTGACAGACCCATAAGAAAATATTGGCTTATTCATTTAATTATTAAATAATATACACTGTGTTAGGTCTTGGTTCAACAGGCTATGTGCAATCATTTCAATATGTTTTAATAGACATTGAACCAGTCCGGCCCTCGGCTTGTAGCAAATTTGTTTATTTGGCCCTCTGTGTATTTGACTTTCACATCCCTGTTTTATATTAAGGTGAGTTATGGGTTTATATACAGGTGAGTTAAGGGTTTATATTAAGGTGAGTTAAGGGTTTATAGTGAGGTGAGTTAAGGGTTTATATTAAGGTGAGTTAAGGGTTTATATTAAGGTGAGTTAAGGGTTTATATTAAGGTGAGTTAAGGGTTTATAGTGAGGTGAGTTAAGGGTTTATAGTGAGGTGAGTTAAGGGTTTATATTGAGGTGAGATAAGGGTTTATATTGAGGTGACCTAAGGGTTAGCTCACCTGTCCGTCTCAGGTGCGTAACACTCCACTGAGTTCAGAGACGACTTCCCGTCGTAGCCGCCGCACACGTAGATGCGTCCATCAATCACCACAGTTCCCATGGCGCTGAAACAACAACAGGTAGTGGTTTACAGTCTGGAGTATTGATCAGAGCAGTTACTGATCAGAGCAGGTATTGATCAGTATTGATCGGCGTATTGACCTGCGCTGGCTGTTCATGCTCGACACTCGCGTCCAGCTGTCTGTCTCTGGGTTGTAAACCTCCACCGTGCTGAGCCGTGATTGGCCGTCGTAACCACCAATGGCGTACAGCAGCCCGTTGACGACAGCCACGCCCACTCTGCTGCGAGTCATCCTCATTGGCTGACAGCGCTCCCAGAAGTTACCGATTGGATCGAACACCTCGACCACATTCAGAGAGTCACCTGGGGAGAGAGAGGAGCCCGGGTTTGTTCTCGGGTTTATTCTCAGGTGTGTTCTCAGATTTATTCTCAGATGTGTTCTCAGGTGTGTTCTCGGGTGTGTTCTCAGGTGTGTTCTCGGGTGTGTTCTCAGGTTTATTCTCAGGTTTATTCTCAGGTGTGTTCTCAGGTGTGTTCTCGGGTGTGTTCTCAGGTGTGTTCTCAGGTGTGTTCTCAGGTTTATTCTCGGGTGTGTTCTCAGGTTTATTCTCAGGTGTGTTCTCAGGTGTGTTCTCAGGTTTATTCTCAGGTTTATTCTCAGATGTGTTCTCAGGTGTGTTCTCGGGTGTGTTCTCAGGTGTGTTCTCGGGTGTGTTCTCAGGTGTGTTCTCAGGTTTATTCTCAGGTGTGTTCTCAGGTTTATTCTCAGGTGTGTTCTCAGGTGTGTTCTCAGGTTTATTCTCAGGTGTGTTCTAAGGTTTATTCTCAGGTGTGTTCTCAGGGACAGGTGAGCAGCGTACCTGAGCTGTTGAGTCCTCCCACGGCGTATATGAGTCCTGTGATGGACGTGCAGCACCTCTGTCGGATTTTGAAGGCGGGCAGGTGAGGCCGGCGGTCTGGCATCAGGTGGAAATCTTTGGCTTCGTCCACCAGATCTCTGCCAGAAACACAAACCTTAGTGTCAGCAGGTTCTCAGGACGCTGCTTCTTCTCAGGTACAGGTGTGCTGCTGTCGTCTCACCTGCACTTGTGGCAGCAGCGAACCAGGTCGTCCTGCTGCACTCGGTCTGACAAGAACTGAGGTCGACACAGAGGAAGCCGGATCTTCGACAGCAGCTCCGGAAGCAGCGTCTCCCTCCGGTCCCGGTCATGATGGACCCAGGCCAGCACTGCCTCGAACACCTGGACAGGTAAGACACACCCCAAACACCTGTACAGGTAAGACTAGTACAATTGTCCTACTTTATTTAGCAGGCATTTTTATCCAAAGTGACGTACATCTGAGAGTGGATCCAACACCAGGTAGGTGGGCGGGGCACTGGACCCTGACAGAGACTTAAACCACCAACCTACTGGGACAAAGTCTGGGTGCTAATCACTGAGCTATCATAAGACACACCCCAATCACCGGGACAGACAAGACACGCCTAAATCACCTGGACAGGTAAGACACACCCCAAACACCTGTACAGGTAAGACTAGTACAATTGTCCTACTTTATTTAGCAGGCATTTTTATCCAGAGTGACGTACATCTGAGAGTGGATCCAACACCAGGTAGGTGGGCGGGGCACTGGACCCTGACAGAGACTTAAACCACCAACCTACTGGGACAAAGTCTGGGTGCTAATCACTGAGCTATCATAAGACACACCCCAATCACCGGGACAGACAAGACACGCCTAAATCACCTGGACAGGTAAGACACACCCCAAACACCTGGAGAGATAAGACACGCCTAAAACACCTGGACAGGTAAGACACACCCCAAACACCTGGACAGGTACCCCTGATCATCACGCAGACTTCACCTGCTCCTCGGCCTTCACGTTGAGCTCGTCGCAGCCCACCAGCTCCAGCAGCTCCTCGGTCCTCAGACCCAGGAACTCCTCAGACAGCGAGACGTCTACGAAGTGCTGGTGCAGGAAGCTGCTGGCAGAGTCGTACAGCGTCGTGCACATCATGGTCTCAGCGAACTGACGCACTCCCAGACAGTTCTTAGGGTGCAACCTGAGGAGACACAGACTTACTACCAATCACTGCGTCTGGCTCCTGTGATGTCACAAACAGGTGTGACTGCAGGTGAGCAGTGGGAGCGTACTGAGCGCGTGCGGTGTGGCACTGACCTCTCCTGCAGGAAGGAGCAGCAGGCGTCCTTAACGTTCTGCAGCTGCAGGAAGCTGGAGCCAATCAGGAGAGACTGGACATTCTGCTGGTCAATGGCGACGTGGCCGCTGTATGCAAAGTTAATGAGAGCCTCCAGAGCGCTGCAACACACGGTATACTGGTTATACTGGTTACACTGGTTATACTGGGTATACTGGTTATACTGGGTATACTGGGTATACTGGTTACACTGGGTATACTGGGTACACTGGGTACACTGGGTATACTGGTTACACTGGGTATACTGGTTATACTGGTTACACTGGGTATACTGGGTATACTGGTTACACTGGTTATACTGGGTATACTGGTTACACTGGTTATACTGGGTATACTGGTTACACTGGGTATACTGGTTACACTGGGTATACTGGGTATACTGGTTACACTGGGTATACTGGTTATACTGGGTATACTGGTTACACTGGGTATACTGGGTACACTGGGTATACTGGTTATACTGGTTACACTGGGTATACTGGTTATACTGGTTACACTGGGTATACTGGGTACACTGGTTATACTGGGTATACTAGTTATATTGGTTAAACTGGGTATACTGGTTATACTGGGTGTAATGGTTATTCTGGGTATACCGGGTACACTGCGTATACTGGTTATACTGGGTGCACTGGTTATACTAGTTATACTCGATACACTGGTTACACTGGTTACATTGGGTGTAGTAATTTCCTGTACTGGTCTCAGACTGGACTCTGGGTCCGGTACTGGTCTCAGACTGGTCTTGTTCAGGTGTGCTTACCTGGGGTCCATTCCCTGCATCAGGATCTCGTCCTGTTTACACTCCACCATGTCGTTGGTGAACATGGCATGGAAGTACGGGATGGAAGCCGCCAGGACAATCCGGTGAGCGCTGAACTTATGATCCCCGACCTGCAGACACAAGCACACACATGATGGACACTGTCCTCATCTGTCCACACCTGCCCCTACCTGTCCTCACCTGTCTCTACCTGTCCCTACCTGTCCTCACCTGTCCCTACCTGTCCTCACCTGTCCCTTCCTGTCTCTAACTATCCTCACCTGTCCCTACTTGTCTTCACCTGTCATCACCTGTCTCTACCTGTCCCTTCCTGTCCCTACTGGTCCTCACCTGTCCCTACCTGTCCTCACCGGTCGTCACCTGTCCCTACCTGTCCTCACCTGTCTCTACCTGTCCCTACCTGTCCTCATCTGTAGTTATCTGGCCCCACCTGTATTCACCTGTCCTCACCTGTATTTACTTATCCTCACCTGTCCCTACCTGTTCCTAACTGTCCTCACCTGTCCCTACTTGTCTTCACCTGTCATCACCTGTCTCTACCTGTCCCTACCGGTCCCTACCTGTCCTCACCTTTCTCTACCTGTCCCTTCCTGTCCCTACCGGCCCTCACCTGTCTCTACCTGTCCTCACCTGTCTCTACCTGTCCCTACTGGTCCTCACCTGTCCCCACCTGTCCCTACCTGTCCTCACCTGTCTCTACCTGTCCCTACCGGTCCTCACCTGTCCCCACCTGTCCTCACCGGTCCTCACCTGTCCGTATCTGAGCTGCAGGTTTTGTTGCGGCTGCAGATTCAGCAGGTTGGACACTGAGATATTAGGAGGATTACGGTGACCTCGACGTGCGAGCAGACAGAGGACAGGTGAGGTTTTTTAGGTATTGACGCCTGATCAGTTCTCACAACCTCCCAGATGATCAATACGAGCGATCGATCGATCACCAGATGTTGAGATGCGGTGCTTTTCTTTCTCACTGGAGGGAAAGGATCAGACAGAACAAGAGAATAAAAACAAGCAGAAAGAGACGAAGCGATAGAAAAAGAAACGATAAAATCCCAACAATAAAAAGAAATGAGTCAAAGAGACAAAGAGCAGAAAGTAGAGACGGATCAGCTGATAGATGTCCACCCTAAAGGAGCTGCAGGAGAGAAACGACACGGATCTCCACTGAACAGTCGGATTATTAGATCTTTATAAACAGCTAATGATTAATTCAATACCTGAAGCAGATTAGTGGTTGTAGCCTTATTACTTTTATTGGTATTTAGAGACATTTGCTCTGTCTGTTAGTTGTTAAACTATCAGATGATTAATTAACAAACAGATTAAATCACATCTGGATCCAGCAGATGATAAAAGTTTAACTAGTGAACCTGAACAGTGGAGAATGTTGGTGTAAAAATAGAAGAGAACATCTAAAAACTTCTACTGATGTTAGAGCCTCAACAGGTGGAGAAATGTCAACCAGAGACTGGATTTTAGTAGAAATATGGTTCCATCCATAGATAGACACAGACAGGGACTTTATGGAGACACTAGAGGATTAGAGGTTTGGAATTTTTTATTTTCAAGAAGGAATAATTGAGATGCTTCCTCTGAGGTCTTGGATTCTGTTGGATCAGTTTGTTTAGTTTCAAAAACTCCTGCTAACATTCAGACCCAATTAGATCAATAATAATGATCAATTCTCTCCTCTCTAAATGATGTTTCATGTCTTTCTGAGGCTCCAGATGTTTTTATGTTGATGTTCCCTGAGAATCTGATCCAGTTTCAGTTTTTATTCTTCTACAGGTTGATTTAAAATCTTTGTTATTTTTCTCATCTTCTGTCAGCAGAAATAAACCTTCAATCCGCTCAGATCAATCCCAGTATCAGCTCTGATCAGCAGCAGCCGTGTGACGTCAGCTGTCAGAACTCACCTGAGCAGCAGGTGTGTGACGTGCTGCTGCCGCTGCTTCCTGCCGATAGGTTCTATTGATTATTGGCTTCACGCGCTGATCAGCGTCCACCCGGGCTCGCCAGGTGGAAGAGTCACGTGACCCGCTACCTGATCAATACCCGTCAGAGGTCAGCTGTTAGCCTGCTGTTAGCCTGTTAGCATGCTGTTAGCCTGCTAGCCGCTAACTCACCGGTCAGTAATAATCCGCTGTTAGCCTGTTAGCATGCTGTTAGCTCGTTAGCAGCTAGCCGCTTCAGCCTCGAGCTTCGTCGTTTTTTTTTTTACCTTGAGCGTGACATCACAGAGTTTCCCCTGACGTCGGATCTCCTCCATGACGACATAGCCTCGTGCCGGCAGGTCGGTCACCGTGAAGTGAACTAAATCCTCGAGCTCTTCGCACAGAACGTCTCCCATCGTCCCAGCAGCGGCGGCGCGGCACGGACTGAACCCTGCGAGCCGCCGTACGGCCGCAGCGGCGCATGCGTGAAGTTAGCGTCGCTAAACAGAAACGGATCCAGTCCGCCCCTTCACAATAAAGCACTTTATAGAGGAACGGCAATTCTGCTTCCGATTTGGTGTCTGGGTTTCAAAATAAAATGATAAGGCGGTCAAAATGTTTGATTTCGGATTTGAAATTTTAATTTCATAAAAGAGAAACACAAAGACACAAGCAACAACATAAAAAATAAATAAACGACATACAAGAGCACACGAATATTAAAAATACAAAAACACAAACAGCTTTTACATCTAAAACAAGATTAGTGGTAAAATGTACAAAACGTTTATTAGTTTAATTATTTTATGGAAGAAATCATGAGCAAAAATGGTGCAAGTACTGTTGTAAAACTAGTAATTCAGCCTCAAACTACAAGAATCTGCTGGTAAATTAAGCTTCTATCAAGTTTAATGAGCTTTAAATGTCACAAAAAAAATCTGATCTTTAATCAGATGTTTAATATTAAACACATGGACAGCTCTAAAATAAACTGTTAGGTGTAGATTATGTCACAGTATTGATATATTAAATATATTACTTTTTACATCGAACTTGACATAAAAATCTTTACATTTAGTAGATCTTGTTAGTTACATTACACATCTGTATTCCATCTATTTTTGTCACTTTATTTTTTCATTTATTTGAGAAATGTTAAAAAGGGAAAAATTCTGTAAAATTAAAACTGTTTACCGTGTGGAAGGCAGAGGAAGAATCTGACACCTGAAGCTCATCAGAGCTTTATTCCTGAAGAGGATTTTGATTGGTTCATCCGTCACCACAGGTAATCCAGCTGTTTTAATCCAGCAGGTTAAAACAGCATCTGAGAGCTACTGAATGATTCGTTTTGTGTTTGAAGCTCTTCATTTCTACTCCGGTGCTGTCGGGACACCTGAAGCTCAGAAAGCTGAAATCAGACAACAGGACCATCTGAAGGTATTCCAGAGTTAAATTAATATAAAACGGGAACATTTGTGCTTCATCTGTGTTTTATTCAGACCCTGATGTTCCTTCAAACCCACAGAGACCTGAACACATCAGTTATTATTAAATATGAGTCTTTATTCATCCCACTGTGGGACATCTACAGCAGGTCACCAGCAGGACTGGCGTCTTCACCCTCCACCTTCCCGTCAGATAAGTTCTTAGTCCAGATGGATGTCCTGAAGGAGGAAAGTCTTTGAAGGGTCCTCCTGTGTTGTACCTTTAAACCACTTCTGCACCCAGACGATTCTCCTGCATTTTGGATCTCAGACTCGGACAGAGGAGCTTCTCCACCATCACTCCTGGCCACGGTAACACTTCCAACATCTGGTTGAGAGTTTAACGCATTCTGGACCAGCAGAAGTTTATCTACTGGATCCTGACAGTCTGACCAGACCAACAGAACCTGATGGACCAGGTGGAACCCATTCAGGAGACCAACAACCAGACATGCTGTCCAGTGAGGAGAAGGAATCTCTGGGGCTCGGTGTTCAGGTCAGAATCCTGTAAAGTGGTTTTTAGTCTGGGTCTTTGAGCATTTCAATATTTCAGTAGAAGAAATTCAGAAAGTAAAAAT
This sequence comes from Amphiprion clarkii, assembly GCA_027123335.1. Taxonomy (NCBI): domain Eukaryota; kingdom Metazoa; phylum Chordata; class Actinopteri; family Pomacentridae; genus Amphiprion; species Amphiprion clarkii. The sequence goes on along the minus strand of CM049577.1, from coordinate 436,089 downwards.
CTTCACCAGATGATGAATAACCAGAGTAATTGTGATGGTGATGGAGGTCCAGCAGGTCTGTGGTCCATTCAGTGAGTAGATCTGTAGGTGGTGCAGGGTTCCTGCTGGACTCAGAACATCTAGAACAAACATCTGCTGTAGAAAACAGATGTGGACATCAGATTACTGTTGAGGTTTTAAACATGTCATCAGAACGACATGAGCAGATCCAGGATGATCTCTAAACATCTCAGCCTGGCTCCTCATCTGGACTGATCACTGACGGTTGATGGAGGAACATTAAAAGAACCGACTCCTGACGGTGTGTTTGAGTCCCTCAGTAAAACACAAAAACACTTTGAATCATTGAGTGGAAGAATTCAGTTAAATTAATTCTGACTGGATGGAGAAGATCAGGATCAGAAGGAGTCCCAACGGAAACCTTCAATTAATGAATGTACCCACAGCCAGGGATGACTCTAAACTATTAGAAATGTTTCTGGAGATCTGAGCAGCAGCTCCAAGAGCTGGACCTAAACCCAGCAGCTGGACCTGAAGAAGGAACATCTTTAAAAACCTGAATGAAGTCCAGCTTCCCTCTAAACCATGGGTGTCAAACATGAGGCTCACGGGCCAAAAGTGGTCCTCCAGAGGGTCCAATCCGGCCCTCAAAGTCTAAAAATCCCAGAGAAGACATTAACTGCAGATTGTAAATTAGTAAAACTATAAATTTAAAATCATTTCTAGACCATGACAAGTTGTTTGGATCAGAAAGTAAAATACTAGATTGTTCATTGTTCTTTTGTCATTTTGTGTTCCATTTTTTTTTCTTGTCTCATGTTGTTTCTCACTTTTGTAATATTTTGTCCATTTTTTTTATCGCTTTGTAACTTTTTCTATTTTTTTTTATCTTTTTTGGGGTTTTTTTGTGCCATTTGTCTGATTTTTGTAATATTGTCTTTTTTTTGTCTGATTTTAGTCATTTTGATCCTCCAGTAAATCCTCTGTGGTTCAGTTCCAGGTGACTAAATGTTGTGTTCCTTTGCACACTCTGTGATCTGGAAGTTGTAATGTGGAAATGATAAACTGAGGCTGAATGTTGATGAAATTAATTTATTTTTAAGCATCTATTGATCTATATATATATATATATATATATATATATATATATATATATATATATATATATATATATAGATAAATGTCAGGTTGTTCATCATGTTTAATAAAAAGATAATTCCTTAAATGTGAACATTTTTACACTAAAACAAAGGAACCATTAGGAGTTATTTAGAGGTTATTATGCTGTGATTTTACTGGTTTTACTGGAGATCAGACTGGAGGTGGAACCTGGACTAAGATGATTCTGACTCTCCTGCTCTAAAGCAAAGCTCCAGACTAACTTCTTCCCTGTCTCTCTGGTCCACTGGTCTCCCACATTTACCGATGTTCCCTGAACGCCCCAGAGTGCAGGCTGAGGTAGACCAGACAGGTGTGAGCTGAAGGTAGTTTGAAAAGAGAACATGTTCTAAAGTGATTTTATTCTTGTTCTCTGTGAGAGGAGAACCCAGTGCAGGTAGGAGAACCTTCTGAGCCCACAGGTTTAAACGGAGAGACCAGCCGGATGTGATTCATGATCATTTCACTCTGCAGCTACACACAGTCCATCCTCCTGGTTCCTCAGTCTAGTTTGAGGAACCAACATCAGCTCAACAACTGGATTTATGCACCAGGCAGGAGAAGACTGAAAGGAAATCAAGGTTGGACTGCAGGTAAACATCTGGATGGTCATCATTCATTCACACCTCTGGAAGCTCCACCTGTCTGAAAAGATGTCTTAACACAAAACAGGAATCTCTTCCAACGGAACCATTTAGATTTACTAAAACGTAAACAGGTATCGTTTAATTCAGATCTTTAACTCGGTAAACGGAGGATCTGGACGGTTCTCTAACCTGGGGGCCCCTTGAACCCTTCAACCAATCAGACAGCAGCTCCACAGGTCGTACAAAAGAGCAGTTTTATTCACGTTTCAGTGTTTCCATCAGAACCCTGAGGAGCACCTGAACGCACCAACCCTCTGGAACCAGATGGAACCGGCCTGGTGTGGACCACATCGTGGTGCGTTCAGGAACACCAGTCGGTCCACACATCCAGATGTTACAGCTGCAAACAAAACCTGAACATCTGGACCACAGCTGCCTCCAACCTGCTCACCAGTTCAGAATGTCCATGAACGCACCACAGGGCTGCTTTCAGACCAGAGCCCCAGAACCAGGTCTACCTGCTGGGAGCGTCTCTACAGGACCAGGACCGGGAATGGGACCGGGACCGGGACAAGGACCAAAACCAGGTCTACTGTCAATAAACTGATAATAACAATAAATAAGGAAATAATAACATTCCACCCATTAAAATGAAGAACCACGCTGTGTTCTGGGTGGGATCAGGTTCTAGAGTGGCTCTGGTTCTTCTGAAGGGTTCTCCTGGTTAGTTTCCTGCTAGAACCCACACGTCAGCACTAACAGTGGATGGAACCAGCTGCAGGTCATTCATGCTAACAGCAGTCTGACAGTCTGTCTCTAAACCAATCACAGTCATCCTGGGCAGAGCTAAGGACAGGAACAGTGATTGTCTTTACTCAGAGTGGAACATCATTAAAATCTTTAGTGATCATCATCCCTCACCTGTATCCTCTGTAGGGGGCAGAATCTAGGTTCACCTGGACAGGTAACGCTCTGTCACAGGGGGACATAGAGACAGTTTAGAACCATCAGTTAACTGCAGCAGGTCTGTGGACTGCGGGAGGAAGCTGGAGAACCTGGTGAGAACCCAGCAGGGAGAACATGGTGACTCTACACAGAAAGACCAGAACCAGAACCAGGGGTTGTTTATGACAGAAGGGAGACGCAACCAACAGCAGGCCGACACCCAGAGTCTACATGTGGTCAGTCCGACTAACAGCAGGATGCTGAAGGACAGCGATGGGGGAATGTTCTGGTGGAACCCCATTAAACGGCCTGAAGGAGGTTCTATTTGGACCTTTCCTCAGAACAAAGGTTCAGGTTCCTTAAAACAGCCCATAAAATTCTGCAGTGGACAGTGAATCATGGTGAGGAGGTCTGGAGGGTGCTGGTCCTGTTTCAGAGCATTCACTATTGTTACCACGATAACAAAGGTTCTCTGACCTAAACGACGTACTTCTTATTTACTGGAACCCAAACCGTCATCTGTCTCTGGATCTGTCCCTGGATCTGTAGCTTAAACTACGCCTGCCTCTATCCAGACGTCAGACACCATCAGCAACATGGTGAGCAGGAAGGAGAAGATCTGCAGGTCCAACATGTGGACCATCAGGTCCAACATGAGGACCATCAGGTTTGTTAATCCCTTCCAGGAACCAACTGAAGAAGAAGAAGCGTCTCCAGAAACAAACACCAATAAAAAACTGGGTTAGAAAGAGGCCACTACGCTATACTTCGGTGTTTCATGTCCTACGCTGAGAGGTCGCTGCTGTCGAAGCGTTCCTGGTCATAGACCTCAGCGGACACCTTCCGTCCTCCAAACCAGCGCTGGTTCAGCGCCTGGATGGCTTGGTTCATCTCGGACGCCTCCAAAAACTCTACAAAGATCTTAACGATGACGTCTGCATCGTCCTCCTCGCCTTGACGCTCCTGGTAGATGATGACTCGCTTCACCTGGCCGAACTTCCCGCACTCCTCAGTGACCTCACCCTCCAGGTCATCGTCGATGTCATCGGGTCCGACCATGTTCCTCAGGACCATGACGGTGGACTAGGAAACACAAGAAGTCAGTCAGGTCAGATTCAACAGGTCAGACTCTGAAACTCCTGGGCACCAGAGTCAGACGTATCGCTCCATTAAATGGTCATCATCAGATCATTCCCATACATATTTGTGTTTTATGGTGGTTCCCCCCCCCAAAATCTCTATCCCTCTACCCCTCCCCCTCTACCTCCACCTCCTCTACCTCCACCTCTACCTCTAACCCTCTATCTCTACCTTTCTACCTCTTCTGTCCTTCTCAACCCGCCCGGCCAGCAGCAGATGGGTCCCCCACATAAAGAGCTGGGTTCTGCTCGAGGTTTTTTTCGCTGTTAAAAGGGTGTTTTCCTGCCACTGTCGCCTTAGGGCTGCTCTGGGGGGTCGGCATATGGGTTCTGTAAAGCGTCTCGAGACAATTTGACTGTAATTGGCGCTATATAAATAAAATTGAATTGAAATTTGAATATGGTCCAGTAAGGACCTTCTCCTCCATCGGTGAGCTACCATCCATTCGTCACTGACAGACACTGACCTCAGCAACATCGGTGACCTCTCATGGTCGTGTAAGATATCCAGTGGAGGTTCTACATAAACCGGGTCACTGTTCTGTAACTTGGTAAACATAGCAACAGTCTGTGCTGGTTCTCGGTCATACATGACATCACAATCTTTGGTGGCTCAGCAAAAAAGACAATTGGACTTCTTTTTGGTTCTTGACAAGGTTCCACCTGCATCCAGGAAGGTTCCTCAGTTCCATCTAACTGCTGTCCCAGCATATCATTAAAACACGTCTGGCATGACGAAGTGGTGGTGAAGCTGTCTGGGCAGGTTTTCATTCAGATTACTGATAAGTGGCATCACACAGCATCTGTTGGATATGGACGTTCATGTTGAAGTGGTGCAGCATCTCTGACCACAGGAGGGTCCATAACAAGTCCCAACATTCTTCCCCAGACACTTTAAATAACCTTCTCTCGTTTGATATGGGGAGTTAGACCTGAGGAAACCTTTTGAATGAAGGTGAAACCTCTTCAAGAACCAAAAAAGATTCTACTGAAGAATTTTAAGTTTATCTGAATCCAAATCAAGATGCTTTTCTAAACTAAACCAGGTAGTTGTGGGACCTGAACTGAACCAAACCAAGTGATAGACAGCGAGAGAAGCAAAGGTCAAAACGAGAAATCAAAACAAAACTGTAATTATGGCCTGAGGTTGAACTCAGGTCTTCTGGGTCTGTAGACTTTCAACACCTCATTCCCCACCCTCTAAAGGTGGATTAGAATGGTCTATGGACTGGTCTATGCACTGGCCTATGGTCTATGGTCTCGTCTATGGACTGGCCTATGGTCTGGTCTATGGACTGGTCAATGGACCGGTCTATGGACAGGTCAATGGACCGGTCTATGGTCTGGTCTATGGTCTGGTCTATGGTCTATGGACTGGTCTATTGTCTGGTCTATGGACCGGTCTATGGCCCGGTCTATGGACTGGTCTATGGACTGGTCTATAGTCTATGGCCTGGTCTATGGACTGGTCTATGGTCTGGTCTATGGACTGATCTATGGTCTGGTCTATGGACTGGTCTATGGTCTGGTCTATGGACTGGTCTATGGTCTGGTCTATGGACTGGTCTATGGTCTATGGTATGGTCTATGGTCTGGTCCATGGTCTGATCTATGGTCTGGTCTATGGACTGGTCTATGGTCTGGTCTATGGTCTGGTCTATGGACTGGTCTATGATCTGGACTATGGACTGGCCTATGGTCTGGTCTATGGACTGGTCTATGGACTGGTCTATGATCTATGGACTGGTCTATGGACTGGTCTATGGTCTGGTCTATGGACTGGTCTATGGACTGGTCTATGGTCTGGTCTATGGACTGATCTATGATCTGGACTATGGACTGGTCTATGGACTGGTCTATGGACTGGTCTATGGTCTATGGTCTGGTCCATGGTCTGATCTATGGACTGGTCTATGAACTTGTTTGTGATCTATGGATTGGTCTATGGACTAGTCTATGGTCTGGTCTATGGTCTGACCTATGGTCTGGTCTATGGAGTGGTCGATGGACTGGTCTATGATCTATGGACTGGTCTATGGTCTATGGACTGGTCTATGGTCTATGGTCTGGTCTGGTCTATAGTCTATGGTCTGGTCTATGGTCTGGCCTACGGACTGGTCTATGGACTGGTCTATGGTCTGGTCTATGGACTGGTCTATGATCTGGACTATGGACTGGCCTATGGACTGGCCTATGGTCTGGTCTATGGACTGGTCTATGATCTATGGACTGGTCTATGGCCTATGGACTGGTCTATGGTATGGTCCATGGTCTGATCTATGGACTGGTCTATGAACTTGTTTATGATCTATGGATTGGTCTATGGACTAGTCTATGGTCTGGTCTATGCTCTGATCTATGGTCTGGTCTATGGTCTATGGTATGGCCTATGGTCTGGTCCATGGTCTGATCTATGGTCTGGTCTATGGACTGGTCTATGGTCTGGTCTATGGTCTGGTCTATGATCTGGACTATGGACTGGCCTATGGTCTGGTCTATGGACTGGTCTATGGACTGGTCTATGATCTATGGACTGGTCTATGGACTGGTCTACGGTCTGGTCTATGGACTGGTCTATGGACTGGTCTATGGTCTGGTCTATGGACTGGTCTATGGACTGGTCTATGGACTGGTCTATGGTCTATGGTCTGGTCCATGGTCTGATCTATGGACTGGTCTATGAACTTGTTTGTGATCTATGGATTGGTCTATGGACTAGTCTATGGTCTGACCTATGGTCTGACCTATGGTCTGGTCTATGGAGTGGTCGATGGACTGGTCTATGATCTATGGACTGGTCTATGGACTGGTCTATGGTCTGGTCTATGGACTGGTCTATGGACTGGTCTATGGTCTGGTCTATGGACTGGTCTATGGACTGGTCTATGGACTGGTCTATGGTCTATGGTCTGGTCCATGGTCTGATCTATGGACTGGTCTATGAACTTGTTTGTGATCTATGGATTGGTCTATGGACTAGTCTATGGTCTGACCTATGGTCTGGTCTATGGAGTGGTCGATGGACTGGTCTATGATCTATGGACTGGTCTATGGTCTATGGACTGGTCTATGGTCTGGTCTGGTCTATAGTCTATGGTCTGGTCTATGGTCTGGTCTACGGACTGGTCTATGGACTGGTCTATGGACTGGTCTATGATCTGGACTATGGACTGGCCTATGGTCTGGTCTATGGACTGGTCTATGATCTATGGACTGGTCTATGGTCTATGGACTGGTCTATGGTCTATGGTCTATGGTCTGGTCCATGGTCTGATCTATGGACTGGTCTATGAACTTGCTTATGATCTATGGATTGGTCTATGGACTAGTCTATGGTCTGGTCTATGGTCTGATCTATGGTCTGGTCTGTGGAGTGGTCGATGGACTGGTCTATGATCTATGGACTGGTCTTTGGTCTATGGACTGGTCTATGGTCTGGTCTGGTCTACAGTCTATGGTCTGGTCTATGGTCTGGCCTACGGACTGGTCTATGGACTGGTCTATGGTCTGGTCTATGGACTGGTCTATGATCTGGACTATGGACTGGCCTATGGTCTGGTCTATGGACTGGTCTATGATCTATGGACTGGTCTATGGCCTATGGACTGGTCTATGGTATGGTCCATGGTCTGATCTATGGACTGGTCTATGAACTTGTTTATGATCTATGGATTGGTCTATGGACTAGTCTATGGTCTGGTCTATGCTCTGATCTATGGTCTGGTCTATGGAGTGGTCGATGGACTGGTCTATGATCTATGGACTGGTCTATGGTCTGGTCTATGATCTGATCTACGGTCTGGTCTATGGAGTGGTCTATGATCTAGTCTATGGACTGGTCTGTCCACTGCTCCAGAAACATCTGAGGGTGCCACCAGACCAGAGTTGTGATTACCTCCTGCTTGCGGAGCAGCTTCCTCATCACCATGTGTCTGGCGCTGCTGCCGCTGATGCTCATGTGTTCCTGCTCGCTGAGCGGTTCCATGGCGCCGTCCTGCTGGACCTCCTGAGGCTCCTCCTCCTCCTTCCTCTTCAGCTGAGAGCTGAGGGAGGCCGCCGGCGCCGGGGGAGCGGCCAGCACCGGGTTCACCAAACCCACCTGAGGCAGGCCGGGTCGGGCCGGGGTAACGCCTGAAACAGACACCAAGCAGGATGGACAGTCGGGTCAGACGGGCGGCACTGAGCGGCCGCACAGAGCCGCCCAGTTCTACTGGAGCAGAACAAGAGCCTCCGGAGGACTGGACCAACCCCGGGCCTCTCCTACCCACAGCTACACGGGGTGCACTGGTTTACTGCACCTGCACCCGTCTGCATCAGATGGGTGGAGTCAGCACTGACATGCTCAGACACAGTGAGGTAATAACAGGTGCAGTAAACCAGCGCACCTTCAGACTGTCAGCATCCTGACTGAGGCTTCAAGTCGGTTCTTCCTCTAGTCACCAGTTAGACTCATACTTACAGTTGGTGCAGAACAACCAGGAAACAGGATTTGGACTGAATCTGAGAGGATCAGAGGAGGACGAACAAACCAAACACCCCCCACCCACAAATCACACAGCAGCTGACACTCACTGGCCAATAGGACTGAGGGGCTATGATTAAAGGGAGGGGCTACAAACAGTCCTCTTCACTGGTTGGTCAGTGTGCAGCAAAGGGGAGGGGCTAAGAGGTCACTGTTGTTGGGGTTCGAGAGGGGGAGGGGGGAAACAGAGAGAGAGAAAAAAGACAATAAAAGAGAAAATCTATTAGTGGAGACACTTCAGAAGCAGCAACACAAAAAACAGTTGGGACTAACGGAGCACCTCCTGCTGGACGCCTCCTTCACTGCAGCTCCTCCTCATCACACTGAGTTTCTGCTAAATCACAGCATCTTCCAGCTGAGACCTGAACTGTGACTGAAGAGGAGGCTGGTCACACCTGCTTCAAACCAAAGCGCCTCTTTTTATGGTGCTACTACAACCTTTACAGCCCTCCAGGTATGTAATATCTCGAGCCTCATAGATCAGGATCATTTTGTTTACTGCTGTCACACAAGAGCCATATAAACAGAATTGTTTGTTTGCAGGAGGGTAGAAATGCTCATTATCAAATTATCCATCAATAACCGATTCATTGACAACACAAACTGAGCACAGGACATTTGACTGGTTCCTGTTTTACAGAGAGAGGCTCCACCTGGAGGAAAAGTCAGGTTCTACAGCTGGTCTACTGTATTAAACAGGAAGAGCTCCACCTGGAGGAACAGCCAGGTAATACAGCTGGTCTACGCTACATGACGACTTTATTCTGTAGGAAAGTTCATCTGCAGCGGCTGAATATTACTGACATTGGATTGGGGACAAAATTACTTTTAGGATACTAGGATGCTGCTTTTTGGGCGGTGGAACTCTTAGTTCCATCAGATTGTCTGTAGGAACACATTCTAATGAAGAACAGACTACACAGAACCCTAGACTGGCATGAGATAAGTCCTGCAGGAGGAACAGGTCAGGCTAGAACCCCTCATAAGGAACGATCTATGGACTGACCCTATCAACATGAACCCATCTAGAGGTTCACCCTGGTATGTTTCTGAAGGGCATCATTAGATCTTGTAAAAACTAATCATCCTACAGCTAATCCAGATAGCCATCAGCCCGTCCAGCCAGGATGACGGTGAGGATCTGATTATCTTAATATTAATAATCCTGTGGATCCACTTGATCTGGTTCTACTTTCACAGAACTGAAGAACCCAGTAATACCTGCAGGTACCACCAGGTTATAGATGGTGTAAAAATCTTTTTCAGTGGGAAAAGTGACGCTTTGATTTGAAAACAAACTGAAATATTATAGTTTCTCCTCGTCAGATACTGTAATGGAGCAGAGGATTGTGGGTAGGAAAAAAACGCTAAATCTGTTTGTGTTTAGTATGAAGCTGCAATAAGGATCATTTTAGTGTCAGTGATTTTCTGGATGAGTCTATTAGCTGAAAATGTGGATCAGAGCTTTCTCAAATGTCTTCCATAGTACCATTAATCAGCTCTGATTAGTGGTACTATGACTCCTTCTAGACCTCCTGATTAGTGGTACTATGACTCCTTCTAGACCTCCTGATTAGTGGTACTATGACTCCTTCTAGACCTCCTGATTAGTGGTACTATGACTCCTTCTAGACCTCGTGATTAGTGGTACTATGACTCCTTATAGACCTCCTGATTAGTGGTACTATGACTCCTTCTAGACCTCCTGATTACTGCTGACTCTGTGCTTCACTGGTTTTTAGTTGCTCACTGATCTTCCTGGATCTTTTTCCATCTTTGTCGAGTCTCTCAGTCAGACGTTTCTCTTCCTCTATTCAGTTCTTTTCCATGTGGAGCCATGATGCAGACATAGATAGACCCAGTCCATAGGTCCAGGACTGAGGAAGCTGGAGTTTCTACTTTGTAAACTTTGTTTCTGTTCATCAGAGGAAATACTCTGCTGTTCTAAAAGTAATCTGATTACTGAGGGCTGATGTAGTTAAAATCATTTCATATTTCAGTGATATTACAAACTGTCCTCTCTGCTGTAAACAGGAAATCAGACAAATTCACAGCAACACCTTCTAAAACATTGAGTCAGATTTGTTTAAATGCTGAATCTTCCAGGTGTGTCCTGCTGAGGCCAGGTAACCGTCTGCAGGTGAGCAGACTGACTACCTGTAACTGACTCGAGCTGTGACTAGCTGCACCCGACTCTTCAGACGGATCCTTTTATGTGATTTAACAGCACAGTGTTCTTCTTATTGCTGGGCAGGGTGAATATTTATGTGGGCGGGGCTTCAGCTGTTCCTACCTGTGATCACACCTGGAGCCTGGGCGGCCATGACAGCCTGAGGAAGTCCTCCCAGCTGCTGAGAGAGGAGCGCCGGTCCGGCCAGAGCTCCGAGTACCGACGCTCCCACCGCCTCCTGAACGCACCACCAGACAAAACACATTTAATACTGCAGAAAATACATCAAATACTGAATAAAATACATCAAATACTGAAAAAAATACATCAAATACTGAAAAAAATACATCAAATACTGAATAAAATACAGAAAATACAGAAAAAATAGATTTAATATTGAATAAAATACATAAAATACTGAAAAAAAATACATAAAATACTGAATAAAATACATAAAATACTGAAAAAAATTTCATAAAATACTGAATAAAATACATAAAATACTGAATAGAACAGATTTGTTACTGCAGAAAATATATCACATGCTGAATAAAATAGATTTAATACTGTGGAAAATATATCAAATGCAAAAAAAAATGTTAAAAACGGCCAGAAATATATATAAAACTGCTAAAAATCTAGGAAATACTGAATGAAATCCAGCACTACTGCAGGAAAAGGGGGCGGAGCTTGTGGTTACCTGAGCGGTGATCTTGGCGGTGGCGGCGGCGGCAGCCACGGCGGCGGCGGCAGGAAGTCCTCCGGGGGTGGTCGGCGTGAGGAGGGGCATGGGTGGAGTCACGGCCTTCCCCACCCGCAGGTACTGCCCCCCGAGATCGAACAGGTTCATGGAGGCCACGGCGTCCTGGGAGGACTGCGCCTTATCGTACTCTAGAACACAGAACCAGCAGAACACCGTCAGCAGCGCCCCCTGCAGGGCGACCAGTCCGTGTGCAGCTCTAACAGTAGCAAACACTCATCCATCAGCCGTCAGACATGAAAATAATCTCCAACGTTTCTGATAACCGTCAGTTAGTCTGAGTCGTTTTTAACTAGAAAAACCCTCAGAGAGCTTAGTCCTCCTCCAAGGGTGCGCAGTCGTTGGATCATTTCCGATGGAAGAAATCACCATAGAATGTGTTCATTTATTATAGATGAACCCAAAAACTAAATGACGTGCTGAGCACAGGCGTGTGTTCTGCATGTGTACGTTACGTACGGATACCGGATCACGTGACCTAAATATGTAGCGGGCGGCAGGAATTGATGGGACTCAGAAACACCCCCACAATTTAATCAGTTGTTCCCTGGAACATTTCTGATGGATAAGTCCTGATAAGTCCTCAGAGGTGGATTTGTGGTAGGATCACAATCATGTGATCGTCAGCAGGCAGCTGATGTAGTGATCACTTGTTGTCATGGTTACAGTGACGCCGTGCCGCTATCTGGCAATGATACAGAAATCTTTAACAGATCCGTGGATCCAGACTATAAGCTGCATCACTGTTTAAATCTAATCACCTGGTCCTTGTGTCATTTCTGACCTTGACTGTAAATTTCATCCAAATCCATTGGTCTGTTTTAGAGGAATGTTGCTAACAGACGGACGGACAGAGACAGATGGATGCGGATAATCACATAACGATATTTTCTGGTTATTTCCTCTGTAGTAAACTGAAGATCTTTAGACTGAACCAGATGTTTGAAGAATCAACGATGTAAATTATTTATTATTATTATTATTATTATTATTATTATTATTATTATTATTATTATTATTATTATTATCATTAATAATAATTAGTATTATTACTACTATGTGTAATTATTATTATTACTAATGAATCACCTGCAGCTCCTCTGAACATCAAACTCCTAGTGATTTTTTTGACCATCTTGCTGATTTTCTGCATCAGTTTGTGTTAAAGTCTGAACTAAACGTCCTGCAGAGCTGAAGTCCTTTTTCTGTCTTCTAACTCTGGAGGAGGACCTGCAGAACCTCGGAGCTTCAGGTGTTCCTCCAGGCACCAGAGGAGTCTGATTCCTGGACCTGAATTCCAAACAGACAGCTGTCTCTGTGTTCCCTGCTGGACTCACCGATGAAGCCGTAGCCTTTGTGCCTGCCGGTGGTCGGCTCTCGGGCCAGCATGCAGGACTTGATCCTCCCGAAGGCCTCGAAGACACTCTTGATGTCATCGTCGGAGAGGTCGGGATGAACCGACGCCACGTAGATCCTGTTGAAGGCGCGAGCTTCCTCCGCCAGCTGGTCGATGATGGGCTGAGCCTGGCCGATGTTGCTGGGCCTCCCCACCTGCCAGACGACGACGAGGGAAAAGAAGAAAGACACTAACATGGATGTGACGGAGAGCAGCAGTATAATCAGAACATCATCAGAACATCATCAGAACACCATCATGACAGAGCTCTGTCGGGTCACCTTGATGTTTCTTCCTCCCAGCACCACAGAGTTCATCTGCTCCAGAGCCAGTTGAGCTGCTTCTGGCATCTCGTACTCCACGAAGGCAAAACCCTGCGGAGACCAACCAGACGGTCAGACCTGGATGGAAGGAGAACCACAGGAGAACGACCACAGAAGAACCACAGGAGAGCAACAGAAGAAGAACCACAGGAGAACCACAGCAGAAGAACCACAGGAGAACCGCAGAAGAACCACAGAAGAAGAACCACAGGAGGGACGCCAGGGATGGTCAATGTGTGTTATTGTGTCTTAATGTGTTATTGTGTGTTACCTTGTGTGTGTGTTATTGTGTATTAATGAGTTATTGTGTGTTATCTTGTGTGCGTGTTAGTGTGTATTAGTGTGTTATTGTGTGTTACCTTGTGTTTCATGGTCACGGAGTCCCAGGACATGTCGATGCTCTTGATTGGTCCAAACGGGGCGAAGGCCTGTCTGATGGTGTCCTCTCCCAGCTCGTAGTAGATGGAACCCACGTAAACCCGACACATGATGGCCAGAGCTCTCTGCCGCTGGGCCGCCACCTCCACAACACACAGGAATGATGGGAAAATCAACACGTTAGTACCCTCAGTTCAACCAGACCGTCACGTATGACGTTTAGTAGCTACATAGAAGGTAGAAACACTGTAACGTCAAACAGGAAGTGATCCACTGATCATCAAACATCGAATGAAACACCAGTCCAAGTTCTAAAGGTTCTGTGGTTTCAAACACTCCAGATTATGGAGGAACAGGAGGAGCTCTGCAGCAGTAAGATCCAAACAAACATCATGTTCATCTAACTAGAGGAACCCAGGATGGGATGGAGATGGGATGATGGGATGGAGATGGGATGATGGGATGGAGATGGGATGAAGATGGGATGGAGATTGATGATGCGGTGGAGATGAGATGGAGATGATGATGGGATGAAGATGAGATGGAGATAGATGATGGAATGGAGATGAGATGGATGATGGGATAATAGGATGGAGATGAGATGGAGATGGATGATGGGATGGAGATGGGGTGGAGATGGATGATGGGATCGAGATGGGGTGGAGATGAGATAGATGATGGGATGGAGATGGGAAGGAGATGGATGATGGGATCGAGATGGGTGGAGATGAGATAGATGATGGGATGGAGATGGGAAGGAGATGGATGATGGGATCGAGATGGGATGGAGATGGGGTGGAGATGGATGATGGGATCGAGATGGGGTGGAGATAAGATGGAGATGGATGATGGGATGGAGATGGGGTAATGTGTCTACTGGCAGGAGAACAGAGACTCACCGACTGCAGAGGAGACAGAGCGTCTCCTAAACCCATCGTCAGAGACGCCATCTGAGACACAAGAAGACCACGTTAATAAAGCAGCTGCAGGTTTCCATCCAGCAGGTGGCGATAATAAACTGATCTACTACACGCTCACCTGCAAACACACATGATATGCAGCAGCAACATGTATGACATGAATAATAATGCAGAAGTTATTAAAGAAGTGAAGCTCAGACTGTGAAGAACTACTGTAGATTCATTTTAAATGTGACAAACGTCAGTTTTCTGTCAATCAAACGAATATTTTGCTGATTCATCAATTAATCTGATCATTGATGAAACAGTAAAATACTATTTCATTTAATTTTATGGTATTTGGACAAAATATAATCATTAGAAAACATGTTAAAAGTTCCATGTTCTGTGCAGTGGGGTGCTGGGGAGGGGGTTCTCTAAACAGATCCAGATCAGTCTGTGGCTCCTGGACTCCATGGAGGTGGAGGAGAGATGTCTACTATCATCAGAAACTCCTCCCAGCCTCTGCCTCAGACTGAACTCCTTCAGGAGCTTCTTCAGGAACAGACTGTTCCACCCTAAGAAGGAACGTTTCTGCAGCTCCTTTATTCCCGCTGTCAGATTGTTCATTGCTGCTTTATAAACTTCACTGTTTACTGTTGCACTTCTTTTCCCCAATTTACACAAACATCCACCTGCTCCAGAGCAATAACTGAGCCCTCATCCTCTGTATTTAGTCTTCTACAGAGTATTAAAACAATCATCTGTATTTAATGCTCTCTGATTGCTGCTCTGTGTTTTTCTTATTTATTCTTGTTCTGCCTTTATACTTCTGGAGCTGCTGGAACAGTGAACTTTCCTACTGTGGGATCAGGAAAGTTTATTGATGTCATCAAACATCCCAACCAATCACAGCAGCTCTAGTTTCCTCCACAAAAGTCCAGGACAGGTCCAGGTGTGTTACCTGAGGACAGGTCCAGGTGTGTTACCTGAGGACAGGTCCAGGTGTGTTACCTGAGGACAGGTCCAGGTGTGTTACCTGCAGGCTGCTGAGCTGCTGCTGCTGCTGCTGAGCCAGAGTCTGTTTGACCAGAACGCTCTTGATGCTCTGCTCCATGGCGTACTTCTTGGCCTGCAGCAGGAGACAGCCAATCACAGCTCAGGATACTCAGAAACACGACCAATCACAGCTCAGCGTACACAGAAACACGACCAATCACAGCTCAGCAAACAGAAACACGACCAATCACAGCTCAGCGTACACAGAAACACGACCAATCACAGCTCAGCAAACAGAAACACGACCAATCACAGCTCAGCGTACACAGAAACACGACCAATCACAGCTCAGCAAACAGAAACACGACCAATCACAGCTCAGCAAACAGAAACACGACCAATCACAGCTCAGCAAACAGAAACACGACCAATCACAGCTCAGCAAACAGCTGCCAGAACACACTTTGTGGTGGTGTGGTGTGTGTTACCTTCTGCAGCGCCTCCTGCTGGTTGGGGGTGAGTGGTGGCAGGCCCAGCTTGGTGGTGGAACCGTTCTCCATGATGAGAGCCGGACCTCCCTGTTAGAACCAGGAGAACCAAACATACACACACAGCTGAAGAATTACACACAAAAACACATAAACACTACATTGACACTACCGTTCATCAGTGTGGGGTCAATTAGAAATGTCCTTATTGTTGAAAGAAAATCATTTTTTAATGGAGATAACATTAAATGACTGATAAATCCAGTGCAGACATTGTTAATGTGGTAAATGACTATTGTAGCTGGAAACAGCTGATTTTTAATGGAATATCTCCATAGGGGTACAGAGGAACATTTCCAGCAACCATCACTCCTGTGTTCTAATGCTACATTGTGTTAGCTAATGGTGTTGAAAGGCTCATTGATGGTTAGAAAAGCCTTGTGCAGTTATGTTAGTACATGGATAAAAGTGGGAGTTTTCATGGAAAACATGGAATTATCTGGGTGACTACAGACTTTGGAAAGGTGGTGTGTGTATACAATTATAAATACATCCAAAAAAAAAAAATATCTTCATATATAAAGTCCATATCTCTCTGTGTGTAACTGTTTTGGACTAACAGATTTTTCCAAACTTTTCTGATTAACTGGATGTCGCTGATCTTAGATCAGATAAAATACTAAAATCCTCTCAGCTTCAATAAAACTTTAACATCTCATGTTTGAATTAAAGGAATAAAATCTTTCATTTCTGCCTCTTCTTACTGAATTCTGTTATTGAGAAGCTGTTTTTATTTTCTGTTGAAATGCTGCAGGCTGCCTGATCAATCATCTCTAATCACTGATCGATCCTTTAGGGTCTATCAGGTGTTCTACAGCTAGCTTAGCATCAGCTAGCTCAGCATTAACTAGCTCAGCACCAGCTAGCAGACCCGTCCAGAACTTCTGTGTTGTTAGCATTAGCTGGCATTAGCTCAGCTGCTAATGATCGGCCTCTTCCTCCTCTATCGATCAGTCTGATGGTTTAAAGATGAAAAACAGCTTCTTGTTGTTAGCATTAGCTTAGCATCTTTCCCTCAGAAAGTGGAGCTCCGTACCGCAAAAACGGCCACCGCCATCCGGCTCCCCGCCTCTCCTCTCCGGTTGCCCGCCTCTCCGACCAGCTCTCAGTCCAGGGTTTGGCTCCAATTTCTCGGATGTTTCTGAGCTTTGACACCCGGAACACAGGTGGTGGTGGTGCTTCTTCTTCTTCTTCTTCTTCTTCTTCTTCTTCTTCTTCTTCTTCTTCTTCTTCTTCTTCTTCTTCTTCTTCTTCTTCTTCTTCTTCTTCTTCTTCTTCTTCTTCTTTAATCAGCGGTTAGCAAACAGTGACTTGAGCACCATTAGCGCCACCAGCTGGTCGGAGTTTGGATCACAGGACTGAATTTACTGTGGAGTCACAGTAGTGCCATAATAAAAGATAAACCTGCTTGGAAACAAATGTGTAAATATAAAGAGGAATAAATAAATATGGATACATAAAGGTACATTTTGTCTTTGCTTTTACTTGATGGACTGAGCTGTCAATCAAATGGCTCTGGGAAGGGGCTTCCTGTCCAGGTGAGTCGTCCATACCTGGTCACAGGATTCCTGCTAGCTCCTAGCACGACTAAAGGGAAGTGACGTCACCGTGGCGCTGAGAGGAAGAACACACCACAGACTGTATATGAAGATTATTTATTTTTAGATTTATTTATTCTTTATATATTTAAATATTTTTATTTCCTTATTTTCTAACAGATTTATCTTTTATTATGGCACTCTTATGACTCTGTAAGTTACAGTGTTCATAAAAATAAATCAATAATTAATTAATAACTCAGATCAGCGGTCTGATTTCATTGGAGGGAGAAGATGAACAGATGGATCAGAAACCGGACAGTTCCTGCAGCTCTAATGAAACTCACTGATCACTGCTTTTATCTGCACAAGTCATGTATGTTCTGCTCATGGTTCTGGTTCCATCCATCAGCTCCAGGTGAGTCTGCAGGTGAACATCTGGAACTAGTTGAGGTTCTACAGACCCTGAAGCAGCCGTTTCTTCTGGAACACCTGAACGTCCAGCAGGTAGAACTCCAGGAACCCAGAGGACGAGTTCAACCACAAACTAGAGGGAACTGAATGTGAAGTCAGTGTGTGAACATCTGTCTGTAGATGTTATTGATCAGATCGATTGGATACGTATTGATCTGTCTGTAGATGTTATTGATCAGATCGATTGGACGTGTTGTATTGATCTGTTACATGTTATTGATCAGATCAATTGGACGTGTTGTATAGATCTGTTACATGTTATTGATCACATTGATTGGACGTGTTGTTTTGTTACATGTTATTGATCAGATCGATTGGACGTGTATTGATCTGTTAGTAGATGTTATTGATCAGATCGATTGATGTGCTGTATTGATCTGTTACATGTTATTGATCAAATCAATTGGACATGTATTGATTTGTCTGTAGATGTTATTGATCAGATCGATTGGATGTGCTGTATTGATCTGTTACATGTTATTGATCAAATCAATTGGACATGTATTGATTTGTCTGTAGATGTTATTGATCAGATCGATTGGATGTGCTGTATTGATCTGTTACATGTTATTGATCAGATTGATTGGACATGTATTGATCTGTTAGTAGATGTTACTGATCAGCAGAACAGTTCTCATCTGTATATCTGAACTTTAAATGACTTTTTATTCCATCTGTGATCTGATAAGTTCTTTATCTTGAAATGACTGACGGGTTATTGATTGATTTTGTGACAGTTTATTAGCTGTGATCCTGAAACACATATACACGTTATTGATTTTCATTATTACATGTTTACAGCAGGCTAGCAACAACCGATCGATCACTAATCGATATCTGATCAGCACAGACTGGGCCGTCGTCTTTGCAGCGCGGTTACCACGGTCACAGCTGTGATGATGATGAAGACTCGTTCTGACGGAACTAACACTCTAGCAAAGTTTGATTAATTTCATTCACTAATGAAACAGAATAACGAGACCAGTTTCAGATCAATAAATCTGTGAGAAGGTTCTCATCATGTTCCGTTTGTTCCACGTGTGTAAATATGTCTGAGTTCTGCTGAAAGCTCCGGGTTCTAAACAGAACGTTGCAGGTTTTCAGCTGAACCTCTCCATTATCATTCTGTTTGGATGAGTAGTTCTACATATTTACAAATGTTCCTGAACGGTTCTGACCCGGGCAGAGAACCAGCCTTTAGAGAGAACTCTTCAGAACTCCATGGGTGGGTTCTTTAAGGGCTCAGAACCATGTCGAAGATTAGATATAGCAGAAGCGGCCAGTCGACACCAAACATTGAACCAAAAGCTGCCAACTACATCAAGCAGTACTGGGTCTGAAAAGGGTTCTAAGTTGTAGATCGTAGAACAGAGCAAAGCTTTAAAGTCACCTGTGAGCTCTGTGAAAAACCCAGAACCCTGTGTGCAACCAAAGGTTTAAAGATCAGAAAATTCATTTAATCACACAAATACTGTAGAATGTCTGAGGTGGTTCAGAACTCGGTGTTCCAGAGGACGCTGTCTGGGTTCTACGGGTTTGACTGGAGGATATATGGGACAGAACCTGACTTTTTTTGAAGGGTTGTTCCAGTGTCGGGGAGGTTCTAGAGTTCTATGGAGAGAACAGCTCCATGAGACTTATTGTTGAAGGAGAACAGATCTAGTTACACATTCCAGAAGTGTGTGAGCCAGAATCTATGTAGAACCCATCTGGAACATTTGCCTGATTCAGGTTTGTTGTCCCAATGGATAGAAACCTCTTAGAACTACCATAGTTCTAAAAGAGAAGATGTGGTTCTCCAGGTTCTTCAGTGGGTCAGGGTTCTACAGCAGGGAACAGTTCTGTATAAAACTTAGACTCTAGAACTCATCAACATGTCTGAAGGGTTCTAGAGGTGCTTTAAATCTCAATCCACAGAAAGGTTCTCCGACTGTTCCCTGAAGGCTCTGCAGTTGCTCCATAAGGTCAGAGCTGAAGTGACAGTTGGAGGAGAAAGGTTCTAGGAGAGTTCTCGGGGTTCTACACCTTGTTGATGATAGAACTCCAGATACAGCAGGTTCTAGAGGTGTAAGGGCCGGTCATGGTTTAGGTTGGCCGTACCGTCCAGAATCCAGCAGAACATGCAGAACTTTATTGTGATGCTTGTGGTCTAGAACTTGGTTTTAAGAGCAGAGCTCTAATGTTTATTCAGTGAGAAGGTTCTAGACCTTGTAAGTGATTGTGACTTCAAATCTGAACTATTTTGGAGCGATGGGTCGGTGTTGGATGTCTGTAGAACCCAGACATTCAGCAGAGGATTCTAGAAGGGCATTCCCCCAGAGATCTGACGGGCCACCTGTTCCTCCTGGGTCTCCTCCTTGTCCTTCCTTTCCTGGTTCCAGTCCTTCAGACCCTCCGGCAGGGTCGTGTCCTCCTCCTCGCCTCCGGTTCCCTCCACAAACTCTTCATACGTCGACTTCTCTGCAAACGGACGTTTTCCAAGCAGCTCCACCATGTCGTTCTTATCGAGAACCTCCTTCTCCAGCAGCCGCTGTGCCACCTAGAGAACCCCCAGAAGACAGGGTCAGGACTCTGCATAGAACATCCATGACTAACCAAGAACAAAGACTTGATTCTACAAGTCAGAGCGTGTTCTAGATCACAGCATTCTTGTGTTCTGAGTGTTCTTGTACGTACAGACTCATCTAAACTTCATTTAGTCAGAACTGTTCTAAAGATTTTAACATATGATGAAGTTCTTCTCAGGGTTCTTTAAACCAGGGCAGCTTCTTGTTGCTCCTGTGGAAGCAGACTGAAGGTCTGCGCTGGCTGATTGTTTCAGAGCAAGGTTCTACTGGGCAGAGATTTTTATCAATATGTTCCACCCCTCAGTAAGAGACTAGTTCCACTTCATGAGAACAGATGTGTAGAACAGCACAAAGAGAAACTGGACTAATGCTGGTTCCTTCATGACCCCAGCTAGACGTCTGATCTAGAACCAGCTCCTCTCTGTCTGTCAGGAACATGAATGGTTCCTAAAACACCGCCGGGTCTCGGTACCTTCTCCACCTCAGCCTTCTTGTTGTTCAGCAGCTGCTGGGTTCTCTGGTAGGCCTCGCTGATCAGGGTTCTGACCTCGGTGTCGATCAGCCGAGCCGTGGCCTCGCTGTACGGTTTCTCCAGAACCATCTCACCCTGCCGGGGGAGGTCGAACGACACCTGGCCCACCTTCGCATTCATGCCAAACTGAACGATCTGCAGGAGAACATGAGACCAGAACCTGAACAGACCAGAACCTGAACAGACCAGGAACTGAACAGACCAGGAACTGAACAGACCAGTCACTCACACCAATCTAATGTTTGTTGATTTTCCACATCTAAGAGCTTCGTCCCTCAGGTCCCCCTCTGACCTGTTGACCTCTGACCTGGGTGACCTCTGACCTGTGCATAAGCGCTCTGGGTGACCTCTGACCTGCTGACCTCTGACCTGTGCATAGGCGCTCTGGGTGACCTCTGACCTGCTGACCTCTGACCTGTGCATAGGCGCTCTGGGTGACCTCTGACCTCCTGACCTGCTGACCTCTGACCTGTGTGTAGGCGCTCTGGGTGACCTCTGACCTGCTGACCTCTGACCTGGGTGACCTCTAACCTGTGCGTAGGCGCTCTGGGTGACCTCTGACCTGGGTGACCTCTGACCTGTGCGTAGGCGCTCTGGGTGACCTTGCGGAGGTCGTCCTGAGCTCCGGTGGTGATCCGTCCAAAGAAGA
This sequence comes from Amphiprion clarkii, assembly GCA_027123335.1. Lineage (NCBI taxonomy): Eukaryota > Metazoa > Chordata > Actinopteri > Pomacentridae > Amphiprion > Amphiprion clarkii. The sequence continues at coordinate 414,505 of CM049577.1, read as the reverse complement.
TCTCCTCGGAGACTCGTCCCCCCAGGGTCATGCACATGCGGTCCAGCAGCTGCTCCTTGGTGTACAGGTACTGCTCCTTGGGCAGGTACTGAGCATAGCCCAGCCCCTTCCCTCTGGGGATGATGGACACCTGCACAGGTAACGACAACATCACCTGTCTGATGGCCCTCAGTGGGACCAGCTGGTCTGAACCCACCCCAGACTGCGTTCAGGATCTAGTAGGTGTTCATGTGCTTGGTGTCAGAAACCTTCAGCAGAGGGTCAGCGTGCTCCAGGAACCACCCGGCCACGGCATGCCCGGCCTCGTGATACGCCACCGTCTTCTTCTCCTCCGGCTGCAGAACCTGAGTCTTCTTCTCCAGACCTGCAGTACCAGGACAGACAACAGTTATTCACCCTGGACCAGAGTCCACCTGATCTGGACCAGAGTCCACCTTATCTGGACCAGAGCCACCTGGACCTGGACCAGAGTCCACCTGGACCAGAGGCCACCTGGACCTGGACCAGAGTCCACCTGGACCTGGGCCAGAGTCCACCTGGACCAGAGTCCACCTGATCTGGACCAGAGTCCACCTGGACCTGGACCTAGACCAGAGTCCACCTGGAGCTGGACCAGAGACCACCTGGACCTGGACCAGCCTATTGAAGACAGATCCAGATCGTAGTCCTGTACCCAGGTCTGTAAACAGAATCAAATATTTTGGACTTCGATCTAAAACTTTTCAAATACGGAGCACAGTAAAACCTGGTCCTGTCTGGGGCCCAGTCTGGACTCTGATCTGGACTTCAAGATGGACAAGGGTCTATTAATTATTTGTGGTAACCTAAGAGCAGCAGCTGAATAACAGGTCTGGGTCTGGTATCATGGTCCAGGTCTGGACTGGTTTCATGGTCCAGGTCTGGTATCATGGTCCAGGTCTGGACTAATTTCATGGTTCAGGTCTGGTCCAGGTGTGGACTGGTTTCATGGTCCAGGTCTGGACTGGTTTAGTTGTCCAGGTCTGGTTTCATGGTTCAGGTCTGGTCTGGTTTCATGGTCCAGGTCTGTACTGGTATCATGGTCCAGGTCTGGTTTCGTGGTCCAGGTCTGGGATCTTACCGCCGATGACCCTCTCGATGGCCTGCTCAAAGTGCTTCTGGTTGATGGCGTCTGAAAGGTGTCGAGCAGCGATCAGAGCCGCCTCGTTACAAACATTAGCAATGTCTGCACCTGAGAGGCAGAGAACAGGGAGAAAAACCCACAGGTTTAACATCGGTCATCAGTCAATAACTGATTACACATTTAAATAAATATATTCTACCAGAGACCGATGGAATTCTCCTGTTAGACGTATTTCTAATCAGTTTATGAACACCCCAACCAGATTCTGTAAATGCTGTAGCTTCACCACAGTAGAAAAGGTTCATGAAGGATAAACAACATGAAGAAATATGAGTTTACCTGAGAATCCAGGTGTGAGGGCGGCCATCTTCTTGGCCAGGGAGTCTTTGTCCATGTCAGTCTGCAGCTTCAGAGGACGCAGGTGGACTTTAAAGATGGATGCTCGTCCTTTGATGTCAGGAGGACCTGAGGGCAGAACATCATGTGACTTCAAACTCCATCAATCTGACCAAGTCACTTCTACAAACCAGTCCTGATGGGTTCTTTAATGCTGGTGCCCCAAGAAGTCTTCCTTCACACTGGGAATATTTCCAGAGTTCCAGGTCCTTGAAGTCCATAGAGGAGAACGTCCTCTGGAGAAAGTTCTAGAGTATACCTAGTAGGTCTACCTAGTAGGTCTACTCTAGATCTTTGTCCAGTTGTCGGTAGGTCTACTCTAGAACTTTCTCCAGGGGACATTCTCCTTTCTGGCTTCCAGTCTTTAAATTTAGTCTCACTTAGAACATTCAGAACTGGAGACTTCCAGGTCCTTGAAGTCCATAGAGGACCCATCTTCCCTCTGTTGGAGTCTCACCGATGTAGATCTGTCTATCGAAGCGTCCAGGCCTCATCAGCGCCGGGTCCAGGATGTCGGGTCGGTTGGTTCCAGCCAGAACCACCACATTGGTGGCCGTGTTAAAGCCTGCGGGACAGACAGCAGTGAGACCTCGGGCCTAATCAATAGGTGCGATCGATCGGCAGTGAACCCACCGTCCATCTCCACCAGCAGCTGGTTCAGCGTGTTCTCCTGCTCGCTCTGACCGCCAAAGTTGCCCCGCCCCCTCTTCCTGCCCACAGCGTCGATCTCATCGATGAACAGGATGCAGGGAGCATTCTTCCTCGCCATGACAAACAGGTCCCTCACCTGCACAGGTAAGAACATCAGCATGCACTGCTGCACCTCCTCTTATACCTCCTTCTACACTTCCTCCTGCACCTCCTTCTCTACCTCCTCCCTCCCTTGTCTCCTTTTCTGCTCCTGCAGGTGTCAGGTGTTCTCACCCTGGCGGGGCCGACGCCCACGAACATCTCGAGGAACTCTGATCCGTTGACGGTGATGAACGGAACGTTTGCTTCGCCGGCCGTCGCTTTGGCCAGAAGAGTTTTTCCAGTTCCAGGAGGACCAGTCAGGATGGCTCCCTGTGGATGCAACAAACACTCTGTAATACAAAGTACACACTCATTACTCAAAGTACACATTTGTTACACAAAGTACACTCTCACCGACACTCCCATCAGTTTCATGACCCTCCCCTTCTAGCCCCGTGTTCTCACCTTGGGGATCTTGGCCCCGCCCCCTCTCACCCTGGGCATCTTGGCCCTGCCCCCTCTCACCTTGGGGATCTTGGCACCCAGGTCTTGGTACTGTTTGGGGTTCTTCAGGAAGTTGACAAACTCCATGATCTCCAGCTTGGCCTCCTCGCAGCCTGCCACGTCTTTGAATTTGACGTCGATCTCGTCTTTCAGGATCTTGGCCGTGGTCTCGCTGACGCTGAACAGCCCGCCCATCCCCCTGCCAGGCCGACCCGCCCCCGCCGGGCCTCGCCGCAGCATGAACAGCAGGAAGCCAATGATGAGCACAGTGGGGAGCATGCTCAGTAGGAACGTCCTGTGGGAGAAGCACAAACATCAGTAGAAGAGGAAGTAGGAACCAGGCAGCAGGAAGTAGGAAGTAGGAAGCAGGCGCTGCTCACCCGTCGCTTTCGGTGGAATAAACCACCGGCAGCCGGTTCTCCCCCTCGATGCCGAGCTCGTACTGAGCCGTCTCCAGGTTCCTCTCAAACGTGTCCACGCTGCCGATGTTGAACCACACGTACTGCTGCAGGACACAAGGAGCAGGAATCCTTTAGAACCGAGACCCAGAGAACCGGAGAACCAAGCACCATGTTTAGAGGACAGAGTGGACTCACCCCGTCCACCGGTGTCTTCCCTGGAGAGAACACCACCTTAACGTAGCGCTTGTTCACCACCTCCAACCGGTCCACCTGAAACAGCAAACCCACCGAGTCACAAGGCTGAAGGAACGTTCTGCAGGTGTTCTGGTGGACCAGCTGGTCTAAAGGAACGTTCTGCAGGTGTTCTGGTGGACCAGCTCATCTAAAGGAACGTTCTGCAGGTATTCTGGTGGACCAGCTCATCTAAAGGAACGTTCTGCAGGTGTTCTGGTGGACCAGCTGGCCTAAAGGAACGTTTTGCAGGTGTTCTGGTGGACCAGCTGCTCTAAATGAACGTTCTGCAGGTGTTCTGGTGGACCAGCTGGTCTAAAGGAACGTTCTGCAGGTGTTCTGGTGGACCAGCTCATCTAAAGGAACGTTCTGCAGGTGTTCTGGTGGACCAGCTGGTCTAAAGGAACGTTCTGCAGGTGTTCTGGTGGACCAGCTCATCTAAAGGAACATTTTGCAGGTGTTATGGTGGATCAGCTCATCTAAAAGAACGTTCAGCAGGTGTTCTGGTAGCTCTTTACCTCCAGTGTTCCTGTCAAAGTAAAAAGCAGCTTCCAGGATGTTTCCATTGTTTGTGGCAGCAGAAGGAACAGACCACCTGAGAACACCCCCATGTTTGTACAGCGTTGGACTGGTCCAGTCTGATGCAGAAGGTTCACGCCCACAGAGCCGTTTCTATACGCTAACATGGCATGTCTGCTAGGCATGTCACTAGAGAGCCACCAGGTGCCTCTTACCAACACAGCGGATTCAAACTTTCTCTTTTAGAACGAAGCCAGTTCAGTGAAAGTATTTCTGAAAACATCTGAGGTGGGAAAGAAGCTCGCTGTAGTTCACCACCGGCTGGTTCAGAGCTTCAGCAGAACGTTGTGGTCCAGAATACGTCATTCTAATGAGCTGCAGCTGGCAGTAGGGCTGGGCGATATGGCCTAAAATAAAAAAATCTCCTATTTTTTCACAAAAAATCCCGATTCACCCGATTTTTTTTTTGCCCCCTACCTAATCTCTGCACGCCAGAGTCCAGTCTACTTCATGCAAATGAGCTGCAGCCCTCTCCAGGTAAACACACCGGATCGCAGCTGGAAATGCGCTGCATGTGGCATGCTGGTCCTGTTGCAGTGCGGTTCCAGCTGTGATCAGGTGTGTTTACCTGCAGAGGGCTGCAGCTCATTTGCATAAAGTAGACTGACTTCTACTTTATGCAAATTACATGCGGCGTGCGGAGATTCCACGCATCGTTAAACTGTCCTCAAACTTCTAAACTTCTAAACTAGGCGTCAGTGACCTAAAACGAGGACAGATTCAGCTGCTGCACAGATTATTTCTCGCTTCAAATGCTTTCAGAAATACTTTTCGCTGACGTGTTTTTGAAATTAAAGGGAAATTTTGCGGCCGAGCCGCTGTGTTTATCCGACTTGTCTGCCGGACTGTCCAGCTGAAAGCTCGGTGACATGACCACGTAGCGGCCTGCTGTTGCTCAGCGCTGTCATGTGACCATGTTGTGGTCCGCTAGTGACCGCCGTCCGTGCCATTTTCGGATGTGGTACGTTGCCGTGCGGGAAAATCGCATCTAGTGGACACGCGCCTTTAGATCTGCGCCGCTCGCCGCCATGTTGTTTGTGTATCAAGCGTGGGGGGGAGGGGGGTGCGCACTCTGAACTACGGGAGCCCAGCGGGAAGGCGTTGGTGACGGATGCTGATGAGAAAATCGATTTTCATAAAAACAAATCGACATTAAGTACAAACTCGAATTAATCGATAAAATCGATTTATCGCCCAGCCCTAGCTGGTGGGAACATGACACGAAGCTACCAGAAACAATGCAGGTGTTTCACATAGACAATGAATGGAAAGTGTTGACCGACGGGTCCATGAGGAGGGATTTATTTAACGTTACTGAACATTTACCGGCAGTCCAACCGACTCTCAACACGTCAAACTGATCAAATTACAGACACAAAACTAGAAAAGCACACAAACACAGCAGAAAGAACCACAAACTGAGCTCAGACAGAACCAGTCGACTCCAGACTGAGCTCAGACAGAACCAGTTGACTCCCAGACTGCCTGATGTCAAAGACGTCGTCGTGTTTCTGCTTTTAGCTCAGAGTGAAAGTGGAGTTTAAACTTTACAATCAGCAGCTCAACAACCATCTGGATCATCTAGAACCAGCAGCTAACTGGTCTGTGTTTGGTTCCTCACTAGTTCTGGTTCCGGATCATATAGAACCAGCAGCTAACTGGTCTGTGTTTGGTTCCCCAGTAGTTCTGGTTCCAGATCATCTAGAACCAGCAGCTAACTGGTCTGTGTTTGGTTCCTCAGTAGTTCTGGATCAGAGATCCTGTGATCTAAACCAGGGAACAGAGCTTTAACCTGCTGCTGCTTCTGTTGGTTTATGTTCAGACTGTTAATCTGCAGGTAGAACATTTAGAACATCTACTGAAAACCTGCTGGTTTCAGGTTACGGGTGTGCTCCTCACCACTCCTTTGGCCAGGTAGTTGTTGACAAAGTCCTTCCAGGTGACCTCTCGGCCTCCGTCCCGGAAGAAGAAGTAGTAGGAGATGCTGATCCAGAAGGCCAGTCCGCACAAGAAGTACATCCGGAACTCCTTGTCGTCCCAGGGAACGTCGCCCTGAAACAAACCCCAGCTGAGGATCACCCGTCTACACCTCCACACAACACTGGTCCACCTGGCAGAGCAGGGGAGAGCTGAGTCACACCTGGACAGGTAGGAACCAGGTGGAACCGCTGGAAGAGGAGACTGACCTTCTGCAGGCGGCTGTACCAGTGAGAGTCCTCCTTACGGCCTCCTCTCTTCCCCCCTCCTCCTCCTCCTCCCGAAGACCTCCCTGAGGCCTTCTGACTATTGGCAGGTCTAGATTCTGAGACAGAAGATCATCGATCAGCTCTAAACCAAAAACAGGTTCTACAGAAGCACTGGAATGAAGTCAGCAGGTGTCAGGAGGTGTGGTCAGGTGTGGTCAGGGTCCTACCTTTGGGTGCAGCTTCAGCTTCGCTATCTTTTGGAGTTTTCTGACTGTCTGGAAAATATTTCTCAAAACCTGAAGAAAGCAGAAACATGTGAGAGAACTGAACCTTGAGGCTGAGAACAGGTAGCTGCTAGCTGCTCGCTGTTAGCTGCTCGTTGTTAGCTGTTAACGGCGAGCTGCTGACTGCTAGCTGTTGACTGCTAGGTGTTAACTGCTAGCTGCTAGCTGTTAGCTGCTAGCTGTTAGCTGCGAGCTGTTAGCTGTTAACGGCGAGCTGTGGACTGCTAGCTGTTGACTGCTAGCTGCTCGCTGCTAGGTGTTAACTGCTAGCTGCTAGGTGTTAACTGCTAGCTGCTAGGTGTTAACGGCGAGCTGTTAGCTGCGAGCTGTTAGCTGTTAACGGCGAGCTGCTGACTGCTAGCTGTTGACTGCTAGCTGCTCGCTGCTAGGTGTTAACTGCTAGCTGTTAGCTGCTAGCTGTTAACTGCGAGCTGTTAGCTGCGAACTGTTAGCTGTTAACGGTGAGCTGCTAACTGCTAGCTGTTGACTGCTAGCTGCTCACTGCTAGCTGTTAACTGTGAGCTGCTAGGTGTTAGCTGCTAGCAGGCGCTATGGTGACATAGATGAATAACAGAAGAAGAGCTGGACTTCACAGCAGCAGTTTGAGGAGGTGAAGAGCAGAGAGAACTTTGGAGAATGTTACACATTTAGAACCGTTCTGTACCTTTGGGAGGTCTGGAACTCAGACTCCTGCAGGCTCCCAGCAGGTCAGTCACCTGCCCAGCCGTTGTCGAAGACATCACCTGACAACACAGACAAGACATCACCTGACTGACAAACATCACCGGACCTCCAGTAAACTCCTACTGAACAGCTGACTGACGACTCCAGCTTTCTGAACGACAGCAAGTGAACAGGTACAGGTGAGCAGCTGGCAGTCCAGAGACACGGAGTTTAACCCTCACAGCTCCATGTTCAGTGTTTATTTAATACAGATAATAAATACGATCATCTTCAGCCAGATGCTTCAGAGCTTTATGGTGCAGATGGACGATGACCTAAAGCAGAATGCCAAAGAAACCAGAGAGTGGAATGTTTTAAAACCAGCAGGAAGTGAAGACAGCAACAGTAGGTCTGGTAGAACATCACCAGGAACCAAACCCTGGAGATATCTATGGGTTCCACACTTCAGGAAACCAAATGTTCAAAGTGACTATGTGATTTATGAGTATGATAGTTCATCCAGTGACTTATGGTTCTTATAAAGGTGGAGAACATCTAGATTGTGTTGTAGCTCCTCCACCGGTCACCTGGTGAGGATGGAAATACTCAGATTAAAGCTGGAAGTCTGAATTTAGAGAACATCTGGATTGTTCCATTTAGATCCAGACTGTGGAGATCAGAGCCCAGATGATGAAAGCTGTCAGTGTCCAGATATTTATGGATCTGACTGTATTTACTCACTGCACTGATTAATCCATTGTTTCTCAACTATTAAATTCATCTCCATGTATTCTGATAATGGATTTTTCTTTAACTGTTTAAACCTTCCTGTCGTCCAGGTCAAATTGACCCGTTCTAAACTTTGAAAATGTGGAAAGAAATATATTTTCACAGTGAAACTTCTGATGTCCACATTTTTGGGAAATTTTTGATTTTTTTTTTGGTGGAAAAAATAAATGTTAGAAATAAATGTTTCTTTAAGAACATTCACAAAAAAAAAATCTACCGAAATCCAGCAAATTTCAATGGATTTTGGTAGATTTTTTTGTGAATGTTCTTAAAAAAAATACTATCAGTTTTACTGATCTATATGTAATCACTTTAGATATTTTTAGGATTTTTCTGGAAGATTTTTTACTAATTTCTAAAAAAAAATATTTACAAAGAATTTTCTGGCCAAATTTGGGGTATTTTTTAAGACAACTTTTAAGGGAAACTTTTAAGGAATTATTGGAATTTTCTTCCTGCAGGTTTCAGAAATTTCTGAAATTTGGGTAATTTTTTTGCTGAATTTTTGGATTTTTTTAGACAAGGACACAATATTTTTTGGCGCCTGTAAATGAAGACAACAGGAGGGTTAATAACTTAAATAAAAGCAGCTTTAATTCTGTGATCTCAACAAACTACACGGGTTTGTTTTTTTGTAAATGATTTTTATATGAAAATTGTCCCTACATTTCACCATTTCTGAATCTGGAAACCACCCCTGACTACCCACAGGCTGTAGTCATTCTCTGAAACCATTTTTGATGGAATTTGCGTTTCCCCATTTCCCAGCTCTCCTGGTCCAACCTGCCGGCCACTTTAAAAACATCCAGTTTTACGGCAATTGTACCTGACCGGCTGGAACAATTATCGCAACGCTTCGGCATGTTTACGCAGATGCACATATCTGACGAATCGCAGTCTATAATTACATATTATTATTTTCAAATATTTTTCTTTAAAACTGCAGAAAGAATTTTTAACCTCACTGAAAATAAAATTTAACGATTTTTAATGCCATTTAAGGCCTTAATTTTAACAAAATCAATTTAATGCGCTGCAGAAACCCTGAGCCCGGAAAACACCGCATTTTCTGTGTTGGTCCTCTGATCTTTGCGGGTTACAGTGGGAGCACTGGGAGCACTGGCAGCTCTGTTTTCGGGTTGTTATGGTCTCTGTCAAGGTTAGCATGCTAGCCTGTTAGCTCGTCCTCCACCTACCTGCCTGGTCGGAGCGCCGGACAGCGGCAGCAGCAGCCGGAACAGGCTCCTGCAGCCGGCTGACAGGCGCAGGTAGCGGTGAGCCATCCTCCTCCCGGCGGGAACAGAGCGACACGAACCGGCAGAAAGCAGCGGAGACGGAACTAAAGACGACCGGAGCTCAGCTCTGTTCCGTAACCACCGCGGTGCGCCATCTTTATGCAACACTTGTTCTTCGTGGAACTTTAAAGGTTTAAACGAGCTGACTGCCGCCCCCTGCCGCCACACACACAAACACGATCATGGAAGAAATGATGAGAGCAGCCTGTGCTATGGAGGACTAAAAGTGCCAAAATTAAATAAATAGATACATCATTAAATAATTAATTAAATATGTCATTAATTAACTAAAATTGGAATTAAATACATAAATGTGTTATTAAATATGTCATTAATTCATTAAAATACCAATTCATATTAAGTAAAAAAACATATATTATTATTTATATAATTAAATATTTCATGGTCCTTGTGTTGCAGTGGATCATGAATTTATTTTATCTGTCAACCTCGCCCGTCAAAGTCGGTGGGCGGGGCTAACGCGAATCTAGTCTAATCCACTGCTTTTGTCTGCCTTGAAACTGGAAGTAGAAGTCTTTCTAAACATGGCGGCTGTGTTGAGGGAGGATCGCTGTGAACTTTCTAGAGAGTTGGTGAGAGATATTTTAGACCTTGCAGAGTATGTGGAAGCAGGACCTGCGGACCCCGAGCATATAGCGTGTAAAGCAGAGGAATTTATTGAAGTTGTTTGAGTTAAGAAGAAGTACTCTGCCGCTTTTCTGGTACCAGGATGCAACTGGAGCACACACAGGGACCAGGGCGTTTGGCATACCGAGGGAAGTTCTGGAACATCACGTTCTTTGTGGATTACCAGCCTGTCAAATCGCAGTGATGCTCGGAGTGTCGAGGGCTTTTCCTTTAGGACCTACTCGGTGCGGCACGGCTCGTCTTTGTTTAGCCGCGATTCCACAAGCATCTACTCGGCACGGTACGGCTCGTCTCATCTTTGTTTGTGAGCGTTTCCATACGGACTAGTGCCTGGTACCAGGTACTATTTTCAGCACCTTCTCGGCTGAGGTTCCCAGCGAGCTGAGATGAGCCGATAATGTGACGTCTACATAGTGCAGGCCACTGATTGGACAGGGAGTGATGACACACGAGAGCAACTCCAGCACAAAAACAAAACCCTGCATTAAAAAACAACTGTAAACAGCGACGGTGTGCATCTACTCTCTGTTCTTCATAATTTTAATATGACAGCCAGACCTGTACCGTGGGTGAATGAAGAGTTCGAGACTTTTCTGTCTTTGGTGGCGGACCAAAGAATACAGAGAGAGCTGGACGGAGAAAGTTTATCAGGAGGTCTCTGAGCGGATGGCCGCTCACACATACAGTAGACTGTATACAAAGAGGACAATGAAGCAGTGTGGGGAGAAGCTGAAAAAGTTCAAAAGTGACTATCAGTCCACCAAGGACAACAACTGGGTCAACCAGGAGGTGTAATGGAAGCTATTTACTGGCACCGCCAGCAACAGGAGGGAGACTCAGCCGCTGCATGTTGGAGACATTCGAGGACGGTGAGTGTTTTGTGACTTCAAGAAACTTATACATCATTTATCCCATTGGTGGCAAGCTTCTTTTAAGCAAACAAGTATATTTAGAAAGTAACGTTGTTGTCTCCTGTAGCAGACAATAAGCTAGCTAGTTAGCCATCGGCGCTAGCTAGTTAGCCATCAGCGCTAACTCTGTGCTCTGCTTGTATTTCGTGCTGCTGTTTCTAACGTTTAGCTCTCAGAAGCGAATACTTCAGTCAGCATGTCATGTTTTTCGTGTACTTAGGGTGAGTGTCGACATGTCATTTAGATCCTATCCCAACTAGACTGTTCAAGGAGGCTTTACCTTGAATTAATTCCTCAATGTTAGATCTGATTAATCTCTCTCTAGTAACAGGCTATGTACCACAGGCTTTTAAGGTTGCCGTAATCAAACCTTTACTTAAAAAGCCCACTCTAGATCCAGATGTTTTAGCCAACTATCGACCAATTTCCAACCTCCCATTTCTCTCCAAAATTCTGGAAAGAACAGTTGCAAATCAATTATGTGAACATTTACAAAGGAATAGCTTGTTTGAAGAGTTTCAGTCAGGCTTCAGAGTGCATCATAGCACAGAAACAGCTCTGGTGAAAGTTACTAATGACCTTCTCATAGCGTCAGATAATGGACTGGTCTCTATACTTATTTTATTGGACCTTAGTGCGGCATTCGATACAATCGACCACAAACTTTTATTACAGCAACTAGAACATTGTATTGGCATTAAAGGGACAGCACTGGACTGGTTTAAACCCTACTTATCAGACAGGTTCCAGTTTGTGCATGTCAACAATGACTCTTCTGAGCATACTAGGGTTAATCATGGAGTTCCTCAGGGTTCTGTCTTAGGACCAATACTGTTCACATTATACATGCTTCCCTTAGGCAATATTATTAGGAAGCACTGTATTAATTTCCATTGTTACGCTGATGACACTCAATTGTATTTATCTATGAAGCCAAATGAAACTAATCAGCTAGCTAGACTGCAAGATTGTCTTAAGGACATAAAGACCTGGATGACCTATAATTTCTTACTACTAAATTCAGACAAGACTGAAGTCATTGTATTTGGCCCCAAACATCTTAGAGAATTGCTTTCAAAGCATATAGTTACTCTGGATGGCATTACATTGGCCTCCAGTACTATTAACTGACTTCCCCGCTTGACGTCCCTTTAGTTTGTCCCTAGTTATGCTGCTATAGGCCTTGGCTGCTGGAGGACCTCTCTGGATGCACTGAGCCCTTCTCTAACTACCAATGTATTTACTATATATACCATTGTTGCATTACATTCACTCTGTTTCTTTCTGTGTCCTTTCTCTGAGTGTCCCTGGTCCCAGAGCTGGATGCTTCAGATGTATGGTTGTTCTCCCACCTCCAGCTGCCCATTTCCACCAATCTACTCTGCATTGTCCTCACTATACTTGATTTGCTCATCTACATATTCTTGAATTTACCACCAGCTATATATGTAGTATATTTAATGCCAGAGCTGTACACCATAGCAGTAAACTATAATTAGTTTCCATGTTAGTTGTACTTTGCATGTATCATCTGTCTTATCATGCATGTATTATACGTGTGTTTTATGGTCCTTGTGTCCCCCCCCCCGCCTCTCTATCTCTACCTCTACCCCTCTATCTCTATCCCTCTATCTCTATCCCTCTACCTCTATCCCTCTATCTCTACCTCTCTACCTCTATTCCTCTATCTCTATCCCTCTACCTCTATCCCCCACCTCTATCCCTCTACCTCTCTACCTGTATCCCTCTATCTCTACCTCTCTACCTCTTCTGTCCCTCTCAACCCGCCGGGCCAGCAGCAGATGGGTTCCCCACATTAGAGCCGGGTTCTGCTCCAGGTTTTTTTCCCTGTTAAAAGGGTGTTTTCCTGCCACTGTCTCCTTAGGGCTGCTCTGGGGGGTCAGGCTTATGGGTTCTGTAAAGCGTCTCGAGACAATTTGACTGTAATTGGCGCTATATAAATAAAATTGAATTGAATTGAATTGAATTGAATTGTTTATTTCTGTTCAAGAATCCCTTTCCACATGCAAAGCCTACTCCACCTCCGTCATGGAGCCCCCAGCTCCCCTGCCTCCTCTCCAGCACCAGCTCGGACACCGACCCTGTCAACATCAACCTCCAGCACGTCACAGCAACGTCTTATCACCAGTAAGACACGGTAAACAGAGAGCATGGTTGATTTTCGCATTATTATTATTGCAGGTGTAAATGCCTGCAAGCATGATCACAACAGCGAGACCAACGACCAAGAATTCAGGCAGGTGTAAATGCAAACTGTGCAGCTGCCAGCTCAGGAACACCTGATGAAGGCTACATGTAGATACAGTGACACATAAACAGAACACATGCAGCTGCATTTTTTTTTCCCATTGACTTAATGACTAAGTCCATCCATCCATCCATCCATTATCTATACACCGCTTAATCCTCACTAGGGTTGCGGGGGGGGGGGTGGAGCCTATCCCAGCTGACTCGGGCGAAGGCAGGGGACACCCTAGACAGGTCACCAGTCTGTCGCAGGGCCACATACAGAGACACACAATCACTCTCACATTCACACCTATGGGCAATTTAGAATGATCAATTAACCTCAGCATGTTTTTGGACTGTGGGAGGAAGCCGGAGTACCCGGAGAAAACCCACGCATGTACAGGAGAACATGCAAACTCCATGCATAAAGATCCCGGGAAAGCCGGGACGCGAACCAGGGATCTTCTAGCTGCAAGGCGAAAGTGCTAACCACTACGCCACTGTACAGCCCAATGACTAAGTCACTCTAATTAATTTACGTTCTGGTGCAGTGTAGTATTGCAACCATTCTTCTTATAGTCACTAGGCAGCTGTGAAACTGAATGACTGGATGAAAATATACATAGAAATAAGAAAACACAGCTGTTCTAAGCAACTCTAAAATGTGCACAGGATGAAATGAAGTTCACACCAGGTTGTTTTTATTTGTGGTGGAGGAGGTACTGCTTGTGCTTTGGTTAAAGCGAAGAGTGCCAGAAGTTTATTAAAGTATCAAAGACATGATCATGATTGAAAATCCATGGACGGGTGGCTAAACACATCACATCATAGCTGTGGAGTCCTTCAAGCTCCTGGGGACTGCAGTCTCTCAGGACCTGCAGTGGGAGACGAACATCGACTCCATCCTGAAAAAGCCTCAGCAGAGGATATATTTCCTACAACAGCTGAGGAGACATGGAGGAGCCACAGGAGCTGCTGATCCAGTTCTACACTGCAGTCATCCAATCTGTCCTGTGCACCTCTGGATCAGCCACACAGCAGGACAGAAACAGACTACAGCCTATAGTACGGACTGCAGAAAACATCAGAGAAAGTTCTAGAGTAGACCTACCGACAGCTGGAGAAAGTTCTAGAGTAGACCTACCCACAACTGGAGAAAGTTCTAGAGTAGACCTACCCACAACTGTGCAGTTGTGGGTAGGTCTACTCTAGAACTTTCTCCAGGGGACATTCTCCTCTATGGACTTCAAGGACCTGAAACTCTGTAGATATTCCCAGTCTGAAGGTAGAACTTCCTGGGGCATCAAGGTTAATGCCTGGTCCCACTAAAGGTTGATTTGTTTGGTTAAATCTAATGATAACAAATTATCTGATCAGAGTTTAATTTCAGAGATGATATCAGACATTTTCCATGGTTTTCTTGATAATAACCAGAATTCCTTCAGTTCTTTCATCAGTAGCTATGGCATCGTTCTGCCAAAAACAGCTTTTAGGATTCCATGTTTTCTTTTCTGTCTGTTTTAGTCCCATGATCCACACAGGAGTTGTACTGATTCATAACCATTGTTTCTGATGACTGCAGCCATGCGTCTTGGCTGCTCTCCACCAGCTTCTCACATTGTTCTGCTGTCACAGCAGCCCATTCCTGTTCACTAATTCTAACTGATCTGCTTTGTTTTGGGGTTTGTGGTTCTCCATTTAGTGTTTGATGATTTTCCACAGGTTTTCAGTTGGATTTAGATCTGGTGATTGAGCAGCCAAGGCATGGTTCCAATGTTCTGGGTCTCCATCCAGGCTTTACCTGACCTTGTCTTGTTGGAAAATCCAGTCATTGGAGGCAGGAAAGAGTTTTCCAGCTGATGGAAGAATTCAATTCAATTCAAAAAACCTTTATTTGTCCCCAAGGGGCAAATAAAAAGGGCAAGCTTAGAAAGGACAACCCAGGAAGACACACAATTACGCACAAAAATAAATTAGTAATTAAATAATTTTTAAAAATTCATAAAATAATAATATAATAAATAAATAATAATAATAAAAAAAATACATTTCAGTAGGACAAAGTATTACGGAATCAGCTGTATTTTTTCTGTTCATAATGTTCTTCAGGTAAAATTCCTTTAGTAGTACCAGATAGATAGATAGATAGATAGATAGATAGATAGATAGATAGATAGATAGACAGACAGACAGACAGACAGACAGACAGACAGACAGACAGACAGACAGACAGACAGACAGACAGACAGACAGACAGATAGATAGATGGATAGATAGATAGATAGATAGATAGATAGATAGATAGATAGATAGATAGATAGATAGATAGATAGATAGATAGATAGATAGATAGATAGATAGATAGATAGATAGATAGATAGATAGATATCTCTGTGGTAGTCAGACCCTTCTGAAGGAGTTCTGGCTGTAACACTGTACCAACAGGGCTCCCTCAGAATAATGACAAGGTTTGTTTTGGTGGAACATTGTGAGAGCTGGCCTTAAAACGGATAATACACCTCATAAATAATATATAAACAGCCTGACTGTTCAGCAGGTAGGTTGATGCTTAGGTTGTTTGCTCAGATAGTGAAAGGAGGAGAAAACTGCATGAAATGTGCTGCACAAGGTTTAAAACTAAAAGGCAGTAATAATAAATAATGATGCTGCATTCAGTGGCCTCTGAGCTGAACAGGAAGACTAAAAACTAGTCCAGTAATATTATGGCTAACAGCAGCAGTGTTCTGCTGTTACCGTCTGCTGCCGCCTGGTGCCGCTGTCGGCTCCCTCCAGGTGCATGTTGGGTAGAGCAGGATGGCGTCTGCGGGTTGTGTGGAGGAACGAAGCGGCTGACCGCTGCCTGTTTCCCCGCTGAACCCGCACCGCCAGCGGCCTCACAGGTTTCACAGAGCGGAGCTGCGGAGGTTCTGAGCTATGAGGTAAACTCTCCGGAACCGGCCCGGTACCGGCTGTAGCCCGGGCTACAACCCAATGGAGGACCGGGCTCTGACCCGGGTTATAGCCCGGAGAAGAACCGGGTTAGCCGGCTTCTCTGCAGGGAGAAGGGCCGGCTGCTGCTAACAGGCTAACGGAGCTTAGCATACAGCGGCTAGTCCTTAGTTAGCATGTAGCAGCTGTTAGCTTCACCGCTGCTTCACAGTTTAAATGAACGACCTGACAGCAAGCTTAGTTTAGCTTACAGCTGCCTGGTCCGCTGTAGCAACAGTTAGCTTCGCTGCTAACTGTCATTTTAATTTAAATGGCTGTCAGTTAGCAGTCTGGCTAGCTCGGCTAACAGCCGAGCTTTAGCTGCACTGACAGAATAAACTGTCATTTAAAGGATGACGTCATCTTAATGCTTGATCTAAGTTGTGACGTATCTGTGGGTGTGTGTGTGTGTGGGGGGGGGGGCTAACGCCGTTAGCATGAAGGCCTTTAGCTCAGCTGACAGGTGAAGATCAGCACGAAGAAGGACTAGTGAAACAGACAGACAGGTGACTTACAGGTGAGGCTCTGTGGGCAGCTGATCAATCCATTGATCATGAAGTTGATCAGGTGTGATCCTGAGGTATTGATCCAGCTGCTCCTTCAGTGTGAATATTTTCTGGCTTCTTTCCTCTGACAGTAAACTGAAAACATCAGAGGAACACTGATCCACATTTTTCATGATTTTCTGACTTGTTTTTTGAAACCAAACAGCTGATTGATTAATCCAGAAAATAATCCACAGATTAATCAATAAATAATATGATCGTTAGTCTCAGTCAGACCAGAGTGTTTGAAGAGGTTTAGTCGAACAGGAGCTTCTGAATGGATCCATTTCAGGATCAGATCCGTTGGAGGTTTCAGCAGATGGAGCTGCATTTACAGGGAAGTCCAGGGGTGTGTACCTGTGAGCAGGTGTGTTCATTCAGTTCATTACAGGGCAGTTTTAGTTCTAAACTAAAAACATTTTTGTCTCTTTTTTCTTGTACATTTTCTAACCCTGTTTTGAGGCCAGAGCTGTCGCCATCTTTGTGGTTACCATGGTTACAGGTGTTGTTCTGGTCTGTGGCAGCAGCCTCGATGCACATCTGAAAACTGATCAGACATCAGCTGTCACATGATTTATTTCACGTATGATCAACACGTTACACATCCAGTTGTCGTTCTGACCTTTAATGAGCCACGTCCTGTAGGATCACTGATTGATATCCTACCCGTAGGATCACTGATTGATATCCTACCCGTAGGATCACTGATTAATATGGAAATAAGTCCATTAGGGTGCATCGTTTGCCCCATGAAATTTTTAAACTTGTCCGATTGTCCTGTACCATGTATCATTTTGTTCCTTTTGAAAAACTATACATCTGAGTGAAATTTGGGTTAGATAGGACATTTGCTATGTGGGCATTAGGAGGCTTGAAAATGTCAATATTTTGTGTTAACGGAGGGTTTAATGCGCAAAAACTGCTACGCATTAAGTGCATTAATTACAACTAAAGATATAACAACTGAGAGTTAACTTGAAGCCAGACATATTTATCTAATCAAAAAATACATTTAAAATGAGAAAACCAAAACAACAACAACAATGTACTTGGTTTTAGGATGCCACTCAATTTGCTGTTTTTTTTTACATTTAATGCTTGCTTAGTGCTTATTTGCGTAACTTTGGATTTTCTTTTCTGTTTTGATCTACAGTCAGTAATAAGTCCTGGTCGAATTTTTCAGATCTGGCAGCTTGCAGGAAATCCTGGCCAATCTTCACACCTCGTTCTGCAACATCGTTTGTGACTGTAATACTTGAAACGGCTCAGAGGCATTCTTGATACAGTTCATTCTGAGTCCACTCCAGACTGGGGCTTCCAAAAATGGGGTGGGATCCTGCTTGATCTTTGAAAATAAAAACCAAGAGTCTGAACTTATTAGGCTATGCAGAGTAGTTTCATGTGTCACTTTGGGGAACTGTGGCTTCCCAAAGCCAGCACTGCTTCTTTGGTACAGTTCATCCTCATTGCTTGAAGCAGGCTTGGCAGCAAGAAGACACTGAGCCATGCACTGCTTCTCTTCTGGGCTCACGTGAGTGCTGAAGAGGGACAGCGGCACCATCTCTGCTGTGAGGTACCACAAGTGGCGCTGAAAAGCATTCAATGCACTCTTGGCTACAGTCTTATCTACAGCTTCGTACTTGATGAGAGCATGGCAGAGGGTCAGGTCATTGTGTGGGGCATCAAATGTAGAGGACGCGTTGATCCACCATTTGAAATAGATCAATGCCACAAAGTTGCAAAACTGTTTTATTTTCGGAATCTGTGCCTTGGTTGTGACAGTGCCTGGTGGTAGACGTTGGATTGCCTTTTCGAGCAAGCATATTTTCAAACAATAGTTATAAGCTACACTTTAGTGAAGTAGTAAATGATGGCTGCAAGGATCTGTCATAAACAGTTTCTTGACTGTTACATTGACTGAAATAGCCAGCATTAAGACTACCTAAAGCAAAAAAAAATTAGTGTCAGCTAGCAGCAAGATCATGAACACTGGTAAGGGAAATACATGCTTATTTGAAGCTACTTGGCTCAAACTATAGCTATGATCTAAAGCTTTGTTAACAGTACAATCTAAAGAACAAAAAGTATTTAACTTACTTCTTAGGATGATGCCAAAACTAAGTTTTTTTTCAAGTGAAAATGGAGAAAAAAAATCATGGAAATTTACCAACAAAGTAGAAATATAGATATTGGATAATAAAGTGTGGCTGTGTTTTTGACTTCACTGAGCAAAGTTATGGTCTTTATGAGTGCATTATGGTGAATCAAGGGTTCAACAGTATGCACTAAAAAATACAAAATAAATGCGAAAATAGCGTAAAATTGGTATTTTCGGGCTCGGCAATGCCCACAGGAATTGTCACAGAAAATTAAAACTTTGCCATGTTAAATAGTTTATCAAAAGGAACATTTTGGTGACTGGTATGAGTTAATATTCTGACATAGGGGCAAATGATGCACCCTAAAGTCCATGTCACAAACTACAGCTGGTTTGATAGAAATCAGTGAAAAACAGAAACAAGGAAGCATGTTTGAATTGATCTGAAGTGTCAGAAGACAATGAAACTGGATCAGAGTTTCCTCTGAGATGTTTTCAAACTGGTTAAATGTAAACTAGTCTGAGGTGACTGTTGGCCGACAGGGAACCAATCAGGATGAGGCCTTATTAATGTGGATTCTTCTCCTGACTGATGGATGGATGGAGGGTTAGGATCAGCTGATTGTGTCTCTGGAACAGTCTCAAACCTCCAACTGATCCTAACATCTGCTGGATCCATTTCGAACCTTCTGTCTGGAAAAGGGAACTTCTTCAGATGGAGTTTGTTTTGGTGAACATATTGCCCCCCCCCCCCCCGCGCGCCCCTTACAGGAGTGCTGAGCTGTTCCTCTAAGGTTCTAGCCCCCCCGCTGAGCTGTTCCTTTAATGTTCTTCCCCCTCTACAGGAGTGCTGAGCTGTTCCCTCCAGGCGGTCTGGCTGTTGGACTATGCTGTGTTTGTCCACTGGGTGGCGCCTCCTGAGCCGAGCTCACCGCCTCCTTCCCTGCCCCCCCCAGTCCGTCTCCATGTACGCCACCCGCCTCTACAGCACCGCGGGAGGAGGAGGAGGGGGTGGGGTCAAACAGGGGCGGAGGGCGGGGCTTACTGTGCTCGAGGCACCCCACCCTCCTCACCCCCACCTCCCAGCGCCGCCTCCCCCCGCCTACCCGCTGTACCAGGGCCGACCCGATGCCCACCGAGGAGCTCACTTCCACCACCACTACCACCCCCACCCACCAGCCCACCACCTGGCTCCGCCCCCACTGCCTCCACACTACCAGCACCACACCCCCTTCCACACGTACGGGGGCGGAGCCCCAGCCGGAGTATCCGCTGGCGCCAAGAAGAAGACGTGGAACTTCATCCACGAGAAGATGAGCTATGACACATTCTTCACCATGAAGCGGCTGATCGAGCGCTCACGGCGGCCTGACGAGGTTCTGCGCTGGGTCACCCAGAACCCTGCCAAGGTCTCCCACAACCACTACCCCGTCGCCCTGCAGAAGATTGGACAGCTGCTGCAGGCCACGCCCCCAACGCGCCCATCCAGGGATGACGGCGACGCCTCCAGCGGCGGAGCGGCAGAGGGGGACGGCCGTCAAATCCTGGAGCACCAGGATTTCCAGACGCTCTGCAGCGCCATCGTCAGCGACTGCGCCAAGTTCGACAACTTCAGCATCGTCAACTGCCTGTACGCCGTTGCTGCGCTCGGTGAGTCGCCATGGCAGCAAACACACACCTCCACCCACTTGTCTGACCCTCGGTCTGGTTGTGATCAGCAGGTCATTCACAGATAGTTTCTGTCAGTCTCTGATGAAGTTAATGTCTCTACGTCCCTCAGGTTTGCCCAGCGACTCCCAGGTGGTCCAGGTGCTGGAGTCGGAGTCTCAGTCCAGACTGAACCAGTTCAACCAGAAGGACGTGTCCATGGTGTTCAGCTCCAGCATGAAGCTGCACCCGGGCAGCCAGCACCCGTTGACCGAGGCCTGCCTGGCCGGCCTGGAGAAGAACCTGGAGAGAGAGCGCCACCCGCAGACGCTCTTCCTGCTGCTGTCCTACTACAGACTCAAGTGGCGCTCGCTTCAGCCGCAGGAAGCCTCTGCAGCGACTGCAGGGGGCGCTGCAACCGCCAGCACCAGCAGCAACAACACGCCTCCAAACCCTGAGCAGCTGCTGGCCAACAGGTGAGAACCTCTCCGTTCATCCTGGTCTCTCTAAGTGTTCAGCTCCTGGACACCAAACGTCCGTCTGTCCTCAGGAAGATCCTGCGTCTGGTCAAACACACTCTGGCCAGCGTCAGTGGGGTCCGCGACCAGGAGATGGCGCTGCTGGATGAGATGCTGGCGGCATGCGCCAGAGAGGCGAGCAACAAGAGCCTGGAGCTGATCTTCAGCTCTCACCTGTTCTACCAGAACCGCCAGGAGAGGTTCATCAGCAGCCTGGCAGGTGGGCGTGGTCATCTCTGGACCGTCAGATCCTCAGTGGAACCAACCTGACCCGCTCTGTTTTATCGTTCACAGAGGAGCTACCAAAGAAGGTGGACAGCATCACTCCCTACACCATGGCTCTGATCGCCAAATACATCGCCCGGCACCGGCTAAGAGAGACCAGGCTACTGGACACCATCGCAGACTTCCTGGTGAAGAAGGCTGAGTACCTGGACAGTAAGGTGAGGACCGCTGGCCGCTCCGTGGGTCTTCTCAGGTGTGGTCAGAGCTCAGGTGTGCTTGTGTCCGCCCTCAGGTGATCCAGAAGCTGGTGTTCCCGTTCAGCAGGATGAGCTACCGTCCTTCCAACGAGCAGCAGTTCTTCTCCCGGCTGGAGGAGGTGGTGGAGCTGAAGGCGCTCAGCTCCCCGCTCGCCACCGTCAACATCCTCATGTCCCTCTTCCAGCTGGGACACTTCCCCGGCCTGGTGCTCCACCGAGTCTTCTCCTCCGCCTTCATCAGCAACGTCACCAGTCAGTATCGTCAGTACCACCAGTACAACACCAGGAAAACACCAGTACAACCAGTAGAACACTAGTACAACACCAGCAGAACACCAGTAGAAACCAATAGAACCAGTAACACACCAGTAAAACACCAGTAGAACACCAGTACAACCAGTAACACACCACTACAACTAGTAGAACACCACTACAACTAGCTAAACCCCAGTGCTCCCAGTCTAACCAGTGTGCCCCACAGACAGCCCGTACGCTCTGATCGTGAGGCGCTACCTGTCCCTGCTGGATGCCGCCGTGGAGCTGGAGTTCCAGGACTACAGCGGACCTCGACTGCAGGACGCCCACAAGGTGCTGATGTTTGACCACGCCCTCACCGCTGATGAGGTCAACCGCAAGTACAGGTAACAGCTCACCTGGTTCTGTCTGGTTGTTCCTGGTTCTAACTGGTTCTGTCTGGTTCCATCTCGTTCTGACCGGTCCTGTCTGGTTCTGACTGGTTTTGAGTGGTTCTGTCTGGTTCTGTGTGGTTCTGTGTGGTTCTGACTGGTTCTGTCTGGTTCTGTGTGGTTCTGACTGGTTCTGTCTGGTTCTATCTCATTCTGACTGGTCCGGTCTGGTTCTTACTGGTTCTATTTCGTTCTGACTGGTCTGACTGGTCCTGTCTGGTTCTGACTGGTTTTGAGTGGTTCTGTCTGGTTATAACTGGTTCTGACTGGTTCTGTCTGGTTCTGCCTGGTTCTACCTGGTTCTGTCTCAGTTATAAAGGTCTGGTTGCTGAGGCTTTGCGGCAGCTGGTTGGAGAACAGAACTACAAACAGGATGAAGTACTCGCCCCAGGATACTACACAGGTACTACACAAGTACTGCAGTACTGTTGTACCTAATATTCATGTACTGTAATCTGAGTACTGTAATCTGATTACTGCAGTATATCTGTGCTGTAATCTGAGTACTGTAATCTGATCACTGCAGTATGTCTGTGCTGTAATCTGATTACTGCAGTATGTCTGTGATGTAATCTGATTACTGTATTCTGATTACTGCAGTATATCTGTGTTGTAATCTGAGTACTGTAATCTGATGACTGCAGTATATCTGTGCTGTAATCTGATTACTGCAGTATGTCTGTGCTGTGATTTGATTACTGCAGTATGTCTGTGCTGTAATCTGATTACTGCAGTATGTCTGTGCTGTGCTTCCTGTCTCCAGACTTTGTTCTGTGGATGGACGGTTCTGGTCGGGTTCTGCCCATCCGGACCAGTCCCGGTCTGGCTCTGAGCATCGTTCCTCCATCCTGCGTTGCCGTGGCGACCAAGCCAGACAGTGCGGTTGCCGTGGTGACCTCAGAGTTCCAGAAGTTCTCTCCGTTTGCAGTGCTGGAGGAGGGCAGTGAGCCGACTGGTCCGGTGGGAGAGGTTCTGGGTGGAGCCCTGGAGGCCCGGTCCTTCTTGCCCCCCCACATCCGCAGCACACCGGGGGCTGCGGTGCCCTCAGCGGCACCCAGGCCTGGGACTAATGGAGGGCCCCTGGACTACAGCCCCTACTACGTCCCCGAGTACTACGCCGGCCTAGCCAAGGAGCACTCTCTGGAGAGCCAGGACAGCTCCACGCTCAGCAGCCCCCCCTCCGATGGCCTGGCCCCGCCCGGAGCTCAGGGGCCCGCGGGGGCCCCGGCACCAGATTCCCTGTTCCAGTTTTCCATTGGGAAGATCCTGGAGGACGAGGGGGGCTCAGGGGCCCCGGGAGTCCAGGGGACGGACTGCAAGCTGCCCGGCTTCTACGAAGGAGTCTCGTTCTCTGAGGGCCCCGAGGCCGACAGGGGGCCCCCGACACCACCACAGCTCCACCCCCCCGACAGGCCGGACCCCGACATCCTCCCAGACCAGAGGCAGATCCGGAGGTCAGTCCCAGGTTCTAGCAGAACCCATCCTCTGAAGGAACCCCTTTGACCGTGTGTGTCTCTGCAGGGTCATCATGTCCGTCAACGACAAGTGGCACTACTGCCACAACTCTGAGGTCCTGGTCGGGTCCCGGGCCATGAGGGACCGCCACCTGAGGCTGCTGGGATACATCATCCTGCAGGTCAGTCTAGAACCCCACAACCCTAACCCTAACCCCCCCAAACCCTAACCCCACAACCCTAGAACCCCACAACCAAGAACTCTAGAACCCCACAACTCTAGAACCCCACAACCCCAGAACTCTAGAACCCCACAATCCTAGAATCCCACAACCCCACAACTGCAGAACCCCACAACTGCAGAACCGTAGAACCCCACAACCCCAGAACCCCACAACCCCAGAACTATAGAACCCCACAACCGCAGAACCCTGGAACCCCAGAACTCTAGAATCCCACAACTGCAGAACCCTAGAACCCCACAACCCCAGAATCCTAGAACCCCACAAACCTAGAACCCCACAACCCTGCAACCCCATAACCCTGGAACCCCACACCCGTAGAACCTCACAACCTCACAACCCTAGAACTCTAGAACCCCACAACCGTAAAACCTCACAACCCCAGAACCCCACAACCTCACAACCCCAGAACCCTAAAACCCCACAACCCTAGAACCCCACAACCCTGCAACCCCATAACCCTGGAACCCCACACCCGTAGAACCTCACAACCTCACAACACCAAAACCCTAGAACCCAACAACCCTAGAGCCTCACAACCCCAGAACCCCACAACCTCACAACCCCAGAACCCTAAAACCCCACATCCCTAGAACCTCACAACCCCAGAACCCTAGAACCCCACAACCCCAGAACTCTAGAACCCCACAACCCTAGAACCCTACAACCTCACGACCCCACAACCCCAGAACCCTAGAACCCCACAACCCCAGAACTCTCGAACCCCACAACCGCAGAACCCTAGAAGCCCACAACCCCAGAACCCTCGAACCCCAGAACCCTCGAACCCCACAACCTCACAACCCCAGAACCCTCAGGCTGGTCCAGGATCTAGACCTGGACCTGAGGTTAGGTTCCACCTTCATCTTACAGGGTTCCTCAGCTCTAACGTCGGACACTTAGGTCAGTTAGAACCGAGGAGGACTGTGGGAGGAAGTGGAAGGTCTGTGAGAACCAGGAGAACGTTGTTGTGACATGTTCTTCTCCCCTCAGCTGCCGTACCACGAGCTGGAGAAGCTGAACGGCATCGAGGAGGTGAAGACGTACCTTCACCAGAAGCTGCTGGACGCCCCGCTATGACGCCCCCCCCCCACCCGGGTGTGGTGTGTGTGTGTGTGTGTGTGTGTGTGTGTGTGTGGTGTGTGGTGTGTGTGTGTGTGTGTGTGTGGTGACGTTCTGTCAGTCAGAGATCAGGGGGAACGTCCATCTGCACATCGATTATCACTCATTTATTGATCAGTGTCCTGATTATTGATCAGTGTTCTGATCACTTCCTTCGTTGATCAGGTGGAGCTGCATCCATTCTGACAGGAAACTGAACATTTTCCAAACCTGAAGAGTTGGAACCATCACCAGATGATTGAGGAGCTGCTGGTGTGCAGATGTTCTGACTGTTCTCCAGGTCCTCCATCGGTTCTTCCCTCCAGCCAGCAGCAGAACCCAACCACTGATCTTCAGACAGAACCCGTTCTAATGATGGAACCTGTTCTAATGGTGGAACCTGTTCTAATGGTCCTTCATGTTTGAATCTGTGGTGCATTCAGGGACACTCAGAGGAGTTTCATCTCTGCTCCCAGATGTCGGCATGTCCTTGAACACACCCTCAGGTGAGCGGTAAGCAGCTGCTGCCTTCACCTGTGCAGGTGAGCCGGTGGTTAGATCAGCGGAGGGTCCCTGAACACATCGCTGATCTGATTGGTCACCGTGTGGATGAGCTGAATATTATTTCCTGTTTAGTTTTTAGGGTGGGAGGGGCCCTTTTATAAAGTTTGGTAACTGTGGTAACGACGATGCATGTGGGAGTTTGTT
The DNA here is from genome assembly GCA_027123335.1 of Amphiprion clarkii. NCBI lineage: Eukaryota > Metazoa > Chordata > Actinopteri > Pomacentridae > Amphiprion > Amphiprion clarkii. The sequence continues at coordinate 389,065 of CM049577.1, read as the reverse complement.
TTCTAAGATCAGAGCAGAGGCTGATGGGTAATGTGGCCCACTCAGGAGGGGAGTGTTGCCATGGTAACAGGGTGTGTGTAGGTGTGTGTGTGTGTGCCAAAGGCCTGGAGGAGGTCATGTGGGGTCAGATTATTTATTTGTGTATCAGGTGACGGACTGACGGACGTTTGTTTATATTCTATAAATCTATGAATCCAAATGTCTATAAAAGATCAAAGAGAACCCAGTGTTTGTGTCTCATTTCATTCTCTGGTAGAACGTTTAGAGAACGTTAGAGTTCAGTCATTCTGATGCTTTAACTCAGAAATGTTCCTGAACACAAACTAGTTTCCAGGACTGAAGTGATTCTGGCTGAACTCAATCGACTTTTAAAGGTCGTCTCACATTATCAGAGATGATCTGATCCTTTAAAAGTTTGGTTTCATTTAGTTCCAGCCAGAATCACTTCAGTCCTAAACCATCACTTCGTAATGATGATGTCATCTGTGATGTCACAATGATGTGGAGGAAGTACTTGGATCTTTCAGTAAAAGTACTAATAACACAGAACAGAAGTACTCTGCTGAAGGTACAGTGCTCGTTATGCACAGAGGAATGTTTGTGAAGAACCTTCATCAGCTTTGTTTCAGGTTCTCAGCAGTATTTTAATGGAGCTGCTTCCTGAAACGTTCCAGAAACCAGCGCAGACCTCAAAGGTTCTGAATCAGACCAGCAGAACATCTGACTGGAACTAAACGCCTGAAAGCCTTTTCATCATTTATCTTCTCCCCCTCGGTCACATTCTGTAAATTTAACGACACCCAGCTCTACCTCCCCACCAAACCCACCTCCCTCTGAGTCCACCTCCAGGAAATCACATCCTGGTTCTCCTCCAAGAACCTCACCCCTCCATACCTCACTGATCTCCTCCACATAAACACACCCAGCCGGACCCTCAGATCATCTTCCTCCCTCAGCCTCACCATCCCTCCACCATGACCTCCATGGCCTCCAGAACCTTCAGCCTCACCATCCCTCCCACCTGACATCAGAACCGTGGACACACTGGACATTTCCAAATCCAATCTCAGAACCCTCCTGATCAAACCATCCTACTACCTCTGACCTCCATTCCTCCTTCTGTTGTTTTAGAATTGCTAAATTTTCTTCTTTTAAATTTTTTAAAGGTTTATGTTTTACTCTGTATATTTGAATGTTTTACTCTGTTTCCTCTACGGTGAACTGAGTGTTCTGAAAGGCACCTAGAAATAAAATGTATTATTATCATTATTATTATTATTAAAAGGTAAATCAGCAAAGAAATGTAGAGAATGAGACGGCTTTACTTCTGATGGAACAGATCTTCTCCAGCCTCATCAGTTCAGAGGACATGATGAAGTGAAGAACACTGGGGTCCAGTCAGAGGGAAGGACAGAGTTCTGCAGCCTCAGGAGAACCCTGAAGGTCTCGGCCTCCAGTGGAACCCTGAAGGTCTGTCCATGTTTAGGTTCTTTCCTCAGGACAGGGCTGAATCAGTAATTAGCTCATTCTTCTGGATAATAAGAAGAGCCACATGTCCGTTAGAAATCTTAACGAGACGTTTCCTTCAGTAAATGACGACAGCAGACGACGTGAGAAAAAGTGCATTTATTTTTACCATTTCCTCAGGCAGGCGGCTGATTGGAGGCCCAACACTGACTCAGCCGTAACTAATGACAACCAACAGGCCCCGCCCCCTGCCTATTAAATGCTGTACAAACTCCGCCCCCGGCCCCACCCACAGCACCTTAAAAACAGAACCCGCCCACCTCTCCTTGTCACCGCTTGTCTGAAACGTCCGTCAGATAAAAACCAACAAACACTCAATAAAAAACTGAAACAAACACACAGGTAACAAAACGCTCCATCAGGCTCCGCCCCCGTCACAGGCGACCGCGACACAGACGTCACCTCTCGCCTCTCATTGGTCCGCCGCTATGATTGGCATGTGAGGAGGCGTGGCCTGCACAGCCTGTCCTCTCCAATGAGGGGGAGGGGGCGGAGCTAGTCTGAGTCTGAGTCGCTGGACTCCTCCGAAGACGTCTGATCTTCATCGTCCTCATCCTCGTCCTCGTCGTTCTGAGGAAACAAACAGAGTTCAGCTGGAACGTTTCAACTCGTTCTGACTGAGGTTCTACCTGGTTTCCATGGAGACAGACATCCTGAATGACAAACAATCGCTCTAACTGAGGCTGGTCATGCAGCATCAACACTCTCCATTTACTAACTCTCCTGCTTTGACTTTACTGAATATCGATCAGTTCCTCACATCATCGTCATCGCTGTCACTGCTTCCTGACGTCTCATCGTCTTCGTCAGAGTCCGACGAGTCACTTTTCTCCTCCTCGTCCGAGTCCGACATGTCCTGCTGCAAGTCACCAATAGAACACCTGACAGACTGAACCCAGGGTTGACATGCTTACAGCGTGTTGTCATAGTGTTGTTGTCATGTTGTTGTTGTGTTGTGTAGTTGTTGTATAGTTGTTGTGTAGTTGTAGTTGTTTTATAGTTGTGTTGTGTAGTTGTTGTATAGTCGTGTAGTTGTTGTGTAGTTGTGTTGTTGTAGTTGTTTTATAGTTGTGTTGCTGTTGTGTTACCTTGGCTCTATAAGCCATAGCTCTGTTGCTAACGGCTACTATGTGTTGTTGTGTAGTTGTTGTTGTGTAGCTGTTGTGTAGTTGTGTAGCTGTTGTGTTACCTTGGCTCTATAAGCCATAGCTCTCTTGCTAACGGCTACCATGTATAGTTGTGTAGTTGTCGTGTAATTGTTGTTGTGTAGCTGTGTAGCTGTTGTGTAGTTGTTGTGTAGTTGTGTTACCTTGGCCCTATAAGCCATAGCTCTCTTGCTAACGGCTACTATGTGTTGTTGTGTAGTTGTTGTGTAGTTGTTGTTGTGTAGCTGTTGTGTAGTTGTGTAGCTGTTGTGTTACCTTGGCTCTATAAGCCTTAGCTCTCTTGCTAACGGCTACTATGTATATTTGTTGTGTAGTTGTCGTGTAGTTGTTGTTGTGTAGCTGTTTTGTAGTTGTGTAGCTGTTGTGTAGTTGTTGTGTAGTTGTGTTACCTTGGCCCTATAAGCCATAGCTCTCTTGCTAACGGCTAGCCCGGGCGTAGCTGTTCTGGAGCTTCCTGCCTTGCCCTTGGCCGTCATGCGTACTTTAGCGCTGGGGCTGCTGCGGACTTTAGCGGTGCTGCGACGTTTCTGACGGACAGATAAACGAACCAATCAGCTGCTAACGTCTACGGCCTTCTGCTAGCAAATGTACTGTTAGCTAATTAGCTTAGCATAGCATTATACTAAAGTGTTGCCAAGTGAAAACAAGTTTCATGATGTTAGCTTCCTGTTAGCTGCAGTTTTCGTTAGCTCTCATAAAGTGAGAATAAAAAGGTTCAGGTGGAAACTACGGGTTCAGAGAGCAGTAAAACTTTAGAAGTGCTTGAATCCTACTGTGGTGGAGGCGTTCTGTACTCACTGAGGAGGAGAACTCCTTGTAGACGGCTCGGTCCTGAGGAGACAGAGACTGAACACAGAACAGACGTTAAACCGGCGGCCAGCAGGCGACGGCACACTGCTGCAAGCCCTGCCCACCCACAGTGACATCACTGAGCTCCCTATCAGGACACTTTATTCAGGTTCTATCTGTTTATTATCTACAACAATAAAAACCAGATGGACTTGGAGGTTCTGAGATGTTCTACCTCCAGAGCGTCTTCGGTTCTCCAGGTGTGACTGGCTGGGAACCTGCCAGGTGAGGAGGTCCAGTTGTTCCTGGTGGTCCAGTCACACCTGGAGTTCTGGTTCCTGGTGGGACATCAGTGATGGATTTAGGGTGAAGACAAACATCTGAAACTCCAAACCAGTAGAACATCTCCAGGAACCTAGAAGATGTCCAGCTGGTTCTACTGACATCCTCTCCTGATGAGGATCTAGAGGGACGTTCTGATGTTTGTTGTTTAATAACTAGTTATTTTCCATGGCTGGTACTAAGCCTCTGACTACAGGAACTGTTCCTGTAGAAACTTCAGGTCCGTTTACAGAGCAGAACAATGTTCCTCCTCCTGACAGGAACATGGTGACACCACAGAAGAACCAGATCTACTTCCACCACCAAACTTTCAGCAAAAGGTTCTTTAAAGAACCTCCAAGCGTTCTTCAAAGAACCATCAGAAAGTGTTTCCTTGTTGCACTTAAAGGGTGCTCCTGAGAACATTAACAAAGACAGGTTCTTTGAGGAACTATTTCCAGACAGTTCTGTGATCAGAGATCGGCAGATAAATGGAATCTTCTCTGGGTTCCTTCATTACTATGCTGGGTTCTAACATGAAGCTGGGATTTGTTCCATTTGGCTGATCAACAGCAGAGAATGAAACAGGTTCTCCAGAGCGTTTTGATTATTCTGAGGATCGGTTCTCCTGATTGGCCCTGGAACACTGGCTATGGTAACTAGAGTGGAAGGAACCTCCTGATGTTCTCTGATATTTAGAACCTGTCTGTTAGCTGCTAGCTGTTAGCTTCCTGAGTCAGTCTTTGTTTTTTAACCTGCTAATAAAATGCTTTCTGGTTGCCGTGGCGACAGCAGCAGCTCACCTTGACCCAGGCCTCCAGCTCAGCCTTGTACTCCACCTGCTGCTCCTCCACCAGCTTCTTGTACTTGTCCTTCTGACTCTGGCTGAGCTTCTGCCAGCGTTTGCCGATCTCTACCATCCGCTCCTTCAGGCTGAAGTGGTTCAGCTCGCCGTTGGTCAGCAGCTCCTGGGAGAACATCTGGTAGCCGCTCCTATTGGACAGACATGGCAGGGTGCGGGGCTTCAGATCAGACTGAGAGCAGGTGTCACCTGTCCCTTCTGCACCGACCAATCACAGTCAAGAAAACTCAGGACAGCATGTTATTAGAATGTTTAGTTTCTTCTCTGCAGGACGTTTGAAATGTTCTCGTTAAAGTGGAGCTCAGGAAACAGCCAAAGTCTTTAACCCTCGTGTCGTCCTGCAGGTCAAACTGACCCATTTTAAAGTTTGAAAATGTGGAAAAAATATATATTTCCACATTTTCAACATTTTTGGGAAATCTTTGAACATCTTTTGGTGGAAAAAAAGAAATTTTAAAAATGTTTCTTAAGAACATTCAAATCAACCAAAGTCCAGTGAAATTCACTGGATTTTGGTTGATTTTTATGTGAATGTTCTTAAAGAAAATATAAGTTTTACTGATATATATGGAATCACTTTAGATATTTTTAGGATTTTTTGGAAGATTTTTAGTCAGTTTTGGAAACTTGGGGGATTTTTTTTTTTTTAAATAAAACTTTTAAGGAATTGTTGGAATTTTCTTCCTGAAGGTTTTGCAAATTTTCAGAAATTTGGGGAATTTTTTTTGCTGAATTTTTCGATTTTTTTCAGACAAGGAGACAATATTTTTTGATGCCCATAAATGAAGGCAACAGGAGGGTTAAACAGCAGAATCCTGCAGGTTGGTCTACAACACCGTCATCACCATCATCATCTCCACCTTCATCATCTCCATCATCATCTCCACCTTCATCATCTCCATCAGACCTGACATCTAAACTAACTCCAACACTTGCACTCACACTGGCGGTTTCTTGGGTTCTCCGTCAAACTTGGGCTTCCTCTGGCCTGCAGCCGGAGTCCTCATCTCCAACAGCTCCCTCTGCAGGACAAACACTGTCAGCACAGCACAGACAACCCACCAATCAGGAGAGAGCACAGCCTGCAAGGGGGAGGAGTCAGTAATAATCAGTGGGTGGGAGGGGCCATGTGTCAGTGGGCGGGGTCCGTTTGGGGGCGTGGCTCACTGACCACAGGCCGGTACTGAACCTCGTAACGTTTCTGGTCCTCGGCCGCCTTCTTGATCCAAGGAATCTTCTCTTTCTTCTCCATGGACTTCCAGGCCGCCTCCATCGCCGCCTGCGCCTTCCTGCGGTCACTCTGAGTCACATGACCAGAAGCAGGTTAACAGCTGATTGCTCAGGACGACAGGATGCTAACGGCTAGCGTGGGCTCACCCTGTACTTGGCCAAGTAGTCTCCGATCACGCTGTGCTGCCACATGTCCTCGGCTGTTTTTGGCGTCTCTGGAAGCTTCGCCGTCTTCTTGCCGTCCCTCCGGTCCTTAGGGTTAGGCCCAGCAGGAACCCACGGCTCTGGCTCCGCCTCCCGACAGCGCTCCTGGATGACAGAGCGTTAGTTAAGGAGGAGAGACAGACGAGCACAGAGACAGGAGGAGGAGACAGACCTTAGCAGACGGAGACTTGGCTCTGTGTGGGCTGGAGGCCACACCCACCGCCACTTTGGCTCCGCCCAGCTTCTCCTCGGTCAGGACTCGGTCCCGCTCCTCCTCTGGAAGACTCTGAGGAAAAACATCAAGTTCACATTCTGCACTCAACCCCTCTGTGTTTCTGTTTTCTACCTAAAGGCCTGCAGCTCCGTGGAACCAGAAGAACACGAAGGACAGAACTCAGAGACGTCAGCTGGACAGACAACAGGAGGACTAATCTGAGCTCAGAATGATTCTAAATCTGAGAACTGCTGGTTCAGAGATTTAAGTCTCACCTCCAGGAACCTCTGCAGGTCCACGTCGTACTGCTTCTTTCTCTGGAGGAGACACACAAGTTAGAACCAAACCTGCAGCAGGTTCCAGCTGGATCCTGAGAGGAGAACCGACCTGCTCACAGCGTTTCTGGAACATGTCCTTCTCCTTCTGCGTCATCATCTTCCACTGTTTGCTACACAGAACCATGCGCTCCGTGCTGGGGACGTCCTTCATGTTCACCATCAGCTCAGCGCAGTACAGAGAGTACCCGTTACTGCAATAATACAACTATTACTAGTGCATAGAGTACCTGTTACTGCAATAATACAACTATTATTAGTACAGCGAGTACCCGTTACTGCAACAGACAGTACATAGAGTACCCATTACTGCAGCAGTACCATCATCAGTTCATCTTTTCTAAATGAATCTCCAACTCAGACTTCCGTCAGGTGGGTCAGGGCTCCAACAGGACATCCAGCTTTATTTATTCAGCAGGTTTGTTTCTGGGGCCGACCAGGCCCAGGTTCTGATGCCGGTCTGGACCAGGTTCTGGTGCTGGTTTGGACCAGGATCATCTGTTCAGTGATGTATTTATGTGAAGGAGGTAAACTCCTCTCTAAATCAGAGTGACAGCCCAACATCGTGACATCATCACTGAGTTCCCTAAACACAGGAAATGATGTCCACATCTGTGGCTCTGCCCACTTCAACCACATCAGTAACTCAGTAATCACACCTGACTGTTGGAAAAGTGATCAATAAACTGAAACATGTAGGAACAGACTAAAACAAATGGAACCTGGTAAAGCTTCAGGGGAAACGTGATGAATATAAAAACAGCTGTGATGTAGGTCAGGACCCGAATATCCGAATATCTGCTCATTATGGGGGTAACTGAATATTAATTTAGAGATCCGAATATTCAGACAGCCACCCGCCCCCCTCCCCAGCCCTGTACCTGTTAGCCTTGTACCTGTTAGCCCTGTGCCTGTTAGCTCTGTACCTGCTAGCTCTGTACACGTTAACCCTGTACCTGCTAGCCCTGTACCTGTTAGCCCTGTGCCTGTAAACCCTGTACCTGTTAGCCCTGTACCTGCTAGCCCTGTACCTGTTAGCCCTGTACCTGGTAGCGCTGTACCTGTTAGCCCTGTACCTGTTAGCCCTGTACCTGCTAGCTCTGTACCTGCTAGCTCTGTACACGTTAACCCTGTACCTGTTAGCCCTGTACCTGTTAGCCATGTACCTGCTAGCTCTGTACTTGCTAGCTCTGTACCTGTTAGCCCTGTACCTGCTAGCCCTGTACACGTTAACCCTGTACCTGTTAGCCCTGTACCTGTTAGCCCTGTACCTGGTAGCGCTGTACCTGTTAGCCCTGTACCTGCTAGCCATGTACCTGCTAGCTCTGTACCTGCTAGCTCTGTACCTGTTAGCCCTGTGCCTGTAAACCCTGTACCTGTTTGCCCTGTACCTGTTAGCTCTGTACCTGCTAGCTCTGTACACGTTAACCCTGTACCTGTTAGCCCTGTACCTGTTAGCCATGTACCTGCTAGCTCTGTACCTGCTAGCTCTGTACCTGTTAGCCCTGTGCCTGTAAACCCTGTACCTGTTAGCCCTGTACCTGTTAGCCCTGTACCTGCTAGCCCTGTACACGTTAACCCTGTACCTGTTAGCCCTGTACCTGTTAGCTCTGTACCTGCTAGCTCTGTACACATTAACCCTGTACCTGTTAGCCATGTACCTGCTAGCTCTGTACCTGCTAGCTCTGTACCTGTTAGCCCTGTGCCTGTAAACCCTGTACCTGTTAGCCCTGTACCTGTTAGCTCTGTACCTGCTAGCTCTGTACACGTTAACCCTGTACCTGTTAGCCATGTACCTGCTAGCTCTGTACCTGCTAGCTCTGTACCTGTTAGCCCTGTGCCTGTAAACCCTGTACCTGTTAGCCCTGTACCTGTTAGCTCTGTACCTGCTAGCTCTGTACACGTTAACCCTGTACCTGTTAGCCCTGTACATGTTAGCCCTGTACCTGGTAGCACTGTACCTGTTAGCCCTGTACCTGTTAGCCATGTACCTGCTAGCTCTGTACCTGCTAGCTCTGTACCTGTTAGCCCTGTGCCTGTAAACCCTGTACCTGTTAGCCCTGTACCTGTTAGCTCTGTACCTGCTAGCTCTGTACCTGGTAGCGCTGTACCTGTTAGCCCTGTACCTGCTAGCCCTGTACCTGTTAGCCCTGTACCTGGTAGCGCTGTACCTGTTAGCCCTGTACCTGCTAGCCCTGTACCTGTTAGCCCTGTACCTGATAGCCCTGTACCTGTTAGCCCTGTACCTGCTAGCCCTGTACCTGATAGCCCTGTACCTGATAGCCCTGGACCTACCAGCCCTGGACCTGCTAGCCCTGTACCTGCTAGCCCTGGACCTGCTAGCCCTGGACCAGCTAGCTCAGAGCTAAAGGAGACTCACGGTGGCGGTTTTGTCGGCCGTCCATCGAACTTGTCCTTCAGCTGCCTCTCAGCTTTGGTGAGGACGGAGCGAACGTGATCGTCTGAGTTGACGTCTGGATGAGCTTCATGATACGCTCTCATACTGTCCTGAAACACACCAAGTATCACACATTTACTCCAGTAGTACCACAGAGAAAATACTGCAGTACTAGTGTTCTGCAGCAGTAAAGGGTGAGTTTGTTCCTTTGCCTGGTGTCTGATGAGCTGCAGGGTCATCTGAGGAGAACCAGGTTCTGACCCACTCTGTTCTCTGTTCTCCCACTCAGACTAATGAAGTGAAAAAACTTTTTAGATTTTCTTTTTTCAAATCTGCATCTTGTTGAGGAGCAGAAAACAACAGGAAGTACTCAAAGTATACTTGAGTAAATGTACTTTGTTACTTTTGTCAAATCCTGGACCAGCATGTGGAGCAGACAGAACCAGAGGCTCAGTCTGACCCTTTATGGTGTCACTCAGTCCAATCCGGTCTGGTCAAGTCCAGTCCAGTCCAGGCCTGTCTAGTCTAGTCCAGTCCAATCTGGTTCATTCCAGCCCAGCCCAGCCCAGCCTAGTCTAGTCTAGTCCAGTCCAGTCCGGTCCGGTCCGGTCCATCCAGTCCAGTCCGGTACCTCGTAGTCTTTCTGCAGTTCCAGGGCCTTGCTGATCCACTTGAGCCTCCTCTTGTCGGACAGCTGGGACCACTGCCTCCTCAGAGCCTCCTTCAGCTCCTTCTGACTCACCTGGAACAGACAGATATCATCAGACTCACCTGGATCCACCTGGTCCAGTTCCTCAGCCTGAATTTATCAGCAGCGTGATTAGTCTGGTATCATTCAAGTCATACTGAGAAAGTGTTGAACATGTCTGTATGAGATTTAACATGCTATCCAATATGTTACTATCACTTTGTGTGTATTTAGCATGTATTTAGCATGTATTAACATATTCCTGTACTTTTAGTGTATATCAGCATGTAATGAGCACATATTAGTTTGTATTAGCGTGTTTTTATTGGGTATTAACATGTATTTAATGTATATAAGGATGTATTCAGCACATGTAAGTGTCCACTAGCATGTATTTAGTATATATTAGCGTGTATTGGGGGTATTATTACAATTAGATTATACATTGTGCATGAATTACCATTCATTTAGCATGTATTACCTAGCAATGTTTTTAGCATGTATTAAACATGTATTAATGTGTATTAACATGTATTAGTGTGTATTTTGTGTTCATCACCTTTACTTATCATTTACATGCATATAACATGTATGATGTGTATTCAGTGTCTATTAGTGCATATGTAGCATGAATTAGCATGTATGTCATATGTATAACATGTATTTTTTCAGTATTTAACAAGGATTGATGTCTGTTAAGTGTTTATGTATGATATATTTAGCGTGTACCTCAGGGTGAAGCTTCATGTAGGTCTTCTTTTCGTGGTTGTACCACAGCTGCTGAGGAGTTTTGGGTTTCTCCGGCAGATCCGACTTCTTCTTCTCTTCAATCAGCTCCGGATGCTCCTCCCTGCAGGTCAGCTGACGTTAGCCATGCTAACACCACATGCTAACACTACAAACTAACACCACATACCAACACTACATGATAACACTACATGCTAAAACTACACGCTAATGCTACAAGCTAATACTACACACTAAAACTACATGCTAACACCAGAGGCTACAGGGCTGTAGCTAGCAGCTGAGGGCTAACAGGTGAGCTAGTTCACAGTGCCAGTTAACAGGTTAGCGGTTAGCTCTAGTTAGCTGCAGTTAAACTCACTTGAAGCGAGTCATGTTCTTCTCGAAGTCTTCTTTCTCTCTCTGGAACTCTGTGATGTACTTTTGCTGCAGAGAAACGAGAACATGTTGCTGTGGATCAGACTGTCTTCAGAATAAATCTACTGTGAGCAGCGGGTGGTCCAGGACGTCTGGACCGGCTCAGGGCTCAGTCCAGGACGTCTGGACCGGCTCAGGGCTCGGTCCAGGACGTCGGGACCCGCTCGGTCCGGTCTGCACCTTCTTCTTGTCGGGCAGCTCCTTGTACTTCTTGGATAGGATCTTGGTGAGGTCCAGATTGCTCATCTCTGGGTGGATTTTGGCGTATTTAGCTCGTTTTTCCATGAAGAATCGAAAGTACGGAGTCAGCGGCTTCTTGGGAAAATCTGGGTGAGTCTGAAGACGACAGAGAACAGAGGTTACCAGGGGTTCTGGTTCCGGGTTCTGATCGGGTTCACCGGGTCTCACCTTCAGCTTCTTGCCTTTGTACGGGTTCTTTACGAACTCGATGGCATCCACAATGAGCTCCGTCATCGTTCGGTACTTCCGGACCTGAAACAGACAATAAAGATCCAGACTGAATGAATGAAGCTCAGCATCCACTCCAGGGTTCTAAGGGAACTGGACCTGGTACCTCACACGACACCTTCTGCCACTTCTGGCGGCACATGTCCCCGGTGAAGCTGCCGAAGCAGACCTTCTCCCAGTCGAAGTGCGACTCGGTGGTCTTGTACTTCATGGCGTCTGCATCCGGCAGCAGACTGCGGATCCTCTCCAGCAGAGTCAGGCAGTCCTCCTTACTCCAGTCATCTAAACACAGCCACAGGGTCAGAACCAGGTCAGAACCAGTCATCCGCCCCAATGCCGCAGTTTGGACGTTACCTGGTTCAGCCTTGATCCTGGTGCTCTGAGTCGCGGAGACGCTGCTGCTGCCGTTCATCATGCAGCACCTGACGGAGAAGACTCCGCCCCCTGCCGCCTCTGGACACACAAATATAGTTTAGAACACAGGAACACCGCCCCCGACAGGCAGAGACTGGAACCACCGCCCCCTGCAGGTAGAGACTGGAAATACAGGAACACCGCGCCCCCCAAGGGCAGAGACTGGAACTACAGGAACACTGCCACCTACAGGCAGAGACTGGAAACTACAGGAACAACGCCCCCTACAGGTAGAGACTGGAACTACAGAGTATACTGTGATCTGCAAACAAAGCCCCTTTCAAACACGGAACAGTGCTGTTCAAGTGACAGAGAGTTCTGCTAATGTTCTGGTACTGTTCTGCTAATGTTCTGCTACTGTTCTGGCACTGTTCTACTAATGTTCTGCTAATGTTCTGGTACTGTTCTGCTAATGTTCTGCTACTGTTCTACTAATGTTCTACTAATGTTCTGGTACTGTTCTACTAATGTTCTGATAATGATCTGGTACTGTTCTGCTAATGTTCTGGTACTGTTCTGATAATGTTCCAGTACTGTCTTGCTAATGTTCCGGTACTGTTCTACTAATGTTCCGGTGCTGTTCTACTAATGTTCTGCTAATGTTCTGCTAATGCTCTGGTACTGTTCTACTAATGTTCTGGCAATGTCTACTAATGCTCTGGTAATGTTCTAGTAATGTTGTGGTACTGTTCTGGTAATGTTCCGGTACTGTTCTGCTAATGTTCTGGTACACTTCTGGAAATGTTCCAGTACTGTTCTGGTACTGTTCTAGAAATGTTCCAGTACTGTTCTGGTACTGTTCTGCTAATGTTCTGGTATTGTTCTATTAATGTTCTGCTAATGTGTTGTCATTTTGGGTTTTCAGCATCTCTTTGATGATTTTCAGGAATATTGGACCTGAACTGTGTAAAAATCCTTCAGTCCCAGAGTTCTGCTGCTGCTGTCTGTTAATAAGAAGCTTCACTTCAGACTGTGTTCAAAATTCAACAGAACTGGTACTGGGTCCGATCCGCTTAGATTATCGGATCAGAACATTCAGAAATCAACAAACTAATCAATAAAGTTCAACACATTTCCATCAGAACATTTCAGACGAGTCTTAAATCAGGTTCCACTGAGTTTGATGAACTTGAGTCAGTAAATCTACAGACTCAAAGGCCTCTTACTACGGTAGTTTTCCTGCAGCTTTCAGCCACATTTCAGAGCATCAGGTCCTACATTCTGTGTTCCAGGTCGTTTAAAGGAGACAGGAAGAGAGAAATCACTGATCCAGTTTTATTATTTTATAGTGTCAGATTTTAAAAACACAACTCAGGACCTGAAAGGCAAAACTGTCAAATAGTACCACAAAATATTAGATATCCTTACGATTTATGAGTTCAGGGTTCATGTTCACAAAATGCCAGAGTTTTATTTTATACATTAAAATATATATAAATAAATAAAGTTCCATATAATGCAATTACATATAAAATACTGCGATGAAAATATTATTTAAAAATATTATTTTCTTCTTTGTCTTTAACCAACCTCAGTAAGAGATGACTATAATGTTTTCAAGCATAAACTAAATTATTTGATTTTTTTTCCCAGAGATTTATTATTAACTTTGGAGCAGTTGTTTTCTCCACCAGCTCCGCTCTGACCCGCTGCCCGGCCGCGGTCACCTCAACCCGACGGAGGGAGTCCCTGCGGCCCGCTGAAGGTCACCGAGGGTCGGTTCCGGTTCTGCCGGTATTAACAGAACCGCTGCTAACGGTTGGGAGCTGATTAAACCAAACTCAATTTAAAAACCTGCAGCTTTAAGGCCGCACTGAGCAGAACCGGCTCTGTTCACGGAACCGGTTCCGTGAACAGAGCCGGTCCCGTTAACGGAACCGGGTTTTTATCTCCAGCCTTCAGTTCGGAGCTCAGCCGTAAAGTTGCCCCGAACTTTGGGCGGCAGAAAGCAGCTCCGGACCGAAACTCCGTGTAAATCTCCCGGATGGTGAGAAACAGGACCTATGTTCTGGATCACTAAAGCCCGGCGGAGTGTCACCGTGTCGGGGTTCAAACGGGGCCTGGAGGTGCGGAGTGGCGGTGGATCGCAGCGGGCCGTCAGGCTCCAGCTGCCCGGTAATGGCGCCCGTCCTCCGGCAGGAGTCAGCACGTAGCTTCCGCTGGCACGCAAAGAGCGACTGCAGACAGAAGCACCGTTTTCTGGTTTAACGAGCAAACCGAGAAAAACGAAGAAAACAGAAAAAAACGATTTCATGAAAAACGACGGAAACACCGAGCAGCACTGACACGTGGATAATCGCATTATTTCACAAAACTGCTTAAATGTTAAAATCCGCCGCCATCTCAGCAAGAATTTTTCGTCACATTTGAGTATTTTGGTGAAATATCGGCCCAAAGTGAGTTATTTAGTAGAATTGGCGGATTCGGGGGCTTCGGTGCGGAGCGGAGCGGCGGGAGGAGCTGCTGCTGCCCCAGAAGCCTTCACTGCGAAGCCGCCATGAATGTTCTGGAGACTCGGGGACAAACGACAAGAAAACCCCAGAAATCTGCTTAAAATCACAACTTGCTGCTTACCTGCTGGTTCAGACAGAAACCCAGGTTATTACTGCACACCACAGTGGTCGTTTGGCTGATTTCGGGACTTTCAAAGTGTGTTATTTTCAGCCGTAAACCCCGGGGAGTCAGGTCGAAACGAATCCGACAAAAGGAGCGTCTAGTCCGGTATGAAACTCCGCCCAGCGCCGCAGGGGGAGGAACTCCGGGGGAAAACATGAGGACAAAGGCGGAGGATGAAACCAGAGACAGCCGCTAAAACAGCAGCCAAACCGGCCAAAAACGACTTTACACCGGGAACCGTCTCAGTTCATTTGTGCGTTTTACTCCAATATTCGTACTGTTCTCGTTGAACTGCAGCGGCGTCCTTTTCTGTAAATCTGCCCGGCTGACTGTCACCTGGTCCGGGTCCAGATGCTGAACCGGCGGGGAGACAGAGGACTGGGGCCCGGGGACCCGGCGGCCGGCCGCCGAGAGATGCAGCCGCGGGGAGGCGGAGGAAAGCAGCTGGTCGGCGGCTCTGGGCCCGAACAAGGAGAACCAAAGAGCGCATAAAGACATCGGGTCTGCGGCAGCTCGGAGCTCCCTCCCCGGCACTAACCGGCGGTTCGCGGGCGGCAGAGTGACCTGCATCCAGGACAGCAGCCGGCATCCGCATGGCAGCCTGCCCGCTGACAGCGCTACCGGGTCCCCGGAAGCCCCCTGCAGAGAGCCGCGAAGTTTGTTCCAATCAGCGATCAATCAGATCATCGATCCACCTGAGAGCGTCCACAGGTGTAGGTGTGTGTTGGTGACTGTAAACTACAGTTAATGCATCTCATGAGGAACACGTTACTTTCTGCAGGGAGTAACTAAGTACTGTAATGTAGTGCCTTTTATGAAGTAACGTGTAGTAAACTACTGAGTTTACTGAAAACAGGATGTTGTGTAGCTGTGATCTTTGTGCTGTTATTGTGTTGTTTATAATCACAACAAACAGGAAGTTCATGAGAGTCAGCTGGAAAACAACAAATCAGCTGCAGCAAGCTAACAGTGTTACACACGTGGACAAAATAGTTGGTACCCCTCGGTTAATGGAAGAAAAACCCCACAATGGTCACGGAAATAATTTGAATCTGACAAAAGTAATAATAAATAAAAATTGTATGAAAATTAACCAATGAAAATCAGACATTGCTTTTGAACTGTGGTTCAACAGAACTATTTTAAAAAATAAACTCATGAAACAGGCCTGGACAAAAATTATGGTTCCCTTAACTTAATATTTTGTTGCACAACCTTTTGAGGCAATCACTGCAATCAAACCATTTGTGTAACTGTCAGTGAGACTTCTGAACCTCTCAGCAGGTATTCTGGTCCACTCCTCATCAGCAGACTGCTCCAGTTGTCTCAGGTTTGAAGGTTCCTTCTCCAGACGCCATGTTTCAGCTCCTTCCACAGATGTTCAATAGGATTTAGATCAGGGCTCATAGAGGCCACTTCAGAATAGTCCAATGTTTTCCTCTTAGCCATTCTTGGCTGTTTCTAGCTGTGTTTTGGCTCATTATACTGTTGCAAGACTCATGACCTGCGACTGAGACCAAGCTTTCTGACACTGGGCAGCACATTTCTCTCTAGAATACCTTGATAGTCATGAGATTTCATTGTACCTGCACAGATTCCAGACACCCTGTACCAGATGCAGCAAAGCAGCCCCAGAACATAACAGAACCTCCTCCATGTTCCACAGTAGGGACAGTGTTCTTTTCTTCATATGCTTCATTTCTGCATCTGTGAACATAGAGCTGATGTGCCAAAAAGTTCCAGTTTTGTCTGGTCTGTCCATAGGACATTCTCCCAGAAGCTTTGTGGCTTGTCAACATGCAGTTTGGCAAATTCCAGTCTGGCTTTTTTATGATTTGTTTTCAACAATGGTGTCCTCCTTGGTCGTCTCTCATGAAGTCCACTTTGGCTCAAACAACGATGGATGGTGCGATCTGACACTGATGTACCTTGACCTTGGAGTTCACCTTTAATGTCTTTAGAGGTTGTTCTGGGATCTTTTGTTTCCATTCCTATTATCCATCTCTTCCATTTGTCATCGATTTTCCTCCTGTGGCCACGTCCAGGGAGGTTGGCTACAGTCCCATGGATCTTAAATTTCTGAATAATATGTGCAACTGTAGTCACAGGAACATCAAGCTGCTTGGAGATGGTCTTCTAGCCTTTACCTTTAACATGCTGGTCTATAATTTTCTTTCTAATCTCCTGAGACAACTCTCTCCTTGGCTTCCTCTGGTCCATGTTTAGTGTGGTATACACCATGTCACCAAACAGCACAGTGACTACTGTAACCCTATAAATAGGCTGACTGACTGATTACTAGTTTGTAGACACCTGTGATGCTAATTAGAGGACACACCTTGATTGAACATGTCCCTATGGTCACATTATTTTCAGTCTTTTATAGGGGTACCATCATTTTTGTCCAGGGCTGTTTCATGAGTTTATTTTTTAAAATAATTCTGTTGAACCACGGTTCAAAAGCAATGTCTGATTTTCATTGGTTAATTTTCATAGAATTTTTATTTATTAATTTTGTCATATTCAAATTATTTCTGTGACCATTGTGGGTTTTTCTTTCATTAGCCGAGGGGACCAACAATTTTGTCCACGTGTGTATATGTTTATACTGGTATACAGGTATACAGGTGTACTGGTGTACAGGTATACTGGTGTACTGGTATACAGGTATACAGGTGTACTGGTGTACAGGTATACTGGTGTACTGGTATACAGGTATACAGGTGTACTGGTGTACAGGTATACTGGTGTACTGGTGTACAGGTATACTGGTGTACTGGTATACAGGTATACAGGTCTACTGGTATACAGGTATACTGGTGTACAGGTATACTGGTGTACTGGTATACAGGTGTACTGGTATACAGGTATACAGGTGTACTGGTATACAGGTATACAGGTGTACAGGTATACAGGTGTACAGGTATACAGGTGTACTGGTGTACAGGTATACTGGTGTACTGGTATACAGGTATACAGGTGTACTGGTGTACAGGTATACTGGTGTACTGGTATACAGGTGTACAGGTATACAGGTGTACAGGTATACAGGTGTACTGGTGTACAGGTATACTGGTGTACAGGTATACTGGTGTACAGGTATACTGGTGTACTGGTATACAGGTGTACTGGTATACAGGTATACTGGTATACAGGTGTACTGGTATACAGGTATACTGGTGTACAGGTATACTGGTGTACAGGTATACTGGTGTACTGGTATACAGGTGTACTGGTATACAGGTATACTGGTATACAGGTGTACTGGTATACAGGTATACAGGTGTACAGGTATACAGGTGTACTGGTATACAGGTGTACTGGTATACTGGTGTACTGGTATACTGGTGTACTGGTATACAGGTATACAGGTGTACAGGTACTCAGTGGCGTGCACAGATAGACACCAGGTGGTGCTAGAGCATCTCTGCCCCTTGCCCTCAGTATCAAGCAGGTGACCTTTGCCTCTCAACTTTTTTTTAAAAATTAAACAAACACACACAGAGACACGCACACACACACGCACACACACACACACGGCCCGTGCCGCAACTTGCCCCTGCCCCATCTGGTAACGTGAACACGAGGAACGGACGCGTGGCAGCAGCTGTACAGCCCATACAGACTGCAGCCTCCAACCAGGGAACACTAAATGAATCCAGTGTTCATCAGCCTCAGCTGCCACACGGTGCGTTTATTTGTCTCTGTTGTGAAGCAGCCTCTCATGCAGGCTAAACAACCGTATCTGAATTAGCCAACTGCCTAACAAGCTCCATGCTGCCCATAATAATAATCAATTAATTGACATAACGTGACGACGATGACCTCACAACCATGTTATTTGGTGAACTGGTCCAGCTTATGATCAGTATACTGTAACTGAATATTTAGTTGGTGTAGGTTTACTATTCGCCTACATCAGGTAGAGGCAACACTTGCTGTCACTTATTTGCTAAATGACAAAAAGAAAAAGTAGCTTTCTGCCTTGTTGGAGCCTAATGTCAGGAATCAGTCTGGATATCGTCGATCTCTTTTAATTTACCAATTGCAGCATGATCAGAAGGGAAAGGATGAAGACAGACAAAGAAAGGGAGCTACAGCAGGGAAGCAGCTCTCTGCTCTCCTGGATTAAAAAACATCTCTGGAGGATGAGGAGAAAGATCATGATCATGAAGAAGAAAGTTCAGAGTCAGCATCAGAGTCATGTTCTCTGTTTAGGGCCTTTTCCTCTAATTTTATTGAGATATCTTAAAAGCTGTTCCTGATTTATTTTGTCAACACAAAGTGATTTGATGGAACTAAATCAGGCAATAGGCTGTATTAGTAAATTATATTATTTTGTACTAACGATGAGTTACTACTATGTTACAACACCTGCAATAATTTTGTATTTACATTGTTAGGCTATTATTAAAACTCTGACTTTTATTGACCCTTTGTGTGTTATTATTAAGATGTTAAAATAAATGCCGTTACAGAAAATATGTTCCTGATTTTTTTATTTTTTCAGGTCTCACACTGTCACATTAAGGCAGCCAGTGGTTCTACATGCCGCAGAAGGTGCACTTTTTTTTCTACTGAGCACCTGCCCCCCAAAATGTCTATGCACGCCACTGGGTGTACAGGTATACAGGTATACAGGTGTGTATGTACAGACAGAAACAGTAAATCCTGAAGGTTCAGCAACTCCTCTATGATTTATTCCAGAAACATGTCTGATATAATAAACATAATCAAATTCTCACTAAATCTGATCATTGACCTCCAGGAGGATTTATTTTGTTCTGGATGTTTGTTTGCAGTTGTTTATTTCTGACGGAGTTTGTTTACGGAGGGTTTGTTGTCACATTACATTAGTAGGAAAATAGCAGATAGGACAGCAGCGTTTTACTGATCCAACCAGCTGGAGGCGCTGCAGCACCACCGAAGAAGAAGGAGCTGAAGCACCACAGAAGAAGAAAGGAGCTGAAGCACCACAGAAGAAGAGGAGCGGCAGCAGGAAGTGTTGTTAGCCTGTTAGCTGCAGATGCCGCTGATATGAGGCTCTAAACGGAACCGTGAGTCTGTTTCTGTCTTTCTGTTTCTGTTAGCATGTAGCTTAGCCGCTCTGTGCGCCGTTTAAACGCTGTTAGCTCTGAGGCTAGCATCACTGAGTTCAGCTGGAAGCTCCGGAGGGTCCGGATGTTCAGGAGGAGCTGCAGCTTCTGGTCCTGGTCCACCAGAACCCGAGCTAACCCGAGCTAACCCCGCTAACCCGAGCTAACCTGAACTAACCCGAGATAACCAGAGCTAACCAGAGTTAACCTCAGGTGAGCCGCAGGTCCTCCTGAACTCCTGCTGACTACAGCTGTAGCTGCTGCAGAAACGCTGGGAATATTATGGGCTGTTGTGTCTCCAGAGGTTTTCTGGACTAACTACCAGCTGCCTGCAGACTCACTGATACACATGGAGAACTTCACTGAGGCCTTCTGAAACACCTCCAGCTGATTACCTGTACGACAGGTGAGGAGCAGGTGTCTGACTCACCTGGAGATGAAGAGAAGTCCTTTAATGTCTTCATGGTAGATCTCTGTATGACTTTACAACCACCAGGTGACTCCACTGATCAGGTCCTGGTAGTCTATCAGCTCAAGGAGGAACATCCAGCTGGTTCCTCCTGGAGCTCCTACCTTCATCCTGTAGATGTTTCTCTATCTCCATGTGTCCTCTCTACTCCGTTACTCACCTGTAGATGTTTCTCCATGCTGGATGTTTCTCCAATAGAAGCGTGTGATGTAGTGAGACTAAGCCACGCCCCCTGTGTGCAGGTGAGCCGTGCTGACCTGTGTGGGCGTTGCCAGGGCGATGGCTCTGATCGAAGGCGTGGGAGACGAGGTGACGCTGCTGTTCGGCTCCCTGCTGCTGCTGACGGTGCTGCTGCTCGCCTGGATCTCCACCCGCACCTCCGACCCCCCAGAACACCTGTTCACCTCCTCCACAGGCCCCGCCTCCTCACCGAGGACAGGACACGTCCAGCAGGACACGTCCCCCTCCTCCACCAGCGCCGCCTCCTTATCGTCCTCCTCTCCGTCTTCGGCCTCCAGCTCCGTGAGCGACGGCGCCGCGACGGAGGCTCCGCCCACCGCACAGGAGGAGGGGGCGGAGCCTCTGTCTGCCAGGAACATGGTGGTCCGCCTGAAGTTCCTGAACGACACGGAGAGAACGGCTCAGGTGAAACCACAGGACACCATCGGCTACATAAAACGGTAACACAACTACACAACGCTGCTACACAACACTGCTACACAATGCTACACAATACAATGCCGCTACACAACTACTTGGGTTCTTGCAGACGTTCCACCTTCATCCAGATCTTCACCTGTCCAGGTGTCAGTTAGAACCAAAGAAGAACCTGGATGAAGGTGGAACCTAAAAGTGAACCACCCACGTAGCTAACAGACCACATGACTGATCACCAGGTACTGATCACCAGGTACTGATCACCAGGTACTGATCACCAGGTACTGATCACCAGGTACTGATCACCAGGTACTGATCTGTTTCAGGACCTACTTTGCGGGTCAGGAGCAGCAGGTCCGGCTCATCTATCAGGGTCAGCTGCTGCAGGACGACGCTCAGACTCTGGCGTCGCTGAACCTCGTCCATAACTGCGTCCTGCACTGTCACATCTCGCAGCATGCCGGGCGGGGGGCGGCGGGTGGGCCGCGGCCCGCCGACCAGGTGCAGGTGGCGCTGAACGTGGGCAGCCTGATGGTGCCGCTGCTGGTGCTCATGCTGTCGGTTCTGTGGTACTGTCAGATCCAGTACCGGCAGTTCTTCACCGCCCCGGCCACCGCCTCGCTGGTCGGAGTCACCATCTTCCTCAGCCTGGTGGCCTTTGGGGTCTACCGCCGCTAGCTGCTCTCTGATTGGCTGCTGACCTCCGGCCTGCGGGAGGAAACGGACGCTGGTGATAGTTAATGTTTGTTTCTGTTGCCATGGCGATGGGGAGTGTACACAAGGACTTTAATTTTTATTATTTTTAGATCAAGTTTAGGTTTCTCATTATCATCATCGTGCCTCTCTGACCTTCAGAATCTGCCCATCTGTGTGTGTGTCTGTGTGTGTCTACCTGTCTGTCTGTGTGTGTGTCTGTCTGTGTGTGTGTCTGTGTGTGTGTCTACCTGTCTGTCTGTGTGTGTGTGTGTGTGTCTGTCTGTCTGAAGGGGAGGAAAATTCATGTGAGTTTCAGCTTTGGAGAAAAGAGAAAATCTATTAAATGATGAACTGATGCTGACGTGTTTCTTTGTGTCTTTGAAGAATCAGATTAAACTTTGTTTCCACAAAGTACAAATACTAAGAAATGAAATGCAGTTTATCATCCAACAGCAACAGAATGTGGTGGAAAATATTAATATCTTACATCAGACATGGCTCAAAGTGAAAAAGTCCATATTACAGACTCCGTACACATAAAGTGGAATGTTTCAAGCGTTTGTTTTGACTTTGATAACAGCTTACAGCTCAGAAACCATCCTCCAGATCTTTATTGTCAGTCTGGTTCGTCCCTCATCTCAGATAATCTGAGGTCTGGTGGTCTTCTGGCCGGTCCAACACTGTAATGCCACGGTCCACATGAACCAGACCTGAGTGGTTCCAGCTGTGAGGAGAGGCCAGGTCCTGCTGGAGGACTAAATGTGGACCTCCTAAAGGCTCTTCAGCAGATGAAGCATGTGGTCTGCTGGTAGCTGTGCTGACTTTGGACTTGATGATGGAAACTGGACCAACACCAGCAGATGACAGCTGTGCAGTCCCTTCCAGTGACTGTCTTCTCCTCCAGGACTGTGGGGCTGTGTGCTGAACCAGACTGAGCACCTGAAGGCTCAGGTGTTAGTTCAGACGCTGTGGGCGTATCCAGAGGTGCTTGATTGGCATCGTGCTGAGATATTCTAACATTGTGAGAGATTTGAGGGGTTTATGAGCTGTCAGCTGTTATCAAATATTAACATATTTCAGTGTATGTAAGGAGTCTGGAATATATACCTTTTTACTTTGAGCAATGTTTGATTATAAATACTGAACTTTTTGCACCATATTGTAACTCCAGGAGCTGCAGTGGTGTGTGCAGTACGTTCAGTATGAACAGGATGAAGAATATGAAGGAGATCATGAGCTTTAAACCGAATAAATGCTATGAGATCTGTACTGGAAGTCCAGGCTGAACCTGCTGGTCCTGGAGCAGAGCTTCCTGTTGCGCCTCACAGAGGGCAGGAGGACAAACACAATCACATTATTCCCAAAGGTCTCCTCAGACTCTGGATGTCTGACGGGGAAACTGGTGTAAATTATCTTGTTAAACAACTAATGGCCACCTGTGGAGTGTTTTCTGGACGAATCGATCAGTTTGGTCTGTAGAATATCAGGAAATGGTACAAAATGTGGATCATGTTCCTCAAATGTCTTGTTTTGTCCAAAAATATTCACACTGAAGAAGCTGAAATCACAGAATTAACAGTTTTTATTGAATAAATACTCAAATTCAGTAATCAATAGTTGGACATAAT
The DNA here is from genome assembly GCA_027123335.1 of Amphiprion clarkii. Lineage (NCBI taxonomy): Eukaryota > Metazoa > Chordata > Actinopteri > Pomacentridae > Amphiprion > Amphiprion clarkii. The sequence goes on along the minus strand of CM049577.1, from coordinate 366,123 downwards.
AAACAGACAAACTGACTGATCAATAATTAGATTCTGAGCTGAACACTGAGATCATTCAAGTTGAGTTTATCTGATTAAAGGACTTCAGTCTTCAGTCGTCTGAGCATCTGTCTCCTCCGTCAGCACTGAAACACACCTGACAGCTGATCAATGCACCTGGTCCAGGATCAATAGGATCAATACACCTGGTCCAGGATCAGTGCATGTTAGCGGAGGTTAGTCACCATGGTAACAGCAGGTTCTGTTCCAGGTAACCAATTAATTCGCTGATTTTATTAAAACAAGAGCATGACACTTGTGATGTCAGAGTGATGTCAGTACCTGTGCAGCCAGGTGTTCAGGCAGCTGGACAGCAGCAGGACAGTTTCTGTCAGAGGGAAGCCAGACGAAAAGTGCGACTCTTCATCATCTTCATCTTCATAGTCTCCTGGCCGAGTCGCCTGCTGCTGACTGAACACATACAGGTAACATACATGTAACATACGTATAACATGTGTAACATACATGTAACATACATGTTGTGAACATGCTGGTTCTGTCAGATGGTTCTGCTGAGAACCTTTACCAGGTAACTCACCTGTCCCTGAGTGACTCCAGCAGGTAGTCTGTGTACAGGTGTTTCCAGTGGTGAATGATGGACAGCAAGGAGTCTCTGATTGCACAACCTTGACCTCATCCAGGTGAGTCACCTCTGCACTGAGTCTGTCCAGTGACTCGATCTGCAATGGAATCACAGACTGTTACCTGAGACCACAGCAGGGTGAAGTGAAACAGAGGCGCTCCAGGTGTTCCTGTATGAACACACCTGTAGGAACAGGTGTGTCTCACCTCTCTCTGGAAGTCCTGCAGGGTGGGTGGGGTCTCGTCTGCCTCTAGATCCTCAGGTCCCAGCTGTCTGCCGTAGGTCAGGAACTCCTCCAGCACCGACTTGCTGTCGCTCTGCCACAGGTGAGAGTACCTGTCCAGCCCCCGCTCTTAGAAGCTCCGCCTCCTCCTTCACCTGCTGCAGGTAACACATCACCTGCAGCTCCAACGCACACAGCTCTGGATGCTGCTGCAGAGACACCTGACAGGTGAGAAGCACAGTGAGAACACAGGTAGAAGCAGGTTCTTACAGCCTGAGTGTGATGTCAGTGTGATGTCAGAGTCACCTGGTAGTTGCCGTGGTGACTCACAGAGATCCTGTGAGGCAGACTGGCTGCTGAGTAAACGTCACTGATGATGGAGGTCAGCTGATCTGACAGGCCGCCGCCCACTGATGGCTCAAACACACAACCAGCATCCTGCAGCAGCAGACGGACCGACAACAGCACACTACAGCCCTACACACACAGACACAGAGAGAGAGAGACACACACACAGAGACACACACACACACAGAGACACACACACAGACACACACACACACACAGAGACACACACAGAGAGAGAGAGACACACACACAGAGACACACACAGAGACACACACACACACAGAGACACACAGAGAGAGAGAGACACACACACAGAGACACACACACACACAGAGACACACACACACACACACAGACACACACACACACACAGAGGTATATGTGTGTTTACCTGGTAAATCTAAAGGTGAGTGAATGTCCACAGGAGGCTCCTGCGGAGTCTTAAACTCCAACCTCCAGAGGAGTTTCTTGGTTCTTCTGAGAGGAACATGTCCAGCTGCTGGAGGTGGTCATCAGTGCCTGTCACTATGGCAACCTGGATACTTGTTGATGGACACCTGTGGAGGTGTCAGGTAGGAGGAGGTCTTTCGGGCATGGTTACCTGGAGAGTTTCTGGACCAGTTCATCCTGCAGAGCTCCTGAGTAGATCATTGGAGATCCACCATCCAGTCCAGATGTTCTGTGGTCTTGCAGAGCTTCTGCAGGAGAACTGGGTTTTTGGCTCATTTCAGTCATTTTGTGTCATTTTTCTGGCATTGTGTCTTCTTTGGTTGTTTAATCTGATTCTGGTTATCGTAGATGTGAGTCAGTGGAATTTGTCTCGTTTTTGGTGTTTCATGTCACGTTTTGGTTGACTGGTCGTGTTTAGTTCAGGGTTTCTGCAGAAATCAGCCAGTCAAATTTAATGCTGTTTAAGGCCATTTTAATGCTATACTGTAAAAACTTTAATGCCACGACCGTGAACTCAAGAAAAATTACATGGGCTTGTTTTTTTGTAAAAGATGATGATCATTTGAAAACTGTCCATACATTTTACTATTTCTGAATCCGGAAACACTGCCTGGAGCAATTCAGAAATGCTTTCATTGAATGCGTATGAGTGGTGCTGCACAGCAGCATTCAGACATTCAAGCACCTCCGCCTGCAGCGTTGCATTCGGCCCAAAAGATGCCCGAAGACTGCTTGATTATCCGACGCTAGCGGTGGTAGTGGTGGTCACTACAGCCAGTTGTGCTGTTTGTGGTGATCGAATTAGATGCTGAAGACGTTACGCTGTTGGTCACAGGAAAGTAAGTAGCCACAGTTAACCGCTGTCTGCCTCTCACAGCCGATCTGTGGCCGTCAGTCTGCATGTGAGATTTCATGGTGTTGACACCCATTGGAGCGCTGCAAAATCCTTCTACGTCTTGACCACCAACAGGCTGTAGTCATTCTCTGAATTCCACGTTTTCTAGCCATTTTTGCTGGAATATGCGTTTCCCCATTTCTCAGCTCTCCTCCACCTGGTCCAACCTGCCGGCCGCTTTCCAGACATCCAGGTTTGGGCAATTGTACCCGACTGGCTGGAACAATTATTGCAACGCTTTGGCATGTTTACGCAGATACACATATCTGACGAATCGCAGTCTATAATTATATATATTATTATTATTATATATTATCACATATTTTTCCTGAAAACTGCAGAAAGAATTTTTAATGCCACTGAGAATCAAATTTAATGATTTTTAATGCCATTTAAGGCCTTAATTTTTGCAAAATCAATGTAATGACTATTATTTCTATTTAATGCCCTGCAGAAACCCTGTAGTTGGTTTTTCTAGGGCTCTGAGTAGCAGCTGACAGGGTTGAACCTCAGAAATCTCATGAGGAGCTCAGAGTTGCTGCTCCTTCAAAGGATCCACCTGAGGTGGTTCAACATCTGGTCCTCCTTCCTCTGGAGGTTTTGAGCTGTGAGGAGATGTGAGGGTAGAATCACAACGTTGTGGGAGGATTACACATTCCATCTGGCATGGAAACCACTGCCAGGATTCCGAGGCCAGATCAGACTTTGGAAAACATGATGAGTCATGTGACACGTCACCTGTGTTGCTCCAGGTGTTTCTCTGCAGCACTGCCAACATCTGGTTCAGGTGCTGCAGCTGGTCCTGGATCAGAGGAAACTCCACCGGAATAGCGTCGCTCAGCACCTGAAGGACGACGCTCATGTGACCTCTGCCCTCACCTGGATGCTGTTTAGCAGTGTGTGTGTGTGTCTGTGTGTGTGTGTGTGTGTGTGTGTGAGCACACCTGGTTAAAGCAAGACACCATGTGACTCAGGCTCCAGTAGCTCTGAGTGATGTCATCTCTGCAGGTGAAAAACTGAGCAGCGTGGGGGCGGAGCTCCACGTCTCCATCCCTGAGCACATACCTGAGCTCCCTCATCACCGCCTCCACCTGCACACAGTTCAGATGTTAATCATGAGAAGATCAGCATCAAAAACACGACGGGCCAGAACCACAGAACCCAGGATGGAGGATAATATCAGGTTTACACTGGACTGATTTTAGACTGGTTCTGGACTGGTTTTAGATTGGTTCTGGACTGGTTTTAGACTGGTTCTGGACTGGTTTTAGACTAGTTCTGCACTAACTTCAGCTCCAGCCAATCAGCAGACAGGTGAACTCACCTGACGGCTGCAGCTGACTCCCAGCATGCCCTGCTGTGTGATCTGGATGGGAGGCTGTTTCAGGATGAAGCTACAGTCTGAGTCCAGCTGAGAGCTCCAGTCCTCCTTCACCCGGAGTCTGAAGGTCTGCAGGAGCTGCTGGAACCTCCTCAGGACCAGTGGTGACTCACCACTGCGCAGGTCCCTGAACACATCACTGAGCATGTGCAGGTCCCTGAACAGGTCTTACTGTATTGTTCTGTAGTTCTTCAGGGTTCCTTCAGTTCTCCAGAGGACCTGCTGGTTCCGGCAGAGTTGAGCTGCAGCTTCTGGACTGAACCTACAGAACCTGTGGGACTGGCCTCTTTCACTGTGGAACAGCAACTCAGTCTGATCCAGATCCATCAGAACCATCTGGACCAGTCGGCTCAGCTGAGGACGCAACTGGTCCCGGATCAGAGGACGCTACAGGATGAACCCAAACATGTTCAGCAGCTGAAACACAGATGGGTCAGACCACATCAGACCAGATCAAACCACATCAGACCAGATCAAACCACATCAGACCAGATCAAACCACATCAGACCAGATCAAAGCACATCAGACCAGATCAGACCACATCAGACCAGATCAAACCACATCAGACCAGATCAAACCACATCAGACCAGATCAAACCACATCAGACCAGATCAAACCACATCAGACCAGATCAAACCACATCAGACCAGATCAAACCACATCAGACCAGATCAAACCACATCAGACCAGATCAGACCACATCAGACCAGATCAGACCACATCAGACCAGATCAGACCACACCAGCCTCATGATGTTCACAGAGTCGTGGCTGAACGAACTCACTCCGGACTCACTTCTAACTCTGGATGGATTCCATCTGGTCAGAGCGGACCGGAACGCGAGGGAGACTGGTAAGAGAAAGGGAGGAGGCCTCGCGATGTATGTGAATGAGAGATGGTGTAATGCTGGACACATTAGCGTTAAAGAGCAGCTCTGCACTAAGGATGTAGAATTACTGGCGGTCAGTCTGCGTCCGTTCTATCTGCCCCGGGAGTATTCACATGTAATAGCCATTACTGTGTACATCCCTCCCTCGGCTGATGCGGCTGCAGCCTGTGAACTCATCCACAGTGTAGTGTCCCAGCTGCAAACATCTCACCCTCAGTCTCTTATCATCATCTCAGGAGACTTAAATCATGCATCGCTCTCTGCCACTCTCCCCACGTTCACCCAGTACGTGACCTGCCATACCAGAGACAATAAAACCCTGGACCTGCTGGATGCAAACATCAAGTATGCATACAGCTCCTCCCCCCTCCCCCCACTGGGCCACTCAGATCACAACCTGGTGAGACTGCAGCCCATTTACATACCTATGGTGAAGAAACAACCCCCCACCACCAGGTATGTGAAGAAGTGGTCTGACGAGGCCACTGAGGTGCTGCAGGATTGCTTTGAGACCACAGACTGGGATGTGCTGTGTGGTCCACACGGGGAGGACATTGATGCACTGACGGACACTATCACGGACTACATCAAATTCTGTTCAGAGAACATCGTACCAACCAGGAAAGTACGGTGTTTCTCTAACAGCAAACCCTGGGTGTCCCTGGAACTGAAGGCCCTGCTGAAGGAGAAGAGGAGGGTTTTTGGATCTGGGGACAAAGAGGAGCTGAGGAGGGTGCAGAAGGAGATAAAGAAGAAGATCAAGGCGGACAAGGCCAGCTACAGGACCAAGATGGAATCTCACCTGCAGGAAAATAACACAAGGGAGGTCTGGAGAGACCTGAGATCCATCTCTGGTTACAGCAGAGGCCATGAGAGGAGCTGCAGCAGGAGGCCAGGAGTGGGCCAATGAGCTGAATCTGTTCTTTAACAGATCTGACTCTGCTCCCACTCCTCCCCTCTCTCATCATCAAAGCACCGACCAGCCAGGTCCTTCTTCACACCTCAGCTCTCTACCACCAACACCACCAACAGCACCCCTCCTCCGATCCCCGTCTTCTACCACCTCCGGACTCCACATACAGCCCCATCACCCCTCCTCGTCTCACCCCCCACCACCACCATCACCCCTCCCCCTGCCTCTCCATAACACCTGATCAGGTGAGAAGTGAGCTTAAAAAGATGAAGACCAGGAAAGCTGCAGGTCTTGATGGAATCAGCTCCAGACTCCTTAGAGACTGTGCAGACCAGCTCTGTCAGGTGCTGCTGCACATCTTTAACCTGAGCCTGAGTCTGGAGAGGGTTCCTCTGTTATGGAAGACTTCCTGCCTGGTTCCTGTCTCTAAGACCAGGAACCCCAGGGAGCCTAACCACTTCAGACCTGTGGCCCTCACTTCTCACCTGATGAAGACCATGGAGAGGATCGTCCTCAAGAACCTCCGTCCCCAGGTGAGCCAGTATCTGGATCCACTGCAGTTCGCCTACCAACCAAACATTGGAGTGGATGATGCAGTGGTCTACCTGCTGCACAGATCACTGACTCATCTGGAGAAACCCCAGCAGCACTGTGAGGGTCATGTTCTTTGACTTCTCCAGTGCTTTCAACACAATCCAGCCTTCTCTGCTCAGGGTGAGGCTTGAAGGAGCGGGAGTAGACTGTCACCTGGCTGCTTGGACCATTGACCACCTCACCAACAGACCACAGTACGTGAGGCTTCAGTCTGATGTGGTAGTCAGCAGCATGGAGGTCCACAGGGGACAGTCTGTCCCCCTTTCTCTTCACCCTGGACACGTCGGACTTCCATTATAACTCTGGGAGCTGTCACCTCCAGAAGTTCTCCAATGATACAGCCAGTCGGGTATCTGAGAGGGACTAGCGGGAGTACAGGACGGTCATCTCTGACTTTGTTGACTGGTGTGAGCTAAACCATCTGCAGCTCAACGCCAGTAAGACGAAGGAGATGATCATCGACTTCCACAGGAGGAGGACACCCCAGACTGCACCGGTGAACATCCAGGGTTTGGACATTGACATGGTGGACACATACAAATACCTGGGTGTTCACCTCAACAATAAACTAGAGTGGTGACACGATACAGAGGTTCTGTACAAGAAGGGCCAAAGTCGTCTCCACCTGCTGAGGAGACTGAGGTCCTTTGGAGTGTGCAGGACTCTGCTCAGGACATTCTACCCTCTTTTCGACCGGGGTGGAGCCCGTTTGGAGTTGGAGCCGGCGTCCGACTTGGCGCCGGTTTTTTGTGTTTCGACCACCGGAGCTGCGGCTCCGGGCTCCAAAAACTGGGGCCGTTTCGGGCACCAACTCGTTGCTGGGCCAGAGGTGGCCAGAGTTGAGAGCCGAGCATGTCACGGGCAGGGGACGGGGTTACGGTGACCGACGATCAACAGCGGAAACACAGAACTTATTGCGCTTGTTTAACCGCTAAGTAATCAATGCAAGCGTAGTCGAAGCTAAATAGCTAAGCTAACGCTAGCACGTTTACTGTTAAGTATCCAAATGTCTTTGACAATTACCTTGCTTCTCAAACGTGATCGCCGGGCATTGGAACGGCGACGCCGATGGGTAACCCCTAACAGAAGGTTCTGCTGTTCGACGATGGCAGGGTACACTAGCAAAGCCATGAACACCACTCCAATGAAGTCCTCCATTGTTGTTGTGTGGGTTTCCGTGCGGTGCGAACGCTGTTGAACGGCTACGTACGCAGTGACGTACATACGTTTTGTGGTGGCGCAACGACGCAGCTCCAACTTTGCTCCTTCCGAATGGAAACACAAACCCGTTCTGGGGCGGCATGAGATTTGAACCAAAAAAGCACTGGCTCTCAACTTTGAACCAACCTAGCACCTGGTGCTCTTTGGTCGAAAGCCCCTATCTATGACTCTGTGGTAGCGTCTGCTATCTTCTATGCAGTGGTCTGCTGGGGAGCAGGGAGCACTGAAAGGGACAGAAAGAGACTGAACAGAAGGTCAGGAGGAGGTTCTGTCCTGGACTGTTCCCTGGACTCCATAGAGGAGGATGTTGGCAAAGCTCACATCCATCATGGACAATCCCTCTCACCCACTGGATGACACTGTGGAGTCTTTCAGCAGCTCCTTCAGCAGCAGACTGAGACATCCACCCTGCAAGAAGGAGCCCTATCGCAGGTCCTTCATTCCATCTGCTATAAGACTTTACAACATCAGCATCACTGGCTGATGTTAACATAAACTGGACTCATATCATGTCATCCTAAACCTTGGTTAAATCTGCACAATTCCTTGCACTGCTGGCATTTTCTGCACTTTCACATTTATTCCACAAGCCACTTTTTGTTGATGTCATTTATTTATAGTTAGTAATACTCTATTTATTCATTTCTCATCCTTCATTCTTGTATATATTGTGTATATTATTGTTATTTTAATTATTTATCTTTACTGTATATTGCTGCTGTAACATGGAAAATTTCCCCTGACATGGGGAGTAATAAAGGATTATCTCATCTTATCTTATCAGGCCACATCAGACCACATCAGACCCCATCAGACCAGGTCAGAGTGGACCGTGTGCCTCACCAGGCTGTGGTGGGTCAGTACCTTGGTTGCGGAGTCCCGCTCGTTGCAGCTCTGCAGGGTCCTGCTGAGCACCAACACCAGCCGGGTCTCCAGGTGTGACATCTGAACCCTGAACTGATCCAGGTGCAGCTGGAAGCTCTGAGGGGGAGTAGCCACAGCTGAATCACAGGAAACACCTTTGACACCAGCTGACCCTCACCTGCCGGACTCACCTGGTCCTCGGTGTCAGTGGGGTCACAGCTCAGCTCAGACAGGTACCTCACCTGGACCACAAAGTCTTCATAAACCTCCTGGACCACATCTGTCCACATCCTGCCTCCAACCCTGGAGAGGACCGTCTGATCCAGCAGAGATCACTGAAGACTGATACACAGCGCCTCCTGCAGGACGGAGGACACAGCAGTCTGAGGGGAAGCTGGTCTTATGAGCGGCCAGGTTTTGTTCACAACCAGGTTCAGGTTCAGGTGTACCTGGAGGCTGTGCAGGTGTGTCAGGAAGGCGTCCAGGTGGAAGAAGACCAGGTGTGAGGGGAAGTCCCAGCCGAACCAGTCCTGCAGAGTCACACAGCTGAGTCAGCACACCTGTCTGATGTCACAGTGACCTCAGCACTCATCTGTACAGTGAAGTGAGTGATGATGTCACAGCAGACATGTCACAGCAGACAGGTAGGACAGACAGGTGAGATGAGAGGTGGGACAGACAGCAGAACACAGAGACACTGAATATAAGGAAACACAAGATGAGACAGACTCCATCAGTAGAATAATCAATAGCATAATAATCAATATAATCATCAATATAATAATCAATGTAATGATCAATATAATAGTCAATATGTGATTTCAAAGACAGTTTTTATTGTTTGTTAAGATGCTTTTACTCCAGCACTTACTCTACTCTACTCGGTTTATGAGGTTTTCCATTAGGACATAGTACCTGGTACCAGGTAAACTAGTACCTGCAGGCAAATGATGTTAAGGGACTTCCAGGCCACCGTGCTACGACGACTCCACACGATGAGGTGGTACTCAGTGTAGGAAAATGAGCAGAACAGAGTAGAGTAGAGTAGAGCAGAGTAGAACAGAGTAGAGCAGAGTAGAGCAGAGTAGAGCAGAAGATTCAGATTCAGAGATTCAGATTCATTTTATTGTCATTGCAACAAGTGCAACGAAAGGTAAGGTAAGAACAGAGCAGAGCAGGTTCTAGTGGAGAAGTGCCTTTAGAGTCTAAATCAGAACAACTGATGGCAGCTAACCAAACAAACAGCTTGGTGAAGTTTAAGTCAGTCATGTTCGGTCTGGTCTGGTCCGGTTCAGTCTGGTTCACTACGGTTAGGTCAGCATCCTCAGGACTGCAGCTGGTACCTGGTTGTGGGTTTGTTCCTCCAGCAGAGTCCGGTTCTCATCATAAACCTCTTTGAGGGTCTGCCAGGTCTGAACCACCAGGCTGATCCCGTCCAGAACCGGACCTGTTCCTGACATCAGAGCATAAAGAACATCCTGACCTCGCAGGAACTCCCTGCTCTGCAGCAGAGGAACACGTTATTTTTGATCAACTGCTGATTACTGATCAGCTGCTGACTGTTGATCAGCTGCTGATATTGGACCACTGAAAGAGAACAGAGAAGGAAACATGACTTCTGTGAATTCTTCTGAACTCGTGTCAGATATTTTAAGAGTTCTCTGGTGTCTCTCTAACAGGACTCATCATTCATGGGTTTTCTGTGGATCAGTGAGGACCGTGTGGGTCGGTACCAGGTGTATGAAGATGTTGCAGATCTCCTGCAGCAGCACACCGTCCTGCAGGGCTGACGGTAGAACTCAGACCTGATCCACAGCAGATGCAGCTCCTCCATCACAGCCGCCATGTTGTCCTTCAACTGCCAATCACACACAGAGTTCAGGCACAGTCTGATGATGTCACAGTCACACCTGTACAGGACAGGTGTGTGCACCTGGCCAGCTTCACTGTAGTGTTTACATATGATCATGTATGTTCCTCTGACTCCATGAACAGTGTTGGAGCCTGACAGAAACTTTTCAATGTGGCAGAAACAGAAAATGTCAGTTCTTCTTGTTCCCATTAACTGTTGACTGTGGTCACTAGGTGGCGCTGTCAGCTACAACACTGGAACACAGAGACTGCCAGCTGATCAGTCATGTGACCTGCAGGTACCTGCTGATACTCCATCTGCTGCACATCCTCCAGCTTCACCTGCACACGACTCAGATCTGCTGTCACACATTCTGCTTCCTGCACACCTGGGAGGACGTCAGAGAGGACAGACGGGTACAGACAGACAGACAGACTGAGGACCTTCCTGGATGTCTCTATAAATGTCTCTCAGTGAACCAGTAGATGCTGTCTGACAGCTGAAGAATGGATGACACCTGCTGGACCCTCGAACTCATCAGCTGGACACACACACAACAACAGCGTCAGAATGTGTGTGTGTGTGTGTGTGTGTGTGTGTGTGTGTGTGTGTGTGTGTGTGTGTGTGTGTGTGTGTGTGTGTGCTGCTACAGTTACTGAATCAGTGTTTGGTCCTAATTTGTGCAATGAGTGTAAAACATCTTTAGAAATGATCATACGAGGTTCAGTCTGACTGAAAAAGGAGTTAAAGCAGTAAGATTGTTTCCTGTTTTTCATTCACTACAAACTCTGATATTGGTCTATTGGACAGTCCCTCCAGGAATTTACAATGTTACGATCGATGAATTCAACCAATCTCCACGGATTCTGCACGACCTTGCAATTTTGTCCAATCACCACAACTTTTCCGAAATTTTGTCCCACTGCCCATGAGTTCCACCAATCAGGGCAGTCCTAACGTAATGCACGTACGTCACAGAATTCACTTCCTGTTTCTGGTCTGAAGATGCAGACATGTCCCATTCTAATGTCTCTAATTTACCAACAAAAATCACTGCTAAAGACGGTGAAAAACAATTCTCTGATGCTCTTTACCAAAGTGGAAGTAAATTGCTTTACACCCATGGAATTTTGTGGTGGAATAAAATAAATAAATAAATCATCGATTGATAAACATTTTTCTACCACGAAACATATCAGGAGAACGTCTGAAAGGAGCGGACCACAGACCAGACAAATGATGGAAGCTGTTAATCCAGATCTGCTGGAGCTCTGAGAGAATGAAGGTAAATTAGATTCATTATTCCGCCAAGGAACACAGTGGAGTTATGTGACGATCAGCATGAATCATTCCTCTGTTAGCAACATCACTCTAAAACAGACTAATGGATTTGGATGAAATTTTCAGAGAAGGTCAGAAATGACACAAGGACCAACTGATTAGATTTTGGCAGTGATGCAGCTTATAGTCTGGATCCATGGATTTGTTAGCGATTTCCCACTGAGATAGCGGCACGGCATCTGATAGCGGCACGGTAACCATGAAAACAAGTGAACACTACATCAGCTGCCTGCTGACGATCACATGATTATGATCCTACTACAAATCCACCGCTGAGGACTTATCAGGACTTATCCATCTGAAATCATACAAGGAACAACTGATTAAATTGTGGGGGTGTTTCTGAGTCCCATCAATTCCTGCCGCCCGCTACATATTTAGGTCACGTGATGCGGTATCCGTACATAACGGGTCAAGGTCAGGTAATGAACAGTCTTGGTGGAGTACTGCTCTCTGAGTGCTTTTCTTGTTAATTGATGTGACAAGCTGTGAGGGTGTGAACATGCTGGGAAATGGGTTGGAGCGTTAAAGAATTAATTTCAGAATAAATATTGTCAATTAAAATGTTGAAACATGTTCTAAAAGCTGAAAAAAATGCAATTTTTTAGCAATTGTCACTGTCTTCCGCAAATTCATCACAACAAATAAGCTTAAAACATCGCAACTTACGTGGCAATTTTTTAGAAAAGCTGCTGCGAATTCAGGCATTTTCGGCCGCAACAGTCTGGAAAAACACCATGAAATCCTGGACGGACTGACTGGACTTTGTTTTTCCCAACTTTACCGTGGACCACTAATCACTGTTCAGTTTCAAATGTCATGCAGCTTGTCTGGGCTTTTCTGCGTCCTGCTGATGGTCTCTGATAACGCTCCACCTGTACACCGGTCACCACAACAGTGACATCACTGCATGGTGTCAGTGACATCATCACCTGCTGCTGGATGAAGCACAGGTTCTACTTGTTCCAGAAGATAAACTCCTCAGAGGGAAGCGGCTTCAGCCCGTCCAGACCCAGTCTGGACCAGTCCTGCTGCAGGACCTTGTACACTAGCTCCACCCACTCTACGATGGTCCCGTTGCAGGCGGTGACCAGCTTCTAGTCCAGCAGCTTCCTGCAACACCACAGAAGAAGAAGCAATAGTGTTCCCAGAATGCATTTCATACTCCCAGCTGATGTCAACTTCCCACTCTGACTGGATCTAGATCTCTACAGGTGAGCTGCAGGTACAGCAGGTGTTTGTTTCAGGACAGTAACTCCTGCTATGATCTGCTGTGAGGTTTGTGCTCTTCACCAGATCGATATTAATCAATAAATGAAAGATCAGGTACAGGTCCATCCAGTAAAAACATTTCATCTGTCCTACCGTTCTCCTATGTCCACTTGGATGCCGTCATCATTGTGACCTCATGGAGGCCGTCGTTGTGGTGACCGTGGTGGCTGAGAGCTCCAGGTGGAGGCAAGAAGGTGTATCCGTCCACCTGAGCCTTGATCACCAGAGCCTGCTAGATTTAGCTGGATAAAGCTAGCCGTTAGCCTCAGCACCTCCCGCTAGATTTAGATGGACAAAGTTACCTGTTAGCCTCAGTACCTCCCGCTAGATTTAGATGGATAAAGTTAGCCGTTTGCATTGGTACCTCCTGCTAGGTTTTGCTGGATAAAGTTAGCTGTTAGCCGCAGTACCTCCCGCTAGATTTAGCTGGAAAAGCTAGCTGTTAGCCTCAGTACGTCCTGCTAGATTTAGCTGGATAAAGCTAGCCATTAGCCTCGGTACCTCCTGCTAGATTTAGCTGGATAAAGCTAGCCGTTAGCCTCGGTACCTCCCATTAGATTTAGCTGGATAAAGTTAGCCGTTAGCCTCGGTACCTCCTACTAGATGTAGCTGGATAAAGGTAGCTGTTAGCCTCAGTACGTCCTGCTAGATTTCGCTGGATAAAGTTAGCCGTTAGCCTCAGTACCTCCCATTAGATTTAGCTGGATAAAGTTAGCCGTTAGCCTCGGCACCTCCCATTATATTTAGCTGGATAAAGTTAGCTGTTAGTCTTGGTACCTCCCGCTAGATTTAGCTGGATAAAGTTAGCTGTTAGCCTCGGTACCTCTTACTAGATTTAACTGGATAAAGGTAGCTGTTAGCCTGGGTACCTCCCACTAGATTTAGCTGGATAAAGTTAGGCGTTAGCCTTGGTACTTCCCGCTAGATTTAGCTGGATAATGTTAGCCATTAGCCTCGGTACCTCCGACTAGATTTCGCTGGATAAAGTTAGCCGTTAGCCTCAGTACCTCCCATTAGATTTAGCTGGATAAAGTTAGCCGTTAGCCTCGGTACCTCCCATTATATTTAGCTGGATAAAGTTAGCTGTTAGTCTTGGTACCTCCCGCTAGATTTAGCTGGATAAAGTTAGCCGTTAGCCTCGGTACCGCCTACTAGATTTAACTGGATAAAGGTAGCTGTTAGCCTGGGTACCTCCCGCTAGATTTAGCTGGATAAAGTTAGCCGTTAGCCTCGGTACCTCCCATTATATTTAGCGGGATAAAGTTAGCTGTTAGTCTTGGTACCTCCCGCTAGATTTAGCTGGATAAAGTTTGCCGTTAGCCTCGGTACCTCCTACTAGATTTAACTGGATAAAGGTAACTGTTAGCCTGCGTACCTCCCGCTAGATTTAGCTGGATAAAGTTAGGCGTTAGCCTTGGTACTTCCCGCTAGATTTAGCTGGATAATGTTAGCCATTAGCCTTGGTACCTCCCGCTAGATTTAGCTGGATGAAGTTAGCTGTTAGCCTCAGTACCTCCCGCTACATTTAGCTGGAAAGGCTAGCTGTTAGCCTCAGCACCTTCCACTAGATTTAGCTAGAAAAGCTAGCTGTTAGCCTCGGTACCTTCCACTAGATTTAGCTGGATAAAGCTAGCTGTTGGCCTCGGTACGTCCTGCTAGATTTAGCTGGATAAAGCTATCCTTTAGACTTGGTACGTCCTGCTAGATTTAGCTGGATAAAGCTGGCCGTTAGCCTCGGTACCTCCCGCTAAATTTCGCTGGATAAAGTTAGCCGTTAGCCTCAGTACCTCCCGCTAGATTTAGATGGATAACGTTAGCCGTTAGCCTCGGTACCTCCCATTAGATTTAGCTGGATAAAGGTAGCCGTTAGATTCGTTACATCCCGTTAGATTTAGCAGGATAAAGTTAGCCACTAGCCTCGGTACCTCCTACTAGATTTAACTGGATAAAGGTAGCCGTTAGCCTCGGTACTTCCTACTAGATTTAACTGGATAAAGTTAGCCATTAGCCCTGGTACCTCCCGCTAGATTTAGCTGGATAAAGTTAGCCGTTAGACTTGGTACCTCCCATTAGATGTAGCTGGATAAAGTTAGTCATTAGCCTCAGTACCTCCTATTATATTTAACTGGATAAAGTTAGCCGATAGCCTTGGTGCCTCCTGCTAGATTTAGCTGAATAAAGCTAACTGTTAGCCTCAGAACCTCCCGCTAGATTTAGATGGATAAAGTTAGCTCTTAGCCTCGGTACCTCCCATTCGATTTAGCTGAATAAAGCTAGCTGTTAGCCTCAGAACCTCCCGCTAGATTTAGATGGATAAAGTTAGTTGTTAGCCTCGGTACCTTCCATTAGATTTAGCTGGATAAAGTTAGCCATTAGCATTGGTACCTCCTGCTAGGTTTTGCTGGATAAAGTTAGCTGTTAGCCGCAGTACCTCCCGCTAGATTTAGCTGGAAAAGCTAGCTGTTAGCCTTGTTCAATAAAGCGGAACTATTATGTGTGTGTGTGATGGCTGGTGTTCCCACACGGACATATATTGTTGTGGCACTTGAAGGCTGGCATTAAAGAATAACACGTTAATCACTACCATGGTGTCATCTGTGTCTCCCATATAACGTTAAGCCAGATAACACTAACGTAACATTGTGTCAGAAGAAAACCAACGAAAATGAGTCAAGAGGACGCGGCACGAAGGCGGCACGACGGCGGAACGGAGACGGCGGAGCAGCTGTGCCCCAGCTAGCGGCACCAGGCAGGTTCGACTTTGCAAAAGTTTCTTAGTGGCCAGGATGGCTGAAGCGGTTTTAGCGCTACAGAATAGCATCGGGACTAGATAAGCAGTCTCAAGAGTTTCAAGTAAACAGCTTCATGTACGCTGCCGGTGACGATGCAGAGGACATTTTAAAGTCCTGCCACTGGATGAGGCTCAGAAGAGGTCGTATGATGCAGTAACAGCGACTTTCACGTCGCATTGTGTGACCAAGAGGAACGTCATATTCGAAAGAGCGCACTTCAACCAGAGGTGCCAAGAACCCAGGGAGAGTGTGGAGTCCTTCATAACAGCAGTGCACACGCTTGCTGAATACTGTGAGTTCGGTACATTGAGAGATGAGCTCATAAGGGATCACATAGTTGTGGGCATAAAAGATGCAAAGTTATCAGTGAACCTACAGCTGGATGCAGACTTAACTTTGGAAAAAGCTATGAAAAAAGTGAAACAATAAAAAGACAACAGCCAGTCCTAAGAGGAGCTGAAAATCAACAAGGACAAATAGAGACAATCCAGAAAAGGCCTGCAAAGCCATTTAAGACATGTAAAGACAAAATAGACACCAAGACATGTGAGTGCAGCAGATGTGGACAGCTAAAGAAACACTCAAGAACTGAGTGCCCATCGCGAGATGCAGAATGCAGGCGATGTCACAAGAAAGGACACTGCTAAGAAATGCAGATCGGCTGGGGGGGTCCACAACATAACAGAGCTTCACAGCCGGAGTGCAGATGAAGAGGATTTTGCATTTCTGGGTGAAATGGACTGCATGGGGGAGGAAGAGTGGAGTGACATAGTTAACCTAAATCGGGACAAAACACTCTTCAAGTTGGACACCGGAGCAAGTGTTACAGCAATCCCAAGCAGCATTTACTCCCTACAGAAACATGGGACACTGCAACTGCCAGGCAAAATACTGTATGGTCCAGGCAAACAGAAACTGGATGTCAGAGGATGCTTTAAAGGTAAATTAACCTTGGCTCAGAAGACAACTATACAAGATGTGTATGTTGTTAATGAACTGTACAAGCCATTGCTAGGTCTTCCTGCAATTAAAGCACTGGAGCTCATACAACGTGTCAATGCAGTGCAAGAACAGTCAAAAGACTTTAAACTCAGTACTCAACAGTGTTTTCTGGACTGGGGAAGTTAAAGGAGCCCTACAAAATCAAGCTGTAACCAGGAGCCATCCCATATGCCCTGTCAACTCCACGAAGTGCCCCTGCCCCTACGGGACAAAGTTAAAGTGGAACTGGAGCGTATGGAGCGAATGGGAGTGATATCCAGAGTGACCGTTAGATTTAGCTGGATAAAGCTAGCCGTTAACCCCGGTACCTCCTCGGTGAACACCGTGATGAAGCTCTGAATTTCTTCTCCTTGAACTTCTCAGATCCTTAAGATGTTTCTGGAGTTTTCCTTGTTAACGGCATCACGGACGGTTCTGGAGACACAGATGACTTTAGACCGGATTCCTGCGGGGAAGTCGAGGCTGGCGGAGAGTCCGCTGTCCGGTCGCCGGTAGAGGAACAGGTGTCGGTGTTCCGTAGTGCTATAGAAGCTGCCGACAGTCGCCGAGTTCTCCTCCTCTGAAACAAAGTCCCGCCACCTGTCCGGCTCCAACTGCAGGCTGCTGAGGATGAAGTCCGCACCCAGCGGTCCGTCCTCTGCTGCCGCCATCTGCTGCTTCCGATCACGGAGAGGAAAATCAACGTCTCCACTTCAGAAAACCGCTGATTTGTTTAAATGGTCGGTAAATTGAGTGCTGCGTTCACGGCCCTCCTCTGCACATCGTAAATATGAATTTTATATAAAAGATCCGTTTTCACAGCTGATCTTTGAAATAAACGGTACTACAGTGGTTCCTTGGTGTTGGAGCTGAAATTTCCTTTGTTTCATTCATGTTCACAGATTCACCATCATCAACCCATAAAATACACTTTATTCATCAGAGCAGAGGCACGGACTCATCGGTTGGTATCCTTTAAAACCTACAGTGTGTGTAGGAATCAGAAAATCCTCCTGCAGCTGCAGACTGTGAAGGCAGCATGGAAACCTGTTGGTTCCTGCTGCACTAATGGATGGAGTTAATGTTGAAGATTCTAATCAGATCTGCTCTTGAAAATTAAAAAACTGGTTTGTAGGATTGAAGTGGAATGATAGAAACACATTTTATCTGTGTTATATATTGAAGCCTGAGGGTTGTGTTTTTGTGAGCCTCCGTGCTCTTGTATGTCTCCGTCGCGTCCTTCAACAGCAAAGCGAACATACCGCCGTGAGTTTCTACTCGAAGCTAACAGAGCAGCACTTACAGGGTTAAACTCTGCCGACACCGAAGAGCTACAGCACCACGGTCTGCTCTGGAAACCTACTCCATCACCGACCCGCACTACCGCAACTCGCCCGCAGTGGAGGCGCTACAAGCGGCGTGAGAGGAAGCAGAAGCGGGGCAAGCGCGGAGGTATCTGGGCTAGGCTAGCGGCTAACCCCAACAAGCTGGCAATCCCCACCATCGTGCTGGCCAACGTACGCTCTTTGGACAACAAGCTGGACTACATACGACTGCTTCGCTCAACCACGAGAACAGTGAGAGAGTGCTGTGTGTTTGTGTTTACATGGCTTAACAACAGCGTCCCAGACTGTGCCATTCACCTCGACCGGCTAACATGCTACAGAGCAGACAGAGCTCTCATCGAGGGCGGTAAGCAAAGACACTCAGAGCCTGTGGCGGGGAATACAGTCCATAACGGACTACAAGCCTCCACAGCAGACCCCTGACTGCACCATCTCTCTGCTGAATGAGATGAATGACTTCTTCGGCCGTTTTGAGGCAAACAACTAGCACCCCTGCACAGAAGACCAGACCTCCTCCCAGTGACCAGGTGCTGTCACTGTCCCCGGAGAGTGTGTGGAGAGCCCTCAGCAGGATCAGCTGCAAAGCTCCGGGTCCTGACAACATTCCTGGTCGTGTATTGAGAGACTGTGCTGGGGAACTCACGGATGTCTTCACAGACATTTTTAACATCTCTCTGAGGCAGGCTGTTGTCCCCACGTGCCTCAAAACAGCCACCATCATCCCGGTACCGAAGAAGTCATCCCCCTCCTCCTTCAACGACTACCGCCCGGTTGCACTCACCCCCATCCTGATGAAGTGCTTTGAACGGCTAGTCATGCACCACATCAAATCCCTCCTCCACCCACCCTGGACCCCTACCAGTTTGCATATCGGACCAACCGCTCAACCGATGATGCAATCTCCACTGCACTCCACTCAGCCCTCACACACCTGGAAAACAAGGACTCTTATGTTAGAATGCTGTTCATAGACTTTAGTTCAGCATTTAACACCATCATCCCCCAGCAGCTCATCCACAAACTAGATCAGCTTGGACTCAACACCTCACTGTGCAACTGGCTACTGGACTTCCTGACAGATAGACCACAGGCAGTACAGGTCGGCATCAAGGCATCGAGCACCATCATCCTGAACACGGGGGCCCCCCAAGGATGTGTGCTGAGCCCCCTACACGTCACCCTGCTGACCCATGACTGCACTCCAGCTCACAGCTCCAATCTTTTTATGAAGTTTGCGGACAACACAACTGTGGCGGGTCTCATCAGTAACAGCGATGAGACACAATACAGGAGTGAGGTGAGCAACCTGGCCAGGTGGTGCAGCACCAACAACCTCTCTCTGAACGTGGAGAAGACAAAGGAGATGGTTGTTGACTTCTGGAGAGGACACACCCAGCATGCTCCTCTCAACATCAACGGTGCAGCTGTGGAGAGGGTGAGCAGCACCAAGTTCCTGGGTGTGTACGTCTCAGAAAATCTCTCCTGGACCGGAAACACAACATCACTGGTCAGGAAGGCACAACAACGTCTCTACTTCCTGCGTAAGCTGAGAAGAGCCAGTGCCCCGCCCCCATCATGTCCACCTTCTATAGAGGCACCATGGAGAGCATCCTGTCCAGCAGCATCACAGCGTGGTACGACTCCTGCACCTCCTCCTGCTGCAGGACCCTCCAGCAGCAGAAAGGATTGTGGGTGTCTCTCTCCCCTCCCTCCAGGACATCTACAGCACCCGCCTTACTCCCAAAGCACTAAGCATTGCAGGAGACCCCACACACCCGTCCCACAACCTCTTCAGCCTGCTGCCATCAGGGAGGAGACTGACGAGTCTGAGGACCAGGACCAGCCGACTGAGCAACAGCTTCATCCACCAGACTGTCAGGAAGCTGAACTCTCTGCCCCTCTCTACCACCCCCTTCCCCCACATACACAAACTCTGCTCAATAACCTCTGATCTGCACTGGAACAGCACATTCAACCGTCAAGCATATCTGCACTTCTTGGACTGTTGTTACTTATTTGCACTGTTCTGAGTATTCTGCACTAAATCTGTCACTTTATCTCATGGTCATGTTTACATTTCACTCAGTTCTGCTTTTCTTAGTTCTTAGTTGTTGCTCGGCTCTAATTTTGCTTCCTTTCTTCTTTTTTGCCCTTTAATATCTTATTTTGTAAGTGTTTATTTAATGTCTACTGTTGCACGAAGAGAGAGTAATGAAATTTCGATTCTTGGTATGTAATGTACATATTGAAGAATTGACAATAAAGCTGACTTTGACTTTGACTTTGACTTAAAATGTCCAAACTGCTGATGTTCTGCACCTACAGGTGAGGAGCTTCTTCAATCTAATCTAAACTCCAGACCTCCATCTACAGGTGGAGGAGAACCAGGCCATCAGTCTGTGTTTTACAGCAGAATGTCTGGAGGCAGGAGAGGAATTATTTCATTAACCTCTGCTATTTCTACTGTCCAGGAGAACAGATTTAGAACGACACTGATGGAGCTCAGTTCCTACATTTGTTCTGGAAAAATACTAATGATGGAAACAAAGTGAATCCTGGAGAGATGAGCAGATTTACTGACTGAACACAGGATTACAGAAGAACAAATTTGGTCCTTAACATAGAGCAGATCATCAGTAAGAATAATGAAGTGTGTAAACCCTGCAGGATGTCTGACAGGTTCTGGTTCCAAAAAGCTCCACAGAACCCCAAAACACAACAGAAACTACAACTCAGGGACGGCTTTTCTCCAGCTCAGATGTTTATTTTGTTAGTTTTTATCATTCTCGGAGATCAGCTGGTCAATTTGAAAATAATTCAATATTAAATTCATATAAAGAGTCAAAGTTTTAGTGACATCATGGGACGGGGCTAAAAGATTGACAGGTCCCATGGAGGAGGCAGTGATGACATCATTCACCGTAAACTCTGTCCTTGTTTGGATTTAATTCGGATGTAATAACAGTTA
Organism: Amphiprion clarkii; assembly: GCA_027123335.1. Lineage (NCBI taxonomy): Eukaryota > Metazoa > Chordata > Actinopteri > Pomacentridae > Amphiprion > Amphiprion clarkii. The sequence goes on along the minus strand of CM049577.1, from coordinate 345,169 downwards.
GTTTTATTTATGATATAATAACTGTAGTCATAATAACTGTTAGTTATATGATTATATTAATATAATAACTGTTCATATAACTGTTATCTGAGAGGGACTAGAGTTAACTCTTTGGCAGTGTTGGGGCCGAGCACCTGGTTTAAGATGCAGGCAGGTAGAAATCATGTGTCTGCTACAGTGTGGGGCTGTTTTAATCCGCCTGGCAGCTAGCTTTGAGAGCTCTCTCTCAGCTTTTTGGTTTTTCTAACTCAGGTGGCCTGTCCTTCAGTGTGCTCACGCAGACAAACTAAACAGTCCAGGCTCTTGCTTTGGAGTGTCGAGTGTTTGGTTTGGTGTTTCAACTTGTTGGGACCATGGCACTGTTGGACAGCTTGTCCCCACACCAAGCGTCCCGCTGAATCCAAATGAAGGATAACTTTTGCTGTATTGCCTCAAGCTCACCATTTTTCTTTCTTTTATTGAACACCACTCATTCTAAGGCCTTCATCTGGGTCAGACGTATGTCCAGGGCCCATGGTGGAGTTTATATTTTCCCTTTTCAAATATTTATCCATGGCTGTCACCACTACCTCACTAGCCTGGTTCTGTTGTCTAACAGGTGATCAGCTACCTGCTGCCACCTGACATGGTTTCACTACTCTGCCAGTCACTGCACTGCAGCCACAGGGAAACAACAAAGGGAAATTATTTATTTTTACTAAATAATGGTCTTTCTGTGTAGAGTCTCCATGTTCTTCCTGCTGGGTTCTCCAGGTTCTTCAGCTTCCTCCCACAGTCCAAAGACCTGCTGAGGTTACCTGGTGGTTCTAAACTGTCTGTAGGTTGATAGGCGGTTACCTATCCAGGTGAACCTGTGATAAACTGTTACCTGTCCAGGTGAACCTTCACCTGCCGTCAACTGGGATAGACTCCGCCCCCGGATACTTTAGAGAGGATGAAGTGGTTTAGAGATGATGGATGTTGAAATGTTAATGTTTAGTTTCTTGTTCCTTCTTCTTCAAAATGTTGTTTAACATGTTTAATTAAAAAGTGTTTTCTGTTTCTGCTCCAAAGGTTCAGTCTGAGTGTCTGTAAAGAGGCTGAATGAGAATATTAACTCCAGAGAAGTCGGATTAAAAGTTACAGTGGACTGAAGGTGGCGCTGATTGTGTCCAGAAGACCCAGCAGGAGAAGAAAAGAAGAGCAGCTGATTGGCTAGCCAAAGAAGAAGCAGCAGCTGATTGGCTGATCACTGTATTAGACATGATAGCGGCAGCCGCTGGTTTCAGGATGAACCGACAGAAGGCAGCAGGTCGCTGATTAAACTCCTGATTCCTCAGATGAATTTATTAAGTGACGGATCCTGATGCACCGATGACCAGGAAAGGAGCCGCAGCGCCCCCCCTGGAGCTAACATGCTAACAGCGGCCCCCCGGAGCTAACGTGCTAACAGCGGCCCCCTGGAGCTAACATGCTAACAGCGCCCCCCGGAGCTAACATGCTAACAGCGCCCCTCCGGAGCCCGCACATTAACAACATCCCCCCATCTGGAGCCAACATGCTAACAGCGAACCTTGGGGGCTAACACGCTGACAGCAGCCCCTCGGAGCCAACATGCTAAAAGCGGCCTCTGGAGCTAACAGCGCCCCCCCCGGAGCTAACATGCTAGCAGCGGCCCCCCGGAGCCAATATGCTAACAGCGGCCTCTGGAGCTAACATGCTAACAGCGGCCCCCGGAGCTAGCATGCTCACAGCGGCCCCCCGGAGCTAACAGCGGGCCCCTGGAGCTAGCATGCTAACAGCGGCCCCCCGGAGCTAACATGCTAGCATGCTAACAGCTACATCCGGGACCAGCGGAGGGTCACCGCAGTGAACCCGAGCAGCAGAACGCTGGAGTCTGACCACGTGACCGCAGGTAAGAACAAGTGAAGTTTTCAAACAAGCTGCTGTAGAGACTTCAGGACGGAGCAGGTCCAGTAGGTCCAGACTAAACTCCAGTCAGACATCAGGAGGAGTTTCTACTTGTACCTGGTCACCAATCAAAGAGACAAATCAAAGAGAATTAATATTACTGATTGAATATTCTGTGGGGCTGCACAGTGGAGTAGTGGTTAGCACTTTCGCCTTGCAGCGAGAAGATCCCTGGTTCGCGTCCCGGCTTTCCCGGGATCTTTCTGCATGGAGTTTGCATGTTCTCCCTGTGCATGCGTGGGTTTTCTCCGGGTACTCCGGCTTCCTCCCACAGTCCAAAAACATGCTGAGGTTAATTGATTATTCTAAATTGCCCGTAGGTGTGAATGTGAGAGTGATTGTTTGTCTATATATGTAGCCCTGCGACAGACTGGCGACCTGTCTAGGGTGTCCCCTGCCTTCGCCCGAGTCAGCTGGGATAGGCTCCACCCCCCCCCGCGACCCTAGTGAGGATTAAGCGGTGTATAGATAATGGATGGATGGATGAATATTCTGTCATAAATACCAATAGATAATCAATGTTCTAATCAGATCTAGCTCCTCAGGGTCAGTTTCCATGGAGATCTAGCTCCACAGCATCAGTTTCCATGGAGATCTAGCTCCACAGCATCAGTTACCATGGAGATCTAGCTCCACAGCATCAGTTTCCATGGAGCTCTATCTCCTCAGCGTCAGTTACCATGGAGATCTAGCTCCTCAGCATCAGTTACCATGGAGATCTATCTCCTCAGCATCAGTTACGATCGAGCTCTAGCGCCTCAGCATCTACATACCTGCTGACACTAATCTGGCCTCATAGTTCAGCCTCTGGTCTATGTCTGGAACCAGATCGGAACCCTAACACAGCACCTACCAGTACAACCTTGAATCAGATCACACTACCTGTGGCGGTCTGTCAGACCCACTGACCCGGTTCAGGCCCTGGGGGTCCAGGTGTCCTGCGTGTGAACACCTGTCGCTCTGCCTGGAAGTGATGAAATAAAAGGCCGACTGAAGCTCCGCCCACAGCAGTCTGTTCACAGAGGAGGGGCCGTGACAAAACCGGACTGAAGCGGTTTCTGATTCAGGCAGAACACAGGAACCACGGGTCAGAACCAGTCCACCAGCTGACTGTTCTGCTCTCTGATTGGACAGAATCTCCACCTGGTGACTGCTCTGCTCTCTGATTGGACAGAATCTCCACCTGCTGACTGCTCTGCTCTCTGATTGGACAGAATCTCCACCTGCTGACTGCTCTGCTCTCTGATTGGCTCTGTGATGAAGCTGTGATGTCATGGTGGTGAGTGTCTGACCAAGTCTGAATTGTGTGATGCCACAGAGTGGGATATGATGTAAACAAAAGGCCGAATTGTAGCGCTGTCGCCGGGCAGTTTGTTCTGAGAGCACGGCGCCGTGACAAACATCGACCGAAGCGTCAGCTGATCCCAGAACAGCTGACAGAGGGTCACATGACCCCATCAGCTGACTGTTGTACACCGAAGGAGGCCTGATTGTCAGCAGGAAGAATAAATAATCCTGTTTGTTTGCTTGTCTGCAGGTAAACAGCTGCTTCTTCTGTGGTTGGAGTCACCTGAGAGGAAACATGGAGACAGAAAAACATCTACCGGATGAGGAGATGGTTTCTAGAAATGTCTTCCAGAACCTCCTGCTGGTTTCTCCTAGATCTCCTACCATCACTAAGACCTGGATGACTAAGAACCTCCACAGAAGAATGAGGAGACAACATGAGCTCAGAGTTTAAATAAATAAATTCAACCTTCATGTTCTGGTTTCCATCATTCTGACTGACAGAAGTTCTCTCCTCCTTCATTCTGGTTCCACAGAGCTGCAGCTGGAGTCCACAGGGTTAAATCCTCTTAGATTTCTGATTTTATGTTCAGTGCTCTTCACAGATTCATTTATTTAATAAAGAACTGAGGTTTGTGAGGTTTTGTGTCGAGTTTAAAATGAACAGAATCGGGGTTTGCAATGAAACATGAGGACTTTAACGTTCATGAACAAAACTAAAAACTACACTGAAATTAAAGAAACTAAAATTCTAAGATTAAGAAAATAAGATGAGTCCTTTATTCCTCCCCATGCTAGGGGAAATTCACAGTTACAGCAGCTTATGTAGCAATAAACATATTAGTAGTAATAAAATAGTAATAATATTTACAATGAGAAGTGAGGATGAAATAGTAAATAAACAGTCAAATCAGTGATTAATGCAAGTATGGGATAAATCAGGTAATTCAGACCATTATGAGTCAGTTCTAACAGTAAAAAGTGACAAAATAAACTGATCTAAAGAGTGAAAGTCAGTTCTGGTTGAAGGGATTTAAATGAATATCTGAAAATGACATTTTAGGTCATATTACATTAAACTATGAATGGATTATCAGTGTTTAAAACCTGAACTGTAGAACTGTAACCTCACCTGTCCTCAGGTCAGTCTCGCGCTGTTTTGTTTTTTCTGGTTGAACTTTTAACCGGAAATCATCAGCTGCGCATGCGCCGCCTGCTGAGCGGCTCGGACTCGGTTGGTGAAGTTCTCCGCAGTGAGCCGAACCAGCGGCGAAACCGGAGCCATGGACCCCCACACGGCCTCCCCGGTAAGCACCCCGTCACCCGGCCGCCTCCTCCCGGGGACGGAGCCGGTAGCGGGCCGCAGCTAACCGGTCTAGCTCTGCGCCAAACTCCGGTCAGAAACCAGCGACCCAGACGCGGTTCTACTGGCTCTGTCCGCCTCATCCAGACCCAACTCTGGTCCGGTAAAGGTTCGGTTCCTGTGGACCGGAGGGAACCGGTATGAGTAGAACCAGGTAGAATCTGCCAGAAAAATGCCGGATTCTGAACCTGGTCCGGTTCTGAACAGAGTTTGGTGGAGGTTCTAATAAGCAGCAGAACCATTCCTCTGGAATGTTCTGGTCCAGGTCGTTGTCATGGCGACCAGCTGCAGACAGATGTTTGGTGTCTGATGAACGGATCTTGTGGTTTCAGGGCGACCCGGTTCAGGTGAAGGTGGAGCCGGACGGGGACGTGGAGATCCAGTCTTACCCAGTCCTCAGGAAGCTGTCCATCACTCTGACGGACTGCAGGTCGTGGCTGGAGGGGCGGGACTTCCTGTCTCTAGGTAAGCAGTAAGGTTCAAGTAGACCAGCTGAACAGGACCAAGTCCAGAACCTCAGGCTTCATTCAGAGCTGTCTTCTGTCAGAGTGACCCAGTTAGAACGATGGAAACCAGAGAGCATCCAGGTCCTCGTAGCTGTAGGAGCTTCCGGAGGAACCAGCAGGAGGTTATGGAAGATCTTCCAGAACCTCCTGCTGGCTCCTCCTTCTGTAGATGTTTTTCTATCTCCATGTTTCCTCTCTCCTCTGCTCATCATCTGTAGATGTTCCTCCATGCTGGATGGATCTCCAACTACCTGCTCCTCTGTTCTCTGGTTCTGCTGCATTTATTTTAGTCTCTCTGAGGAAACACTGCCTGCAGTTCAACCTGAAACTCTAAATGTTTTGGTCTCAGCTGAGTCGGTCCTGGAGAACCAGAACCAGGATGAACGTTCTGGTTCTGGTTCTCCAGAATCTGCTGCAGATGTTTGTATTTTTTAGATCTTTCAGTGAGACGTAGAACAGTGATTTAGAGCAGAAGTCACCGACCTGAGAGCTGCTTCAAGGGTACTGAGTAGAACAAAGGGCGGCTTGTTTGATACGAACTTCCTCAACAGCAAACTTCTTACATCATCACCTTTTTAATAATAATGATGATGATGATAATAATAATAATAATAATAATAATAATAATAATAATAATAATAATAATAATATGTAACGAGAATCCATGTATTGTTCGCTCATTCATTTTTCCTTTTCAAAATAAAATCAGAAAAAAAAATTGGTTTGTTTTTTGTTTTTTCGTTTAAAAATGAAATTTGAAAAACAAAAAGTAGAGAAAGAAAAAAACGCTGCGTTTTTACCAATTTTAAGGTTTAAGCAAAAAAAGCCTTTTCCCATTTGGAAGCTGCAGGCAGAACCGGAAATCAAAGTCAGAACTTGTGGCGACTTGACTTCACTTCTCTGTCCCAAACTCTGCACCACGTACTTTGAAAACAGCGAAGACATGTTTGTCTTATTTACAGGAAGTAGACGCATCACACTGAGAGCTCATGATCTCAGTGTGAACAAAACTGCTTTAACATTCCAAGTAAGCATTTTTAAGTATTAAAATGTGGAGAATTCTGGCGATTCCGACCTGTTCCAGTTTAATCAGGTGAACTGGTGATAGTTTCCGTCTCCAGATGTTTCGTCGCAGATTCATCCTGACCAGATCTGGCTGTGTGTGAAATAAAGGTACTAGATAAAGAAAACCTGCCGAAAAACATCGGCATCACTGCTTAATAAAGTCTATATCCATGTAAATGTCACCTACAGACAGTAAAAAGAAATGTGCTGGCGAAATAAAAACACGTATTTTTATGAACGATGAGAGGAAACGATGGAATCCAGAAATAAAATTAGAAACCACAGTCTGACTCATCATGCCACCGATCAGTCTGATAAACATCCTGCCTGCTTCATCCACATAGATCGCTGTCATCCTGTCAGGTGTTTAACACCTGGTGATTGTTGAGGAAACACGCCCAGGTTAACTGTAGATAATCACAACTTAAAACAGGCTGCCTGGTTAATAACGAGACACAAAACTAATTAATGTCTCACCAAGAAAACCCACAACATAGAAGCTGGTCCACTGCTGTGTGTTAGTCTGAGTTCAGTGGAACAGATCCAGAGCAGAACTTCAGGTTTAACTCCGGTTTGTTCTCAGAAACACTCAGACCCTCAGCAGCCTCCCATCAGAACAACACGCAGCAGAACATCAGCTGGATCTGATGAAATACATCAGAACAACACGCAGCAGAACATCAGCTAGATCTGATGAAATACATCAGAACAACACGCAGCAGAACATCAGCTAGATCTGATGAAATACATCAGAACAACACGCAGCAGAACATCAGCTGGATCTGATAAAATACATCAGAACAACACGCAGCAGAACATCAGCTGGATCTGATGAAATACATCAGCACAAACTGAGACCACGTTGTTAAAACTAGTCACTCAGAAAACAATAAAACACGTTCAGTCCTCCGTCCTAACCGTCATTTCAGAGCACATTAACCACTGACGATATTAAATAGAAATGGAAGTAAAGGGATCCGATCTGGTCAAAACAAACAATATGTTTGTGAGTTGTGTCTTTCCAAAAACTCTGGCTGGTTTAGAAATGACAAAAAGAGACTTTTAGAGATGTGGCAGAGGAAGATTAGAATACTTCCAGTACTGTAAAGTCTGAGTGATTAAACTACGCAGGTAGTTTGTTATATTTTTGTAATCCTTTTTACATCCTTGTGAAGATGTTTATCAGACTGATTGGTGGCATGATGAGTCAGACTGTGGTCTCTAATTTTATTTCTGGATTCCATAGTTTCCTCTCACCGTTAATAAAAATACATGTGTTTATTTCTCCAGCACATTTCTTTTTACTGTCTGTAGATGATATTTACATGGATATAGACTTTATTAAGCAGTGATACCAACGTTTTTCGGTGAGGTCTTCTTTACCTAGTATCTTCAGTTCACAAACAGCCAGGTCTGGTCGGACGAATCTGAGGACGAAACATCTGGAGACGGAAGCTATCACCAGTTAACCTGATCACCAGTTGAACTGGAACAGCAGCACCAGTAGATGACCAGCATCCCGTCATAAACTGTCCTCCACATGTCAGATCTGACTGTAAAACACACAGAAGTGAAACGTAACATTCTACAGTTAATAAAGTATGGCACTGAAAATAACATCTGTGGTTAACAGAACAAACTACAGCTCTCTCCACATCAGCATCAGACACATGATTGATCTTCTTAAACTGTTCTCCATGCAGAACCTCCTGACTCTCATTATAGACTTTATAATATAATGTAAACTCTACAGTATAGAACAACGTGGAGCTCCATGATTTCTGCGTGGGTTTTCCACTTTTAAAGAGAATGAAATGGGAAAAGGGCTCGAGGACAGCCATTCTAGATGTGTTCACGGTCCAGACCAGCTCTAAACTCTTCTTCCTCAGCGACTTCCGGTGTTGCTACAAAATAAAACAACAGCCGCATTTTGTATTTCGGGTTTAAAAAGCTAGAGCAAAAAACCAACACTGTGGTTTTTTCTAGAGGTTGACCGATATGGGATTTTCAAAGGCCGATGCCGATACCGATTTTTAAAAAAATTTTCAGCCGATGGTCGATATCTAAAGCCGATTGTAGAAGCCGATTTTTAAGGGGGGGGGCTGCTAGTATAATTAGATAATATAAACATACAGACGCTGGGTGTGCAGATGAGGGACGTGCAGCAGCCTCGCTCTGGCCATAGGCGTGCACCACACACACACACACAGTGCATCCACAGATTTACTTTCACTTTCTCACTTGCTTGTATGCCTGAGGCTGACGCTAAAACTTAAACGGCTAACTTTTACATTTTGATGATCACACAGTAAAGACTTTTAAAGGCTAAATCAACATTGCATTTTCTCTCTTACCAAGAAACAAATCTCTTACCTGTTTTGTTTTTTTTTTTTTTTTACCAAATAAGCAGGTGTGGAGCGAGGCTTGTTGTTGCCTGGCTCACTCGCTCCACTCATGCTCCGCTCTCTGAGTGCCGGGGGTCCTTCTAAGGGAAAAGCAGTCGCGGCAGCTGCCCGTACGGGTGCCTGATCACAAATCGGCTTTTTATTTGTAAATATCGGCCGATGGCCGATATTGAAAAAAGTCCATATATCGGCCCAAAATATCGGCCGGCCGATATATCGGTCTACCTCTAGTTTTTTGATTAGTTAAATAATACATTTCTACATTTAGGTTTTAAAAACGGAAAAACAAAAAAACATCGTGGTTTATTGGTTTTTTAGATTATATTCTGAAACGGAAAAACGAATGAGCAAGTCATACATGGATTAAAGAGACAGTTTGATGACATTTATGTTAATTATTCCTTACAATAATGATTAACAATGATTTCCACAACAATGAAGGTAGGTATACATATATACATATATATATATATATATATATATATATATATATATATATATATATATATAGACAGAGAGAGAGAGACATATATATATTAGTGGTGGGACGCGATTAAAAAATTTAATCTAATTAATTACAGTCTTTGTAATTAATTAATTGCAATAATTGCAGTTTTGTCAAATAGCAATATTTGACACAATAAGTGAAGTTTTTTAATTCAAATAAAATTGTGGTTGACAGTTGAATCAATGAATAGACATATACGTGTTTATAATTTAAAATTTATTTTAAAAAAGGAAAATGGGACATATAGAAAAAAGTGATTTTGATGACTTAAAGCCTGAATTTAGTTGTTTTTTCCACTGTATGGCACATAAAATCAGCATAAGTAGTTCAAGGAGCTTCAGAAAGTTGAAAATCCACAGATTCATTCTGTTTTCATCTTTTCTGGGTCTGATAAATGGTGGAATTTTGATGATTCTTTTTATAGTTCTTTTCATTAATGTAATATTTTTATAAACAAAAAGTTTATAATGAAGTTATTAAAAGAGATATTTTTGTTGTTTAGGTTATTCCTCCTCCAAGGAGGCAGAGCCTCGACGGAGTAAAAACTTAAACCACAAAAATGTTTCATTTCTATTTATCTGCATTTTTCATCTGTCTGCTACATTCACAGATTACCGCAAATCTAAGTGCAATTATAGCGATTTTATTCAACATTTTAAGACTTTCTGTAAACTCAAGCACTGTCTAGAAAAGTGGTCTATTATGGGATGGCTACACCGTTAGCCGTTAGCATGACTCGTAGCTAACGTTAGCTCTGGTGCTAACAGCAACATGTTTTACATTGAGGTGATACCGTCGGCTTGAAGTGACGCAGTGATCAGAAAACTCTTTGTTGTACAATTTATACACAACCAGGCTTTTATCCAAGCTGCCATCAGGAAGATTTTTAAAAGGAAACTTTCTGTCCAACAAGCTCAATCTCATCTTCCTTCACTGTTCACCAGAGCCTGACTTCACTCAGTGCTTCCTGTGCTTCTTCTTCATGGCTACAAACAGACTTTAGGTTCATTACCGCCACCTACTGGGCTGGAGTGTTCATCAGAGTTACCAGAAATGAGGGAACTGAGGAGGGTGCAAGTAATTGCGTTATTATTTTTAATGTGTTATTTTCACAGTAATTAATTAGTCGAAATTAACACGTTAAAGTCCCAGTCCTAATATATATATATATATATATATATATATATATATATATATATATATATATATATATATATATATATATATATATATATATATATATGTATATGTGTGTGTATATATATATATAAAACCATGCAACATCATTTATTTCTGTTAATCTGTTCCAACATTTGAAAGTCAGAGGTATCCCATCCCTGAAACTTTTGTAAATATCTTTCTTGGCAGTTTTGTATGAATCAGCATATTTGCACCATTTTGTTCAAAATCACACCAGTTAGATTTTTGAGTAAATTATCACTTCTAGCATTTTTAGTAAATCATTAACTGTCATATCTTTAAATCCTGCTTCATCTGTACAAACCACCACCTTAGTACAAACTATCAGGTCCGAAAAACATCAACTCTTTCACATTTTAAAATGAATCCTATTTAATTCATACTAATCACCAAATCTCTAGCATTTTTAACAAATCACAACAACAAATCATTACATGTTTCCAACAAATTATTTCTCACATTTTTGTGTAACGGCACGGTGTTTTAAATGACAACATGTCATCTCTTTGTCTGTTAGTGGGAGGCCTGGCGTTGCATTCTGTTCACCATCGTACTGTAGTCTGCTGCAGCTCTGACAGTCTTGGAGATGAGCATCAGTAAGGCGTGTTCTGTGTTTGTTCTTGATGAAGTTCATGTAAGAGGCTGATTGACAGAGATAAGTTGAACCAAAAAGGCTGCTGGTCATACTCCAGGCTGAATACAGCAGCTATGCATGTCATGTCTACTTGTTTTAAAGGATTTGAAAAGAATGAGACACAGTTCAAATTGATCAGAGTCACAAAACCATTTCTGGAACTCTTGTCCCAGTCTGTTTGTGACTTGGGAGGACTTTTCCACTGCTTTGTCAAAGCCCCAGATGCAGCAGCATTGTCATTCAATGAGGACTGTCTGGAGGGAAAGTGCAGCACTTCTTTCCTCTGTAAATGCAGAGAAAATGTTCATCTTAGCTGTAAATGTGTTCACAGTGATCATCATGTCAGCGACAGTCTTACCTTTGACTTGCAGCTCACAGTTCAAATGGTTCCGTTTCCCAGTGATGTCTGTTAAAAATCAAGGTCAAGAATCCACTCAGTGTCCTCAAGCAGCGAGGTGTCTTCCCCTTTGGACTGCATGAACTCTTTGATTTCGGCCAACAGCGACAAAAAACGCAGCAAAACTGTTCCCCTGCTGATCCATGGGGTTTCTGTGTGTAGTAACAGGTCACCATGTTCAGCTGACAGCTCCTCCAGCAGCACCTTCAATGTCATGGTTGTTTGTCTTTGGAGCCATTTCTGATCTTCACGACACGAGTCATCACATGATCAAATCCGCCCACTTTTGTACATACATATGTCCTGCTGGTGAATGCTGCAGTGGTAATGTAGGAATGTTGGGGAGTCTGGATCACCTCTGCATCGTACAATGAAGCCTGCATGGCGACCCGTCATGGAGGAGCCCTTCAGTCGTCACTGAAACAAGCTTTTCTAATGGTACATTTTTCTCCATGAAGAAACTCTTCACCGCATTGTAGATGTCAATTCCTCTTGTTGTTGTCTGCAGGGGCAAAAGTGCCAGGAGTTCTTCTTTAGTGGAGAAATCATCAAACACCATTCAGATGAACATCATCAGCTGAGCTGTACTGCTGCTGTCCACGGACTCGTAGCACTGAATGCTAAACCACCTGCACTTAGCCAGATCCCGGTCCAGCTGCTTCTATCCATCTACTTACCCCCAGTTGGACATGGCAGGGAGTGGAGATGGCATCTGGACCATTCTTCTCATCTTTGAACACAGTGTTTGCAACTATCATCATTGCTTCATTCAAGACCTCCCCGTCTGAAAAGGCTTTGTTGTTCTTTATCAAAACACCTGCAGCTCTAAACGAAGCCTCAGGTGCTTTTTGTGATTTTATCGCTGGCCTCATGAAAATCGACTGTTGTTTGTCCAAAGCTGCCTTGAAGTCCCAGGCTTTTTCTGTCCGTAGTGCGCTACCAGGTGGGTAGTTAGCATGGAAGCCATCGTTTATTCATCTGCTGATTATTTCCTTGACTTCAGTCTGAGATGATCTCAAAGATCCCCAGGAGAGAAAACATCTGGAGAAGCTGGAGTCATTTTTCAGTCCAGACTCCTGAAGACTCCAACAGGTTCCTGAATGTCTCTTTAATCTGGAACCAGCAGCTTTAACTCCACACTGTCTCCTTTATACAGCATGAATGTTAGAATACGTACAGAAAGTCTGATCGGTTTCTAATCAATACTTATCAATCAATGACCAATGAATAGTTAGAAGATGGGAGAAAAGTTAAGTTCTGTTCTAATGCAGACCGTTGGAGACATTAGCTACTGGATTATAGGAACACTGTAACTCAATGTGAATACAGGAGCTCTGGTTGGAGGTCATTAAACTTCTCTGAGGTCTTTGTCATGGTGCCGGCTGCTGCTAAACTCATCCAGGTCGTGGTGATTGTAGGAGCTTCAGGAGAAACCAGCCGGACTTCTCTGGAAGACGTTTTTCCAGAGATGTCCAGAGCTGCTGAAGCTCCTACAATTGAAAGGTGGAACATCTCATCTCAGGGACATGAAGGGTTCAGGCTGAGGTTCAATAACTCATCTACGATCAGCCAGATCCTGGTTAGAACATCTCTCGGTCTTCCTAACCTTCACCTCTGCTTCCCTGCAGGCCAACACCCTCAACTCTGCGAGTTTACGCCGCTGCAGCAGCCGTCCACCAACACCGGCAGGAAGATGGCCTACTGCCCCGAGTGTAAGAAGGGCTTCTACAAGCAGTCTCACCTGGAGGCCCACCTGAGGGTCCACAGAGGCCAGAAACCCAACGAGTGCTGGCAATGCGGGAAGACCTACCCGACCCTGATGAGCCTGGTGGTCCACCAGCAGATCCACGACCGCCAGGAGCCGTACCGCTGCTCGTACTGCGACAAAACCTTCGCCCTGAAGAGGGACTGGAAGACCCACCACCGCACGCACTCCGGGACCAAACCTTTCAAGTGCTGGTTCTGTGGAGATGGGTTCTGCGAGCAGGACGAGCTGACGGAGCACCTGCAGCAGCACCAGGGGGAGAAGTGCTACCGTTGCTCGGTCTGCGACAAGATGTTTGTGTCCTACCAGGGCTTCAACTTTCACCGCAAGTCACACAAGAGCCAGACGTTGCTGCCGTGCAACAGGTGCGACAAGACCTTCACCAACCCTCAGAGCCTGAAGCTGCACCAGGTCACGCACTCCAGCAAGAAGCCGCACAAATGTCCCACCTGCGGGAAAGGCTTCAAGCTGCAGAGTGGCCTGCGCTGCCACCAGCGCACCCACGACGACCTGCGTGACTACCACTGCGCCGAGTGCGACAAGTGCTTCTCCAGCCTGCAGGGCCTGAAGCTGCACAACAGGACCCACACCGGCCTCAAGCCCTACAAGTGCCCCGAGTGCGGCAAGAGGTTCACGCAGTCTCCACACCTCAAGTCCCACATGGTGACCCACACCGGCGAGCGGCCATTCCTCTGCACCACCTGTGGCAAAAGGTTCACACAGTCGTCCCACCTGAGGTCCCACATCACGCTGTTCCACGTGGGTGAGAAGCCATTCAGCTGCGAGGACTGTGGCAAGAGCTTCACCATCGCCCACTACCTGAAGATGCACCGGCTGAGCCACACCAAGGAGAAGCTGTACCAGTGCTCCTACTGCCAGAAGTCCTTCTCCTACCACAACTCATGGCGGGCGCACGAGAGGATCCACACCGGCGAGCGTCCGTTCAGCTGCCAGGACTGCGGCCAGAGCTTCATCACGTCGGGCTCGCTGCTGAGCCACCAGAGGGCCAAACACACTGGCGAGAAGAGCCACTACTGCATCACCTGCGGAGAGTTTTTCTTCACCAGCTCGCTGCTGCGCGTCCACCAGCTGGACCACACCGGGGAGCGGCCGCACGCCTGCAGCTGCGGAAAGACCTTCAAGACCAAAGGCGTGCTGCGCTACCACCTGAAACGCTTCACCGAGCACCGACCCACCCAGTGACCTGCCTCCTGGAGGGGGCGTGGCCACAGACAGGTGCAACAGGAAGGACGCTTCTTCAGTTGGTCTGAGCTGGAGCTGGACTGTCTGGAGGAGCAGCTCCACTTACTGGTTGGAGGGTTTCTTTCACTACATGAGGACAGAAACTCCTGAAGGACACACATCAGAACCTGTCAGGTTTTCGTTTCTTCAGCATCATCAGATGAACTGTACAGGAACTCTCCCAAAGAACCACAAACACTAACAGACTTTATCTCATGTTCCATGCACTGCTCCAGAGCATCTAACACGTGTTCTCTTCAGAGTGGTCCACCAATGAAGGTCCAACCCATCTGATCAGTTATTGATCTGATCAGTTATTGATCCGAAGGTTCAGTCCATCTGATCAGTTATTGATCTGAAGGTTTAATGGAGTCGATCAGTTATTGATCTGATCAGTTATGAATCTGATCAGTTATTGATCTGAAGATTTAATGGAGCTGATCGGTTATTGATCTGATCAGTTATTGATATGAAGATTTATTGGAGCCGATCAGTTATTGATCTGATCAGTTATTGATCTGAAGATTTAATGGAGCTGATCGGTTATTGATCTGATCAGTTATTAATCTGATTAGTTATTGATCTGAAGGTTTAATTGATCTGATCAGTTATTGATCTGACAGAAGAGAATGTAATGTGACAGAGCCGCAGCAGAGTGACGCCTCTTCTCATCTTTACCTATCTGTGCTGTCGTGTGTTTTTATTCTCTGGATTCATCAATCAGCTGTTTGGTCTAAAGCATGGATCAGAGGTTCCTCAAACGTTCCTCAAATGTCTGGTTTAGTCCAGATATCTTCAGTTTTCTGTCCCAGAGGAAAGATGCTGCCATCTCTGAAGTTATTCATTTAATTGTTGATTATTGAAGAGCTGTTTGATCGATTGATTGTAGCGGCTCTGATTTAAAGCTTTCGAAGGACAGAAATAAAATGTTTCATCCAGTTTTTAATCTTCTGCTGCAGCAAACTGGAGGGTCGTCACTTTTTACACCTTTTTATTTCTGAAGAACAAATAAAAGAAATGAGTTTATCTGAACTGAAACATGTGATCTGGTGCTAGAGAGCAGAGAAACTGTTCAACATGTGGAGTCACATGACCTGACAGCCGACCAATCACAGCCGGACTGTCCACCAGAACCCCGTTAATGCTGCTGTTATTCATCATGTTCTGCTCCATAATAAAAACCTATCATGTTCTTTTATCTTCTTTTGTCTCTCACATGCCAAAGGTTCATATTGTTGAAAATTTGTGTTTATATAGTTTATATAAATCAGTTTAATGTGCTGATGGTACGGTGCGACAGGAAACAGTTTGTCGTCTGAAGCAGCTGCTCATCATCTGATTAATTAGAAAAATTCAAAATCATTCAGCTCTGAGATAAGTAAAACAATTTAGAAGTTAAAAAGACACAAAAAGAGATTGAAGGTGCTTCTATATAACATTATTATAACATGCTCTAACATTGAAAAACTGCATGAGAACATGAAAGATTAAAGCCAGAGTTAGCAGATAAAAACAACACTGGTGTTTTTCTGTCTTAATGAAGAGGTTAAAAAACCACATTAGATAAAAACACAGGCCAACGTGTGTTAGAAAGACAAGAAGAAATAAAAAGTACAATTTAAGAAAACAAAAATGCATTTAAAATGCAACACGATGTGATAGAAGTCAACATTTAGAGAAAAAGAAAACAAAAATCAAATGTATGAAATAAATCAAATATACAATAAAAACCAACTCCAAGTCGAAGTTACAGGTTAAAAAAGACAAAAGCTCCAAATTATGAGAACAGAATAAAATGAAAAAATGTAGAAGATTAATTTTTACTACCGATGTTTTTTTAATCCTTATAAAGAATTTATTCAATTAAATTTGTTCAGAATGGAAATGCACTTTTAATTAAACTTTAAACCTCAACTCGTTTTAAAGTTTGAAAATGTGGAGAGAGAAAAATCTATTTCCACAGTGAAACTTCTGATGTCCACATTTTCAACATTCTGGGGAAATTTTTTAACATTTTTTGGTGGAAAAAAATGTTTAAAAATTGTTTCTTTAAGAACATTAACAAAAAATCGAGCAAATTTCACTGGATATTAGATATTAGTATATATATATATATATATATATATATATATATATATATATATATATGGAATCACGTTAGATGTTTTCAGGATTTTTTGGAAGATTTTTACTCATTTTTGGAAAATATTTACAAGAATTTTCTTACCAAATTTGGGGGGTTTGAAAAAAATATTTTAGGGAAGCTTTTAAGGAATTATTGGAATTTTTTTCCTGAAAGTTTTGCAAATTTAAAATTTGGGAAAAATCCCTTTAAATATTTTTAGGATATTTGAGAAGATTTTTACGGATTTTTTGAAAAAATTTACAAGAATTTTCTTACCAAATGTGTTTTTTAAAATAAAACTTTTAAGGGAAACGTTTAAGGAATTATTGGAATTTTCTTCCTGAACGTTTTACAAATATTCAGAAATTTGGGGAATTTTTTTGCTGATTTTTTGGATTTTATTTTGTAAATTGTTTTTTTTTTTCTCCCTCCGCTGCTTTTATTCTGAAGGCGAGGCGTTGTACGCAGCCACTTCCTCTCATTATGTAAACAGTCAAGATGGCGGCTTCCTGCGGGCTCCGCGCGCGCCTCGGTCAGAGTGTGAGCTGCTTCAGGTGTCCCGGTCACCTGAGACGGATCTCCGCGGCACACAGGTGAGACTGACCTGGAGGAGGAGCTGCTGGAAGTTCTGGAGAAGCTTCATCCACACAGTAATAACTAATGACCACGAACAGTCAGGAGGACCTCTAGTGGTCAGCGAGAGGAAGTATAGCCAGCCTGCTGATTGGTTCATGGACTCTTCTGGATTTGATGGGACACGTTCCTGATCAGGGGTGTCCAACATGCGGCCCGCGGACCAAAAGCGGTCCTCCAGAGGGTCCAATCCGGTCCTCAAAATGTAAAAATTCCAGAGAAGACATTAACTGCAGATTGTAAATTAGTAAAACTAAAAATTTAAAGTCATTTCTAGACCATGACAAGTTGTTTGGATCATAAAGTAAAATACTAGATTGTTCATGTGTCCCATTTTAAAAATATTTTTTCTTACTTTTGTTGTTTTTTGGTCTATTTTTGTCTGACTTTTGTCATTTTGTGTCACGGTTTTGTCATTTTTTGTCTCGTTTGTATATTTTTTTTTACAACCTTTTTGTCTAATTTTTGGTCACTTTTTTGTTTTGTTTCGTGCCGTTTGTCAAATTTTTTGTCATTTTGTTTCTCACTTTTGTTGCTTGTGTCATTTTTGTAATATTTTGTCTCGTTTTTGTTGTTTTTTTGTCTTTGTTGTTTTGATCCTCCAGTAATTCCTCTACGGTTCAGTTCCAGATGACTAAATGTTGTGTTCCTTTGTCAACACTCTGATCTGTAGGTTTTAATGTGGAAATGATAAACTGAAATTATTTCTCTTCATAAATTTCAGGTTGTTCATGATGTTTAGTAAAAAGATAATTCCTTAAATGTGAACATTTCTGCACTAAACCAAAGGAACCATGTGGAGTTATTTATAGGTTCTTATGGTGTGGTTTTATTGGTTGAGATCAGACTGGAATGGATGTGGAACCTGGACTAAGATGATTCTGACTCTCCTGCTCTAGATGATCGTATGGGTTCTAGTGGATACAATATTAATAACAATAATAATAATAGTAATAATATTAATAATAATTAGTAATACTGACAGTAACTATTAGAGACAGTGGTTCTAATCTGTAACTAGACACTCTTCACTTAGATTCTGGAACATCTATAGGTTCTGCTACATTCATGAGATGTTCTACAGATTCCATCATGGATTTAGGAGGGCTGTGTTCTGGTTCTGGTCATGTTTGAAGGACTGACCTGGTTCTAACGTACTGTGGTTCCATACATTAGCTTCATGTATCAGAACCTCGGGTGTCAGAGGACCATCACTCTCCATTCACAGAACCAGAACCAGAACCCTGCTGCTGGGTCCGCTGACTCCAGATCTGCTGCTGTTCCTCAGAGTCAGAGTTCTGAAGGTTCCAGGTTCAGTCCAGTAGAGGTTCTGATGGTCCCACCTTGATTCTTTCTCTTCCTTCAGGTCCATCATTGAACCTGTCCGCCATCACGCCGTTTCTGTGGTGGGAAAATGCTCGGCATGCTGGGTAAACCCGGGACCTGAGTCCAGCAGGAGAACCTTCCAGAACCCAGCGGGTGGAGGAGCAGCGCTGTGGGCAGCAGTCGGTCCGTTGGGTTCCTCTAAACGTCTTCTAGAATGTTCGGTTCTTTACTCCAGACTCAGCAGCTTCCTGTTCTGTTGCAGCTTTTTCTCTGTTCGGATCCGGAGAAGATCAGAGAGACGAAGCTCAGAGCAAGGAGGACGAGATGGTCCTGCTGCTGAAGAAGGCCAAGGTACAGAACCAGGACCAGAACTACAACCAAGACGAGACCCAGAACCAGAACTAGAACTAGAACCAGAACCAGGACTAGAACTACAACCAGGACCAGAACTAGAACTAGAACGAGAACCAGTACACCAGATAAATGTCACAAATAAAAGGGTTAGGACCATAAAACACACAATTTGATACTGATCAGAAGCTTTAGATTAGAGGTCGACCGATATGGGATTTTCAAAGGCCGATCCCGATACCAATTTTTAAAAAAAATTTCAGCCGATGGCCGATATGTAAAGCCGATTTTTAAGGCCGATATCCTTTTTTTTTTTTTTTTTTTAAAGCACATCGATTACAAAAGGCAATTTAAACACTAAAAGTATATACATGTATATATTACAAATTAAATACACTAGTAGAACTCTAACATTTATTGAACACAAAAAGTGAAAAAGTACAATAACATTAAAAAAATACTTAAAGTTTACAAAAAATACAATTAAAAAGTAACCTGAAAGTGCAATTGCTTGTTCAAGTATAAAAGATAAACATGATCACAAAATAAAAACTGTAACAAATGCAAATTAAATTAAATAACGTAGTGCAGTTAAACATTACAAATCTTTAGATAAACCACAAAATAAAACACAAAAGTTTGTGTCACTATTTTAGTCTTACAGTATGATAATAATTTTAATATATAGTCAGTATTTAGCTTTTTTTCTCATATGAAATGTGAGCAATCTCGCACAACATACATTTTTTACACAGATTTTTCTTAACCACTATATTCCATTTCAGGATCAAACTAAGACTAACTCATGTATAGTGTTAATATAGTACTTAGTTTCCACTTCTGGCACTGAACTGAAGTTTATACATTGATTGGGAAGAAACAGGGTAGATTATTGCAGGTGTCTGGAAATCAGAGGTGCCCACTAATTTGGGACCCACGATCTACTTTTCAAGTCGGGCCACCATCGCGATCGATCAGCTTTTTATTTGTAAATATCGGCCAATGGCCGATATTGAAAAAAGTCCATATATCGGCCTAAAATATCGGCCGGCCGATATATCGGTCTACCTCTAGTTTAGATGCTGCTGTAGTCTGGAGCATTCTTTAGATACTTTCGGAAGGATTTAATATTTTCTCATAGTATTGCTTTTTTGAAGTATTTAATATTTTCTGATAGTATTGCTGATAATTTTTGAAGTATTTTGTTTTTAAACTGATAGATCCTTTATTTTCCAAAAAATGTAGATGTTATTTACAAAGCTTTCTTTTGTTTTTAAATACTGTTTTTTTGTGTTTTTAATAATTCTGTGCAGTACTGGAGTATTTTGACTGTGTTTTACTGCAGTAAAGTATTAGTACTGCAGTAAAGTATTAGTACTGTTACTGCAGTAAAGTATTAGTACTGCAGTAAAGTATTAGTACTGCAGTAAAGTATTAGTACTGTGATGCAGTAAAGTATTAGTACTGCAGTAAACTATGAGTACTTCTTGTGTTTCAGCTCAGCATGCATCGAGGTCAGCTGCAGGCCGCCTCCGGGTTCCTTCATCAGGCCGTCGTTCTGGCTCATCAGAACCACAACAACCAGGCCATCATCTACACCTACAGCTTGGTAACCCTAACAGAACCCTCTAGAACCCCTCACAAGAACCCCCTCTAGAACCCGTCACAGGAACCGTCCCTCTAGAACCCCTCACAGGAACGGTACCTTTAGAACTGTTCTAATAACGTTCTTCTGTCCTCAGATGGCGAACTTGGCGTACATTCAGGGTCAGCTGGACAGTGTGAGTATCGACCAATCACAGCTCAGAGTTCTCACCTACAGACCAATCATATGTGGCCTCCTTCATTGCTTCCTGCTCTCTGGTCTCTATATTTATTCTATTTAAAGCAGAACCATGTTTCCTTTGGTTCTGAATCAACTGGGTTCCTCCTTGGAGTAAAACTGGAACTAATGTTTGTGATGTTCAGGTGGAGTTTGGTTCTGTGACTCTCTGAAGGTTCCTGATGTTTATCAGCTGTTCCAGATGTTCTAACAGTAAC
Source organism: Amphiprion clarkii (assembly GCA_027123335.1). NCBI lineage: Eukaryota > Metazoa > Chordata > Actinopteri > Pomacentridae > Amphiprion > Amphiprion clarkii. The sequence continues at coordinate 324,372 of CM049577.1, read as the reverse complement.
AGCTGATAGAACAGCTGCTGGAAGTTCTAAACATGTACGCCTGTTTTACCTTCTCTTTGTGGAACACTGAGAACCAGCGTTACTGCGGTACCTTTATGCCTCCGCCTGATTGGCTGCTCTCTGCTGTCCTGTGACATCACGTCTCTGCTGTGACATCATGTCTCTGATCTTCTTCCAGGCAGAGAAGCTCTTCAAAGCAGCGATGAGCTTCATGCTGGCCGGAGGAACTCCTCAGGTGAGCCCCGCCTCCTTATTCTACCTGTCCAGGTAAACAGTCCTCTGACCTGCTGCTTGTTTCCAGGATGACAACGCCGTCATCGAGATGTCTCTGAAACTGGCCACCATCTACGCCGAGCAGAACAGGTGAGAGGCAGCCTGAAGTTACGCTGAGGAAGCTGTGAGGTCACTGTGAGGTCGCTGATTTGTGTTTGTCTGTTTGAGGGCGGAGCTGGCGGAACACGGCTTCAGGTTCTGTACGGAGTCTCTGGAGGCCAAACTGGAGAAACACAAGGAGCTGCAGGAGGATGAGCAGACAGGTGAGAACACAGGTGAGACACCCTGAGGCGGGTTAGAAGCTCTTCAAAGACATGTTTGTTTGTCCTCAGAAGAGCAGGAGGTTCTGAGGAAGGAGACCCGCCTCCTGCTGGGTCTCTGTCTGGACTCCAGGGCTCGGTACCGGGCGGCAACTCTGCACCTGAAGCAGGCAGGACAGGACTACCTGGATGCCCTGAACATCTGCCGCCAGGAGCAGGGAGAGACACACCCACAGGTACACACACCTGAGACACACCCACAGGTACACACACCTGAGACACACCCACAGGTACACACACCTGTGACACACCCACAGGTACACACACCTGAGACACACCCACAGGTACACACACCTGTGACACACCCACAGGTACACACACCTGAGACACACCCACAGGTACACACACCTGAGACACACCCACAGGTACACACACCTGAGACACACCCACAGGTACACACACCTGAGACACACCCACAGGTACACACACCTGTGACACACCTGAGACGTGTTGAATCGTACACCTAGTCTCTGTGTTCCAGACTCTGGTGCTGATGAGCGACCTGGCCACCATCCTGGACCTGCAGGGTCGCCATGACGATGCCCTGGTTCTGGTCCAGCAGGCGGTGGACCTGAGCCGCTCCGCCGGACACCCGGACCAACACGTGCTGCTGGGAAACCTGGCCGGCATCCTGCTGCACAAAGGTGAGCACAGGTTCAGGGCCGGGGCTCCTGTCCTCGGCAGGTCTGACCCGGTCTCGCTCTGTCCCCCCAGGACGGATGGACGACTCGGTCCGGTTCTACCAGGAGGCTCTACATCTGGCCCGGCAGGCTGGAGACCAGGAGGCCGTGGAGCGGATCCAGGAGGGGCTGAGGGAGGTGAAGAAGAGGAGGAACCAGGAGAGGACGGAGGACAGGAAGGAAGCTGCACCGTGACCCAGGAGGACCAGAGTCCAGGGAAGCCTGAAGACCAGAACCAGGACCGGGTCCGGTCTGCAGTGTCTGCCTCCCATTTGCAGAGTCCACATGTGACCCTGATTTAGACCCAGTTTGTGTCCATTTCTGTATTTTGGTGTCTTTGTCCTTCAGATGTCCACCAGGACAACTGAGACCAGGAGACCCGACCCAGACTGTCCTGAGTCCAGAACCGTCCCCTGTTCGTTTTCAAGGTTCTGTTAAATCCAGGTCATATGATGCGTGTTTGGAGATACGATGTTCTAATGTTCTGCTGCAGGTTCCCACGCTGGGGAACTTCCTGTTGTGTTGACTGAAGCCTTCAGAATAAAAGCTCAGTGATGACAGTAAACAGAGTAATGAGCAGCTCAGGTTCTACCTCCCTGCAGGCTCCTCCTCCATCAGAGGCAGTCTGACGTCAAGAAAAACTGAAATAATCCCCAAAACAAATGTTTGGCCAGAAATGCTCAGAAAAAAAACAAAATGATGAAAGAAATGCAGCTCATAGTAGAGAAACAAAAAGATTTCATTAGTGAAGATAAAATAAGATCAAACAGCTCACTGCTGTAGATTAATAATAAAAAGTAAGAAGGTCCTGATCAACAGAATCTTTCAGGTCCAGACTCTAGTTCTCAGCTGGATGGAGGTCTGGACTCTGACTGTTCCAGAACTTCCACCTTGTTGTCTTCAAACCATCTCTGAGGATCTTTGTCTGTTTGCTTCGACTCATCGTCTGGATGGAAACCTGATCTTCTCCACATCTCAGTTCTCTTCAGACTGCATCAGGTCGTCCTCCAGGATTTCATTTACCCTCTACCTTTACCAGCCTTCCAGGACCTGGTGCTGAGGAACACCATGATGCTGCCACCACCGTGCTTCATCATGATACTGCCACCACCGTGCTTCACATCATGATGTTGCCACCACCGTGCTTCACAGTGGGGATGGTGTGTTTGTGATGATGTCAAACATATCATCTAGTCTGATGGTCACAAAGCTCCATCCTGGTCTCCTCAGACCAAAGAACCTTCTTCCAGGTGTCTTCAGAGTCTCCACGTGTCTTCTAGTGAACTCTAGTCCAGATTTAATTGGAGCTTTTTCCATCAGAGTCTTTCTCTTTGTCTCCATGAAGCTTTGACTGGTGAAGAACAGACAGCAGTTGTTGGATGAACAATCTGAAAATGGAACTCCTTCAGAGGAGTCATGGGAGTCTTGGTGGCCTCCCTCTCTCGTCTCTTTCTCCTTCAGAGGAGTCATAGGAGTCTTGGTGGCCTCCCTCTCTAGTCTCTCAGGTCTTGAGGACGTCCTGCTCTCGTCAGATTTATTCATGTTCCATCTTCCTTCCATTTCTTAATGATGGATTTAACTGGACTCCAGGAGATCTTCAGGAACTTTAAATGTTCTTGTATTGTCCTGACTGATGCTTTTCAACAACCTTATCTCAGAGTTTCTTGGTTCTTCAGTCTTCATGGTGTAGCTCTATCCAGGAGTTCTGATCCACCAGAGACGTTCTCCGTGAAAACAAACATCTGTACAATCAGAGTGAAGTCAGATGTGGAATTTTAATAAAATACAAATGAATAATTTGATGGTGTAGAGATAAAAATGAGGCAGAGATGGAGATAAGGACAGGTGAAGGTTTCTCCAGGTGTGAGTGATGTCATGAGAACAAGATCGTAACTATATGAACACACATTGAATAACACACACATATTAAATAACGCACACATAGCTATACATTCTCATACACACACGTCTTTACAGAGATAATTCCATGTAAACATACCTGTGCACGCACACACACTCAGGTGAAGCTGTGGGAAAGGAGGTAATTGTTGTTGTGCTAACAGGATAATTATTCTCTCTCTCACACACACACACACACACACACACACACACACACACACACACACACACACACATCCACACACACAGAGCTGTGGGGTATAAAAGCAGCTGCAGATGGTGTGTTTCTGGTTCTGCTGGACGACGACTCACCACAGTGACCAGGTATGAACACACCTCAGCTCATCATTAACTGCTATTTACCAGGAAGTTTGGTTTCTGTCGGCTTGGATCAGTGAGTCAGAGCGGCAGGTTCTAGTCCTTTCACTGAACCATCACAGTCTGCAGCGTAGAACGTTCTGCTGCTCAGAGAACCTCATAGTCGTGTCTTTACTGAAGTTGTTCAATTCAGTTTTATTTATATAGCGGTAATTACAGGCCAGATTGTCTCAAGACACTTTCCAGAAACCAGATGAACCCCCAGAACAGCCCTAAGGAGTCAGTGGCAGAAAAACACCCTTTAACAGGAAGAAACCTGGAGCAGAACCCAGATCTTTATGTGGGGGAACCCATCTGCTGCTGGAAGGAGGGTAGAGCGGGACCAAAGAGGTAGAGAGGTAGAGGTAGAGGAAGGTAGGGGAACAAGGAACACAGAACACACAGTTGGATACATGTATGATCAGATAGATGATACATACACAGTAGAAGCTAACATGTAAACTGATTCCTAGTTTCCTGGTATGATGTACGGCTCTAGCATAAATATACTACATATATAGCTGGTAGTAAATTCTAACAGTAAGTAGATGAACATATCAAGTATAGTGAGGGTGATGCAGAGTAGATTGGTGGAAATGGGCAGCTGGAAGCAGTGGGCTGGAGGAAGGTCAGCAGCAGCATCCCACAGATGGAGATTAGGCCAGTTGGTGGGAGAACAACCACAGATCTGAAGCATCCAGCTCTGGGACCAGGGACACTCGGAGAAAGGACACCGGGACAAACAGAGTGAATGTAATGCAACAATGGTATATATAGTAAATACATTGGTAGTTAGAGAAGGGCTCAGTGCATCCAGAGAGGTCCTCCAGCAGCCTAGACCTATAGCAGCAGAACTAGGGGCAGAACTAAGGGACGTCCGAGAGGAAGACTCCAGCTGACCCCGTCAGGGTCCCCCAGTCAGCCCTAACTATAAGATTTGTCAAAAAGGAAGGTTTTAAGCCTGGTCTTAAAAATAGAGAGGGTGTCCACCTCCAGAACCCAAACTGGGAGCTGGTTCCACAGGAGAGGAGCTGATAACTGAAGGCTCTGCCTCACATTCTACTTTTAGAGATTCTAGGAACAACAGGTAAGCCTGCAGTCTGAGAGCAAAGAGTTCTGCTGGGATAATATGGTACTATCAGGTCTTTAAGATATGATGGAGATTGGTTGTTAAGAGCTTTATATGTCAGAAGAAGGATTTTGAATTCTATTCTATATTTAACAGGAAGCCAATGAAGAGAAACCAGTATAGGAGAAATATGATCTCTTGCTAACTCCTGTCAGTACTCTGGCTGCAGCATTTTGGATCAGCTGTAGATGTTTCAGAGAGCTTTTGGGACAACCTGATAATAAGGAATTACAGTAGTCAAGCCTAGAAGTAACAACAGCATGGACTAGTTTTTCTGCATCACTCTGAGACAGGATGTTCCTGATTTTCACAATATTTCTCAGGTGGAAAAAGGAAGTCCTACAGATTAGTTTTATGGGTGAGTTAAAGGACATGTCCTGGTCAAAGATAATGCCGAGGTTCCTCACAGTAGTACTGGAGGCCAATTTAATGCCATCCAGAGTAACTATATACTTTGAAAGCAATTCTCTAAGATGTTTGGGGCCAAATACAATGACTTCAGTCTTGTCTGAATTTAGTAGTAAGAAATTATAGGTCATCCAGGTCTTTATGTCCTTAAGACAATCTTGCAGTCCAGCTAGCTGATTAGTTTAATCTGGCTTCATAGATCAATACAACTGAGTGTCGTCAGCGTAACAATGGAAATTAATACAGTTTCCTTTGTGTTTCCGGTGGAGATCATTTTCTGAGGAGCAGATCTGAGGAACCTTTAGTCCTGAATGAGCATCCACTGAGAGCTACAATGCTGCCACCATCAGGCCAGACTGTGAATCACAGCGCTGCTCTGTAACTAGCAGCTGTTTCAGGTTCTCACTGGGTTTCCTTTTAACATCAAGCATATTTGAAGCAAACATTTTAAAATAGAAAAACCCATAGTGAACTTGTCTTGTTTCCATGAACTGTTATGGACAGAATGAATTGTTCTGCATAGATTTGTCTGAAGGTGGCGCTGTAGGCTCCATGAGCTGTAATAAAAAGAGTAGAAGCTCCACATCCAGCCGTTTGTTTCTTCTGAAGAAGAATCGGAGTTTATTCATCAGGAAACGTTTCAGTCCGTCCAGCTGTAGTTTCCACTTTAACTGCAGTTTTATCCTTTATTCTGTGAACTTCTGTTCTCACCTCACTGCTGCTTCATAAAACCAGAGTTTATCAGAACCAAACTAAAACCAGTCATTTCCTCTTTTTTTTTTTTTTTTTTACAGGAACAGCTTCAACTAATCAGTAAAACAGTTCATAGATGAACTGACTGAAAACTCTGTAAGTGGAGTGATAAAAATAAAGAGTAGTGAGTTTAACTGCTGTGTAGTGTGTCAGGAGGGGGCGCTACAGGCTGCAATAGCTGCAGTAAACTAAGCAGAAAAAGACAGAAACAAAAGCTGTTTATATTCAGATGGTTTCTGCTAATGGTTCGCCTGAGGATCATCAACGTTGCTCAGAAAAGGACAAAAAGCGTCTCAACGAAGCAGAACAACTTGATTTTTTGTGACATTTTGTAGTTTTCGTTCAACACTTGCTGAGATGATTCTTTAAAGAGAAAGAGACGGAGCTAGAGAGAGACAACCTGATCCTGATGGACGTCCTCCATCCACCCTGAGCTTCTTCTGATGGACGTCCTCCATCCACCCTGAGCTTCTTCTGATGGACGTCCTCCATCCACCCTGAGCTCCTCCTGATGGACGTCCTCCATCCACCCTGAGCTCCTCCTGATGGATGTCCTCCATCCACTCTGATCTCCTCCTGATGGACGTCCTCCATCCACTCTAATCTCCTGATGGACGTCCTCCATCCACCCTGATCTCCTCCTGATGGACGTCCTCCATCCACTCTAATCTCCTGATGGACGTCCTCCACCCTGAGCTCCTCCTGATGGATGTCCTCCATCCACTCTGATCTTCTCCTGATGGACGTCCTCCATCCATTCTGATCTCCTCCTGATGGACGTCCTCCACCCTGAGCTCCTCCTGATGGACGTCCTCCATCCACCCTGATCTCGTCCTGATGGACGTCCTCCATCCACTTTGATCTCCTCCTGGTGGACGTCCTCCATCCACCCTGAGCTCCTCCTGATGGACGTCCTCCATCCACCCATAGCTCCTCCTGATGAACGTTCTCCATCCACCCTGAGCTCCTCCTGATGGACGTCCTCGATCCACCCTTAGCTCCTCCTGATGGACGTCCTCCATCCACCCTTAGCTCCTCCTGATGGACGTGCTCCATCCACCCTGAACTCCTCCTGATGGACGTCCTCCATCCACTCTAATCTCCTGATGGACGTCCTCCACCCTGAGCTCCTCCTGATGGATGTCCTCCATCCACTCTGATCTTCTCCTGATGGACGTCCTCCATCCATTCTGATCTCCTCCTGATGGACGTCCTCCACCCTGAGCTCCTCCTGATGGACGTCCTCCACCCTGAGCTCCTCCTGATGGATGTCCTCCATCCACTCTGACCTCCTCCTGATGGACGTCCTCCACCCTGATCTCCTCCTGATGGACGTCCTCCACCCTGAGCTCCTCCTGATGGACGTCCTCCACCCTGAGCTCCTCCTGATGGATGTCCTCCATCCACTCTGACCTCCTCCTGATGGACGTCCTCCACTCTGATCTCCTCCTGATGGACGTCCTCCACTCTGATCTCCTCCTGATGGACGTCCTCCACCCTGAGCTCCTCCTGATGGATGTCCTCCATCCACTCTGACCTCCTCCTGATGGACGTCCTCCACTCTGATCTCCTCCTGATGGACGTCCTCCAGTCTGAGCTCCTCCTGATGTTCTTCTAACTCCTGAACTTTATTTTTCCATAACTATGTCCTGAAGTGATTCTTTAAATGCAGCGACCTGCTGAGGTTCACTGACCAATAAAAACTCTTCATCCATGATGTCAGAATGCTGTGTGACATCATCATGACATCACAGAGCTGGCAGTGTGTCTGCAGCCGAGTGCAGCCAGGAGGCGGGGCTATCGTTGACTGACAGCATGGTTTCCGTGGCGACCTTCAGTTGGACTTTCTGCTCTCCTCCTTTCATCCCTCCTTCCTGCCCCTCTGTTGTCTGCTGCTGCTTCGGTCTTTGCATTATAATTTCTCTCTTTCAGAGCTGCGAGGACGCCGAGGTAGGCTCCAACTCTCTTCCTGTCTCACTCTCAAACTGAGCTGAACCCAGACCGGCTGAAAGTCCTTTAGGTTCTCCACAGAACCTGCTCATGTTTAGTCCTGTTGCTTTTACTGTGTGAGAACTGTGGAGGCCTGTTTCAGGGATTCGGCTTCAACGCTTCGTTCTATTCAGTAAATAAATCAGAGATCCTCAGATGTCCAGAGAACCGACCACTGAAGGAACCTGGAGGGAGTTAGTCTGAAGTCAGAGAATTTAGGTTTCCTTTCTCATTTTGCAGGTTTTTCTGTATTTTAAAATATCAGTAAAATGATCAAAAGAGACTGAATTTTCACATTTTAATGTGAAATAAAATCCATGAAATAAACCAGAGTTCTGTGAAGTTCTGTATTAAAACCTCAAATTCAATAAGATCTAAAATCTAATTCTTTCCATTTTAAATTAAATATTTTAACAGTAAAATGAGAGAATAAAACTCAGCTGTTAGTGAAGCTTTCTGTGGTGTTGAGTCTGCTTATTAGTTTTAGATTATCTTAAAATATTTTTATGGTTTTAATCTTTAAATATCCTTCAGTGAACAAAGTAAAGCACACGCTATGGAAACCCACACTAGAAACTACTCTAAGTACTGTTTGATGAAATCAGTTCTTCCTGGTTCGTACGTGGTAGTGCCTGGATGTTCTCCTGGATCTTCTTGGATGTTCTCCTGGATGTTCTCCCGGATGTTATCTCGGATGTTCTCCAGGATGTTTAACAGTTTTTTTACGGTGTAGATCAGCTGACAGTAAACTTCTGGCCTACAGAGCAGAACAAAGCCCAGTTCTAGCTGCAGGACTACTGGAGAACCGCGCTGCTGCTAGAACGGGAGGATGTGTTTAAATATGACATCATACAGTCTCTGTGCTCCTATTGGTTGGTGAAGCTCAGGTGTGAGGAAATGAGAATGTAAAAATAACAGTTTGTTTACAGGAAGTGAATGCCAGAGAGCAAAGACTACAAACGCAAACAATGAACTACAAGCAGAAGTGACCTAAATAAAAAGTAAAAGTAAAAAAATAAATAAACAATAATAATAATAATAAGTAACAGTCAGACTACTGAAGGACACTGAGGCCCACTAGTGGAGAATTACACAGCAGCAGAAAACACAGAAGCAACCAACAGAAGGTCCGACCAGGCAGCAGAGAATAACACGTCAATAGAGAACACGATCTACAGAGCTAGGATCCACTGGTGAGAGGAACCAGGAATTACTAGAACGCTTCTATCAGAATAAACTCACAAAATAAGTTAGGAAGTATCAGGAACTGCTCTACCTGAAAATCAGCTGGCATTAAACCAGGAAAAGCACAAACTAAACCAACCAATCAGACGACTGAGACAGCTGCAATAACCAGAGCTGCAGTCCGGCTCTGGAGGAACGTCGCTGACAGGAAGAGAGAACTGAAGGTCCAGGGAGAGGCAGGAGCAGGTGGAGACCAGACTGGAAAGACCAGAACGAGAACTATCCAGGATCTACAAGAACCAGGAGAGCTGGACAGAGCAGAGACTAACTGGTGGTTGTGGACGGTCCGGGTAGAAACTGCAGCCGGCGTTTACGGTTGGAGAACGGTGATTGTTCAACAGAAGGACCCTCAGTGTCTCCATCAGGTTCCACACATGAATGGGTGAGATCTGTCAGAACTGAACCTACAGTGAACCAGAGAGGAGGTCTGATCTGCAGCTCTGAAAGCAGCTGACACGTTACTGACCCTGGAAGAACCTCCACCTGTAGAACGTCTCACATTCCACCTGCAGGGAACCCAGGAGGTTCTGTTAGATCTCTGATGAGTTTCCAGACTAGAATGTGCCCAGACTTGAGGGATGTTCACCACAGAAACCATCTACTGGATCCATCAGGAATCATAGAACCGTTCTGAGGAACTTTGACTCGTTTTTAACGAGAAGCAAACGCCTGGTTCTAGATTTCATATGAACTGTTTTGGAAGCTGCAGATCCATGTCTGACCTTCTGTGTTTGGTTCTCCAGGTTCTGCTGCCTGAACTCCTGCTGAACATCAGACCTCATGAGCCTCCACCAGAACTCGGTGGGTTCTCACAGATCAATAATCTATCAATGATCGTTTCCTCCTGGTGTTGAGATGTTCCTTCAGTTGAGTGAATTTTTAGTCATTTCTGATGTTTTAGTCGTTAATAATAATTACTGAGTCTCTTTTATCATTTTGGAGAATTCTTTAGTGACTTTGGACGTTTGTTCATCATCTTAGAGAACTTCCACAGCAGCTTAAACACGTTCTGGATAAATGTTGTGGCTGAGTTCATCTAAAGTCTGTAAAGTATCAGGAGCAGCAGGTTTGAAATAAATCCACCAGAAGTTCTCTGGTCTGAAGGTGTGCTGCAGGTTCCTCTCTGTTCTCCATCAGTGTGACTTTAATTTGAATCAGGTTCCTCTCTGCAGGCTCCTCGCTGCCATGAAGAAGACGAAGATCTCAACAAAGCGTTTGATGTTCCAGGTTTCCAGCAGATCCTTCATCCTGCAGCTCGCAGCCCTCCGGAGAAACATCGGGTTCTGGATGAGCAGGACATCGAAGGTGAGATGTTCTCAGAAAAACCCAGTCAGTTCCTTAGGAGGTTCTTGGATGAGATGGGGGTCCAGGAGGTTCTCCTTGAGGACATGAAGGAAGTTTCAGGGATTCCTAAGACTAGATGGTTCCTCACGTTCCTCCTGGTGGCCTTGTGGACAGCGTGAGGTCTATTAGAGGGTTTGAGGAGATTCTGAGAATGTTCTTTAGGTCTTTGAATAAATTTTATGGATTCTTTGCTAATCTAGCAGAGCAAAGGCCAAGAAGGTCTCACAGGTGTCAAACCTTTTCTCTGCTTTGGTTCCAGAAGGTTCCACAGATCTTATCTGGGGTTCTATGGAAGACCTGATGGATATTTAAGGAAAGTTCTAGTTACCCTGTAAGAGCCACCTCTGCTGTGAGAAATGAAAACAGACCCTGAAATGAACCTCTTGTTGTTTTTCAGTTCTCTAAAGCAGCTCTAGTGTTCATTATTTAGTGATTAGTCATTAAATGACCTCCACTTGTGGTTCCTCCTGATTAACTTCTGGTTCTCCTGGTGCTCCGGCTGCAGAGCACCGTCACTCCTCCCTCCACGTCCATCATCCTCTTTCCAAGCCGCTCGCCGACAGCAGGAGGAAAAGAACCAATGAGGGGAGGAGGGAGGACAGGCGAGGCTCCGCCCCCAACGCCGCAGCCACCATAGAAGAAGACGAGGAGGAGGCGTTCACTGACGGAGAGGAGGGCTGGACCTCCAGGTGAGTCGCACCTGTCCTGGCTCACCTGGGTATTTGATTTTCTGGATTTGAACCTGTGACTCCTCCCCCTCACAGTGACACGCCCACCTTCTCATCCAGTCACATCGGCCTCTCACCTGGTCACACCGTGACGACGACTGTTGCCCCTGACGATGCTGACGAGGATGAGACTCTGGCGTCAGTCGACCTGGACGGCATCAAGAGTCAGTAGGCTGCTCAGAACCAGCAGAACCTTCATGTATCTGAGGGAACGTAGAACTTCTACATATAAACCTCACACAGCTCACTGCTAGTCAGGCTGTAAACTCTAGAGGTTCTATATCTACACAAATGTAACTCCTTAAATGTTTCTGTGCTGGTTTACATGCTGAATATCTAGATGGTTAGCGTGTCTGTGTGTGTGAGTGTGAGTGTGTGTGTGTGAGTGTGAGTGTGTGTGTGTGTGTGTGTGTGTGTGTGTGTGTGTGTGTGTAGCTGTGTGCAGGTGTTCTGTGAGTCAGGTAGATTACGGGTGAGTCAGTCATAAATCAGTGAAGCTGTGATCCGTCCAGCTCCTTATTTGCTGCCCATCGGCTGTGTTAGTATGCTAACATGCTAAGCTAGCATGTTAGTGCATGGTAAACAGTGTGGTTAGCCTCAAGGCAGCAGGTCCTCCTGGAGGTGGAAGCAGCTGCAGAGTTCTGGACGTCAGTATGACCTCCGGGAGGAGCTTTTCCCAGCATGCACCAGGACACTCGGTGTCCTGAAGGAATTCTGTCCCAGATGAAAGAGTTTTCTGTCAACCATGTGACTGAAGCTGCTGCTGACCTGAACACAATGCTGCCGCCTCCCACTGCCTCTGTCTATTGTTACTGTGGGGTTCGGGTCCGGTCCTGGTCCTGGTCCTGGTCTGGTTCTAGTTTTGGTCCTGGTTCTGGTCTGGGATGTTTGAGGCTGAAGGCTGATCTCAGTGAGTAGCTGCTGTTTCTTTACAGACTTTGCACCTGCAGCTCGCCTGGACAGATAGTTTGAACTCTGACTTTTAATTAAGAACATGTCAACGTGTTAGGGTTAGTAGGGTTAGTGGGGTTAGTGTTAGCAGGGTTAGTGTTAGTCGGGTCAGGGTTAGTAGGGTTACTGTTAGTAGTGTTAGTAGAGTTAGAGTTAGCAGTGTTAGGGTTAGTAGTGTTAGGGTTAGGGTTCATAGGGTTAGTAGGGTTAGTAGAGTTAGGGTTAGTAGGGTTAGTAGAGTTAGGGTTAGCAGTGTTAGGGTTCATAGGGTTAGTAGTGTTAGGGTTAGTAGGGTTAGGGTTAGTAGAGTAAGTAGGGTTAGGGTTAGTATCAGTAGAGTTAGTAGATTAATATTGAGTCAGGTTGGTCTTTATACATTCTGGTGTATATTTAATGAGATAAGAGCTCATCTGTAGATGTAATTAAAAACAGAGTTGTCTTCACGTCAAAGGCCAGCTGGAAAAGCTTCCTGATGATGTTTTTTGTGCTCTGAAGACTTTCTGTTGATGAGGTTTCAGTGAGTTTGATCTGTTCTCCTGCAGCCACAGATTAGAACCACAGAACCTGTCAGCTGTTGTCGTCACATGTTCTCTTTCACACGTATGAAACCTGAAGTCCTGGAAACATGGAGGTCAGTCATATTTGTGAACATCACGTGCAGCTCCGCGAGAAGATTCCAGAAATCAAAGAATCAGAAACAGCAGAGGAACATTCATCCATCCATCCATTATCTATACACCGCTTAATCCTCACTAGGGTCGCGGGGGGGGGGTGGAGCCTATCCCAGCTGACTCGGGTGAAGGCAGGGGACACCCTAGACAGGTCGCCAGTCTGTCGCAGGGCTACATACAAAGACACACAACCACTCACACACTCACACCTACGGGCAATTTAGAATAATCAATTAACCTCAGCATGTTTTTGGACTGTGGGGGGAAGCTGGAGTACCCGGAGAAAACCCACGCATGCACAGGGAGAACATGCAAACTCCATGCAGAAAGATCCCGGGAAAGCCGGGACGCGAACCAGGGATCTTCTCGCTGCAAGGCGAAAGTGCTAACCACTACGCCACTGTACAGCAGCAGAGGAACATGTGAGCTGATTTTCTGGTTATCTTTTACTTTGAAGAGCACTGAGCAGGAAGTGACGCACTGCAGGAACATGTTAAAGAACACATTGTTGGTCTGTTGTGTTGTTCTCTGCAGTTGTGACACTGTTTGTGTTGATGCTGGAGCCAGAGCCTCATGTTACCTGCAGCAGGTGGAGGTCAGCTGACTCACTGCTGGAAGGTGATTAGCTGCTTCCAGAAAAGAAGAAAAGAGGGTTAGGGAAAAGAAAATCACATTTTACTTGAAACCTGAAGCTTCAGAAGGAAACACACCCGTGTGTGTGTGTGTGTGTGTGTGTGTGTGTGTGTGTGTGTGTGTGTGTGTGTGTGTGTGTGTGTGTGTGTGTGTGTGTGTGTGTGTGTGTGTGTGTGTGTGTGTGTGTGGCTCTGATTGATCAGTCTCTTGTGTACTTGTTCTCCATTGGAGCCTGACATCCTGTTAAACAGCAGAAAGTTCCCGTGAGACCCTGAGAGTTTGTTCACCTGTGAAGACGCTCACCTGGTCACAGGTAGCTCAGGTGAACCTGCAGCAGATTCTAACTGTTAATAGGCGATCAGGGTTTGTGTGTGTTTTTGTGGCTGCTCGTCTCTGAACTGATTTGTGGTCAGTTTGTGTCTCTGCTGCTGTTTCTGTTTAACATGGTGTCAGTTTGGAGTCAACTCCCAGTAAACGTTCAGTAAACGTCCAGTAAACGTTCAGTAAACATTCAGTAAACCTCCAGTAAACGTCCACTAAACATCCAGTAAATCTCCAGTAAATGTCCAGTGAACGCTCAGTAAACATTCAGTCAATGTTCAGTAAACGGTCAGTAAGCGTCCCGTAAGTTTTCAGTAAACGTCCAGTAAATTTTCACTAAACGTTCGGTAAACATTCAATAAACGTTCAATAAACATTCAGTCAACATCCAGTAAATGTCCAGTAAATTTTCAATAAACATTCAGTAAACGTCCAGTAAACGTTCAATAAACATTCAGTAAATATCCTGTAAACGTCCAGTAAATTTTCAGTAAACGTTGAGTAAACGTTCAGTAAACATTCAGTAAACGTCCAGTAAACGTTCAATAAACATTCAATAAATATCCTGTAAACGTCCAGTAAATTTTCAGTAAACACTCAGTAAACGTCCAGTAAACGTTCAGTAAACTTCCAGTAAACGTTCAGTAAATGTCCAGTAGATGTTCAGTAAATGTCCAGTAAATGTTCAGTCAATGTTCAGTAAACATCCAATAAACATTCAGTAAACATCCAGTAAACATTCAGTAAACGTCCAGTCAATGTTCTGTAAACATTCAGTAAATGTCCAATAAATGTCCAGTAAACGTTCAGTAAATGTTCGGTAAATGTTCAGTAAACGCCCAGTAAACAGTCAGTAAACATTTATATAATGTAAATAATAACCTCCATCAGGTTGATGTTTTCGGCAGCTTTATTTTGTGAGGTTGATAAACTGAGCTGAATAAAGAGTGTTGTTGGGAGGAGACAGAAATGATCTCTGGTCTGACCCCGCCCTGTTGTGATGCTCCGCCCCTTCAGGTCACAGATTGGATGACGTTCCTGCGGTTCGACGTCACCTGGTGAGGCGGAGCTCCAGAGGCCCGATTGTTCACGTCAGCAAAGATCAGCTGAGCAGTTGGACGAACCAACACCTGCAGCCGGACCGAACACCTCACGAGGTCAGAGGGCGGAACTACGGAGGCTGCAGTATTAACACATTAACACAGGCTCCACCCACATGCCACCTCATCACGCCATGTCAGTGCAGTGTGATGAAACTCTGACACAAAAGTAGAAAAGGCTCATTTCATCTGAAATCAATCAAATGTGAAAAAGTTATTAATACTAATGAGTCCAGAATGACATGAAATTTTGTCCTAAATGACTCAAAAATGATCCCAAAGACACAAAAATGATCCAAAATACGAGAAAAGATCCAAGTTGACATAAAACTTCTTGAAAATGACAAGAAAATTGTCCAAAATAAGTCTGAATTCACTCAGATTATTCAAAAATGATCCAAACTGACCGATGATTTGCAGAACGACACAAAATTAGTCCATGATGCTTCAAAAATGATAGAAAATGATTCAAAATTTGTGCAAAATAATTCAAAAATTATCCAGAATTACAGAAAATTAGTTGAAAATGACATGAAAATTTACGTAAGTTGCTTGAAAATGATCCAATTTCAGAGTCAACAGTTGAATAAAAATATAGAATAAAATGGTTCTGATCAGAAACAGTGTTCAGACTGAGACACCTGGATGGATTTAAAACTGATCTGGTGTCAGTTTTTTTCCAGAACTCAGATGCGTTTATTATTAAAGATTGGTCAAGTTACATGAAACTTGGCTTAAAATTACTCAAAAATCGTCCCAAATTTTTCAATATTTGTCAAAAATGGCTCAAAAACTGTTCAAAACAACAAAAGATGTCCAAAATTACACTAAATTGTCCCAAAATTATGAAAAATTTGTCCAAATAATGACAAAAATCTTCCAAATTGGCTCAGTATTTCCCCAAATTATTCCAAAAACCTCTATGGTCCTCTGGAAATATTCTCAGTCTGAAGGTAGAACTCTGATCATTGATAAAGTTCCTGGAGGTTGGTCGGTGTTTGGTCGGAACTATTAGACGATGGAAGAAGAAATCAGGATGATCTAGAAAGAGGACTCACTCGGAGGGAAAATCTTCCTCTCATATCCAGTGAAATGCAGAAACGACATGAACGTTCTTGTGATTTCTAGAACAGTTTAATCTCATTAATCAACCAATCTTTTTGAGCGTCTTTCGGTTCCAGAGTTCAGTTGTGGTTCCATTGGTTTGTTATGTTCCTGTCCTCAGACTGTGAACATTATTTTCAGGGTTTGGATTCAGGAAACAGAAACTCAGAGTTTACATTTGATCAGCGTTACAATAAGACTCAGAAAATAATTTACTACTGCTAAAGCTGCATCTGAGAACACCTGGAGAACACTGAAGAGTTCCTGGAGAACACTATAGAGTACCTGGAGAATACCTGGAGAATACCTGAAGAGTACCTGGAGAGTACCTGGAGAATACGTGGACAATACCTGGAAAACACCTGGACAACACCTGGATGTACCGAAATGTAATTCATGAATTACGGTCGACTAGGTTCTTCAGCTTCTGTGGTTCTCTTTAAAAAAAACAATTTAATTGTCCAAAGACACGAAAGACGAGCTGCAGGTTAATCCAGGTGGGATTGAACAGGTGAGTGCATGAAGGCTCAGGTAATGAGAGACACAGGTGGAGTCAGGTAGGAGGAGTCAGAGCAGGTAAGGTGCAGGTGGGCTTCTCTCTGGGCTCAGTCTGCTCTGGTCTCCAGGATGATCGGTTTGGACCTGAAGAATCGACACCTTCAGGTAGATTTATCTCAGGTTCACTCACCTGAGTTAGTCTCTGCTCTGCTTTTCCTCATTTAGCCTGTTTCTGACTGAACTCCTTTATCCTGGGTTAGCCTGGTCTGTCCTGGTCTATCCTGGGTTAGTCGGGTCTGTCCTGGCCTATCCTGGTCTATTCTGGGTTAGCCTGGTCTGTCCTGGGTTAGTCTGGCCTGCCCTGGGTTAGCATGGTTTAGTCTGGGTTAGCCTGGTATATCCTGACTTATCCTGGTCTATCCTGGGTTAGTCTGGTCTATCCTGGGCTAGTCTGGTCTGTCCTGGGTTAGCCTGGTCTGTCCTGGGTTAGTTTGGTCTTTCCTTGGTTAGCATGGTTTAGTCTGAGTTAGTCTGGTATATCCTGATTTATCCTGGTCTATCCTGGGCTAGTCTGGTCTGTCCTGGGTTTGTCTGGTCTGTCCTGGGTTAGTCTGGTCTATCCTGGGTTGGCATGAATTAGTCTGGTATATCCTGGTTTACTCTGGTTTATCCTGGGTTAGTCTGGTCTATTCTGGGTTAGTCTGGTCTCTCCTGCATTAGTCTGGTCTATCCTGAGTTAGTCTGGTCTGCCCTGGGTTAGCCTGGTATATCCTGACTTATCCTGGTCTATTCTGGGTTAGTCTGGTCTATCCTGGGCTAGTCTGGTCTGTCCTGGGTTAGTCTGGTCTATCCTGGGTTAGTCTGGTCTGTCCTGCGTTAGCCTGGTCTGTCCTGGGTTAGTTTGGTCTGTCCTGGGTTAGCATGGTTTAGTCTGAGTTAGTCTGGTATATCCTGATTTATCCTGGTCTATCCTGGGCTAGTCTGGTCTATCCTGGGTTAGTCTGGTCTATTCTGGGTTAGTCTGGTCTCTCCTGCATTAGTCTGGTCTATCCTGAGTTAGTCTGGTCTGCCCTGGGTTAGCATGGTTTAGTCTGGGTTAGTCTGGTCTATCCTGGGTTAGTCTGGTCTATCCTGGGTTAGTCTGGTCTATCCTGGGTTAGTCTGGTATATCCTGATTTATCCTGGTCTGTCCTGGGTTAGTCTGGTCCATCCTGGGTTAGGCTGGTCTGTCCTGAGTTAGTCTGATCTATCCTGGGTGAGTCTGGTCTGTCCTGGTTTACTCTGGTTCATCCTGGTTTAGTCTGGTTTATCCTGGTTTTTTCTGGTTTATCTTAGGCTAGTCTGGTCTATACTGGGTTAGTCTGGTCTGTTCTGGTTTACGCCAGTTTATCCTGGTTTACTCTGGTTTATCCTTGGTTAGTCTGGTCTATTCTGGGTTAGCATGGTTTAGTCCGGGTTAGTCTGGCATATCCTGATTTATCCTGGTCTATCCTGGGTTAGTCTGGTCTGTCTTGGGTTAGCCTGGTCTGTTCTGGGTTAGTCTGGTCTGTCCTGGTTTACTCTGGTTTATTCTGGTTTAGTCTGGTTTATCCTGGTTTAGTCTGGTTTATCTTAGGCTAGTCTGGTCTATCCTGGGTTAGTCTGGTCTGTCCTGGTTTACGCCAGTTTATCCTGGTTTACTCTGGTTTATTCTGGTTTAGTCTGGTTTATCCTAGTTTAGTTTGGTTTATTCTGGTTTATCCTTGTTTAACGTTAGCCTGGTGTTCTCTGGTGTAACCTGCTATGTAGTTCCTCTGGTGTGGAGGTCTTTTCTTCTGATACTTGGAGCTCCTTGGTGGTCCTGGAAGCAGCAGGTTTTCTCACTATGAGGTCCATATACTATCTCCTGGAGCTTTCAGTCTCAGTCCCTGGTCTTCATGAGCAGCTGGCAGGTGGACCAGCTTTCAGACGTCCTGATGGTTCCGTCCTGATGGTTCCGTCCTGATGGTTCCATCCTGATGGTTCTGCTTGTGCTGGTCAGGTGTTCGTGGAGCTGAACGAGCTGGTGATCGACCGGAACCAGGAGCTGCAGTGGAGGGAGACGGCCCGCTGGATCAAGTTTGAGGAGGAGGTGGACGAGGAGACAGAGCGCTGGGGACGGCCTCACATCGCATCGCTGTCCTTCCGCTCACTGCTGGAGCTCCGCAAAACCATCTCCCACGGTGAGGGTCCGACCCAAAACCACAGATCCACTTCCACAGATCCAAACCCACAGATCAAACATCTTTCATAGTTTCTGTAGTTTTTACAACTAAAATGTTCAATGAATGTGTTTTCTATTGATCTAATCTAACGATTTTTAATATTAATATCCTTCAATGTTCTCTTTAAATGAAGGCTTAAAGGTGTAATTCTGTAAATGTCTGTATTCACTAGTCTAATAACAGCTATTTTACACCCAGCTGCCTGAATATTATTAATACAGTTTATTTACTGTCCACATTTTGCCCTGTGATTGGTCCTTTCCTTCATGGTGATGGAAATAATGTCATCACTGAGGATGATGATGACATTACTGTGACAATGACGCCACCGTAGGGATGATGTCACTGTCATGACTGAAATCCAGGCGGTTTACTGTCCTCCACCTGATATCCTGATCTGTTCCCCTCACCCTGAGGGCCGATCTCACCTGGTTCTGACAGAGTTAAAGGACCTTCTGTCTCCAATTGTTCTGACAGAGTTAAATTCAATTTAATTCAATTTTATTTATATAGCGCCAATTACAGTCAAATTGTCTCTAGACGCTTTACAGAACCCATATGCCTGAACCCCCAGAGCAGCCCTAAGGAGACAGTGGCAGGAAAACACCCTTTAACAGGGAAAAAAACCTGGAGCAGAACCCGGCTCTAATGTGGGGAACCCATCTGCTGCTGGCCGGACGGGTTGAGAGGGACAGAAGAGGTAGAGAGGTAGAGATAGAGGGGTAGAGGTAGAGGGATAGAGGTAGAGGTAGAGATAGAGGGATAGAGATAGAGTTAGAGATAGAGGGATAGAGATAGAGGGATAGAGATAGAGGGATAGAGATAGAGGGGTAGAGATAGAGGGGTAGAGATAGAGAGGTGGTGGTGGGGGGGCATGTACATACATGCATGATAAGACAGATGATACATGCAAAGTACAACTAACATGGAAACTGATTATAGTTTACTGCTATGGTGTACAGCTCTGGCATTAAATATACTACATATATAGCTGGTGGTAAATTCAAAAATATGTAGATGAGCAAATCAAGTATAGTGAGGGCAATGCAGAGTAGATTGGTGGAAATGGGCAGCTGGAGGTGGGAGAACAACCACACATCTGAAGTATCCAGCTCTGGGACCAGGGACAAAAGGACCTTCTATCCACCTGGTCCTGACAGAGTTTCCTCCTGGTTAAAGGACCTTCTATCCAGCTGGAGCTGCTCACAGGAACCTCTGGATCTGATGGTTTCTCTGTATAGGGCCTTCAGAATGACGTGTTGTGAATGGCGCTGTATAAATAAAGTTGATGGTGCTGATGTGGTGTTGCCGTGGTTACAGGTGCCGTGCTGCTGGACCTGAAGCAGAGGACTCTGCCGGGCATCGCTCAGCAGGTGGTGGAGCAGATGGTGATCTCCGACCAGATCAGAGCTGCAGACCGAGCCAACGTGCTGAGAGCGCTGCTGCTGCGACACAGGTTCACCCATAATCAATAATCAATAAACCCTCACTCATAATCAATAATCAATCAACCCTCATCCATAATCAATAATCAATAATAAATCAACCCTCACCAATAATCAATCAACCCTCACCCACAATCAATAATCAATAATCAATCAACCGTCACCCATAATCAATAATCAATCAACCCTCTCCTAGAGCAAATAATCAATCAGATCCCCCTAAACCATTTTTTCGTGATATCTGATAAGAGTAAAATATTGATCTGAATGTTGTGTTTCTGTGAATATCGATTACTTTAAAGTTTTTCTGTGTTTAGATCTGATCAGTGATCTACAGATCTATAATCTACAGATCTATAATCTACAGATCTATTAACCCCTGGAGACACCTGGACAGGTTCTGGCTGTAGAACCTGTTCAGAACCTTCCAGGTTTGGTTTGACTTTGTTCCTCCTGGTTCTGCTCTAGAGAACCGGAGCTCTGTTGGTTCCTGTTCCTGAAGAAGCTTTTCTTCATTCCAGCTGTTCTATGATCAGGTTCTTCTTGTGTCCTCAGCCACCCCAGCGATGAGAAGGACCACAGTTCCTTCAGCAGGAACATCTCTGCTGCCAACATGGCCGCCCTGATGGACAGACACAACGGCCAATCAGAGCCCTGCAGCTACTCAGCCAATCACAGAGAGGCTGACGGAGACAGGGGCAAGGTAAGAAGGAATGGGTGGAGCTCCTGGTGCAGCCAGGTGAGGCGTACAGGTATCCAGGTAGACCTTCTGACTGTGTTCTGTGTGCAGAAAGATCCTCCACCATTCTGCCACTCCAGATCCAAACATGAAGTGAAGCTGATGGAGAAGATTCCAGAGAGAGCCGAGGCCACCGTTGTTCTCGTAGGTACGCAGCAGCTCACCTGTCAGGAGTCTTCTTCACAGCGCTGTCACTGAAGAACAATTTCTAGTTCCACAAAGAACCTTTCAGCAAGAGGTTCTTTAAAAAACACATTTCCCCCACTGGTTCTTTACAGAACTCCAAAAGTTCCTCAGACAAGCATTTATGTCTTCAGACAGTTCTCTAGAGAATCTGTAAATGTTCCTCAAAGAATCATAAACATGGTTCTTTTAGGCACCACAAATGGTGTTCCTAAGAGCTTTATCCAAAATAGGTTCTTCAAGGAATCATTTTCCAGACAGTTCTCTGTTGAACCACATGGTTCTACTTTGATGACATAACCTGATGATCATTTAGATCATTTCTGAGCAAAAAAGTCGAATGCCAGAACCTGCAGCGTTTCTGGGTTCCTTCCACTGTGACCCTCCTCTTCTCCCATCCCTCTACCTCTACCTCTACCTCTACCTCTACCTCTACCTCTACCTCTACCTCTACCCCACCTCTCTACCTCTACCCCTACCTCTCTACCCCTCTACCTCTACCTCTACCTCTACCTCTCTACCTCTATGTTACGCACCCGTCTAGGGGGAAGGTGCGTAGCATAATGTTTATTTAAAAAAAAAAAAATAAGGTGGAATATTTTCCCTGTCCCCAAAAATGATGAACAGTTTCGTTGAAAAATTACAAAAGGTTTATTTACAATCTTCTACAAATCAAAGAGGCCACCACATGGGCTATTCATTCAAGCAAAAAAAACCAAACAAAATAATTGGATACAAACTAGAGAGGCATTTTAACACTCAAACAAAAGATCCTATTCAACAAAACCACAACTTCTACAACAAATAAACCTAAGTCTAACAAACAAAAACCACACTATCTTAATCTAACCAAAAAACATGGGTATCAAGCCAAAAGTTTGGAGTCTGGGAAAAAAACAAAGGGTGCTGCTGTCAGAGAGGCTCCTCCATCACTGCCAGCCGCCAAGATATAAAATAGTTTACAGCCAATCAGTGCTGGGTCCGCCTTTCCACCATTGCCACCAATCACAGCTTCTGCATACAAAGATCCACAGACAAACACAGAGCACCCACTACAAACCAACAGGACAAAACAGACCACAAGGACGAAACAAAGATGTACAGACAAACACAGAACACCCACTCCCAGACAACAAAACAGTTCAAAACTACAAACACAACATTACCAAATTACGGCCACAGCTGTAACACTCTATCTCTACCTCTCTACCTCTTCTGTCCCGCTCCACCCTCCTTCCAGCAGCAGATGGGTTCCCCCACATAAAGATCCGGGTTCTGCTCCAGGTTTCTTCCTGTTAAAGGGTGTTTTTCTGCCACTGTCTCCTTAGGGCTGCTCTGGGGGTTCATATGGGTTCTGGAAAGTGTCTTGAGACAATCTGACCTGTAATTGCCGCTATATAAATAAAATTTAATTGAATATTTCGGGTTCTGGACTGTTGGTCAGACAGAAGAAAAGGAAGAATCTTTTAAGGAACCACATAAAATAAGAACATCCCCTAAATAAAGGGGTTCTTCAGTTGTTAATGGCAACCAGAGAACCTTCTGAGGAACCATCATTTTTCTGAGGGTGTATTCAAGAACAGGGCTGACCAGTGGATCAGTGGTTAGCTCTATCACCTTACAGCCAGTAGAACACTGGTTCATGTCCCGGCCTCCCTGAGATCTTTCTGCATGGAGTCTCCATGTTCTCCTGCTGGGTTCTCCAGGTTCTCCCACAGTCCAGAAACATGCTGAGGTTCATCAGTGATTCTAAATCATCTGTAGGTGTGAATGTTTGTCTCTATGTAGCCCCATGGCGCCATAGGCTGTTACCCGTCCAGGTGAATCTTCACCCTCAGTCAGCTGGGATAGGCTCCACCCCCCATGACCCTAATGAGGATTAAGTGGTGTAGATGATGGATATTTGAGAACATCTCAGTGATGGATAGTTAGCTGTGGAACATGGAGATCAGATGTTCTGCTCAGACCTTCTTGACCTGCTCCAGTGTTCTCAGGATTCAGTGTTCCCTCTGCTGTGTCTGCAGGCAGCGTGGACTTCCTGGACCAGCCCTCCATGGCGTTCGTTCGGCTGCAGGAGGCGGTTCTGCTGGAGTCCATGTTGGAGGTTCCCATCCCTGTGAGGTTCCTGTTCCTCCTGTTGGGTCCGCCCACCGCCAACATGGACTACCACCAGATCGGACGCTCCATCTCCACGCTCATGTCAGACAAGGTGAGATGTGCAGATGTCTGCTTTGTGGTTCTTCTGTTCCTTCAGAACATTCTATAGCTGCTGTCTGGTTCCTCTGTTCCTTCAGAATGTTCTATAGCCGCTGTCTGTTTTATGTAAAAGGTCTAAAAGCTGAACTTGGGTGGTGTTTAGATGTGAATGAAGTCTTTTTAGATATTTTGTTGTCGTGTTTTTAGGTTCTAGTTGGAGGTGGAGAGTGGGAACTTAGCATGGCCCATAGATACACCATAAACAATAAAGTGTTCACGTTCTTTCATTCGGTTCCTCTGTTGTAAAAGGTCTGAAAACTTGTCTGGAGGAATTAGAAAATGTTCTGGCTCATTTTGGACCCATTTGTGATGGAGGTGCAGTTTACAGATGGAACGGTGTTCTGGTTCTTGTTCCTTCAGCAGCAGAAGTGTTTTTAAACAATGAAGCATTTAAATAGATTATCAAAGACCCTAAAACACAGATAGAACCAGTAAATGTTCAGAGTCTGGGTTCTTTCATTGTGTTGATGGGATCCTGATGTTCTGTCTCTCAGCTCTTCCATGAGGCGGCCTATGAAGCTGAGGACCGCCACGACCTGCTCACTGCCATCAACCGCTTCCTGGACTGCAGCGTGGTGCTGCCGCCGTCAGAGGTGGGCGGAGACCAGCTGCTGCACTCGGTGGCTCAGTTCCAGAGAGAAATCCTGAGGAAGAGGGAGGAGGAGCAGAGCGGCAAGCTGCAGGAGAAGAAGAGCAGCGCTCAGCAGGATCCAGGTGAGTCCTCAGGTAGCAGAATGGAGAAACTGTCAGATAGGGTTAGGGTCAGCTTTCATCATCTGGGCTCAGAACTCCACACTCTGGATCTAAATGGAACAATCCAGATGTTCTCTAAGTTCAGACTTCCAGCTTTAATCTGAGTATTTCCATCCTCACCAGGTGACCGGTGGAGGAGCTACAACACAATCTAGATGTTCTCCACCTTTATAAGAACCACAAGTCACTGGATGAACTATCATAGTCATAAATCACATATTCACTTTGAACATTTGATTTCCTGAAGTTTGGAACCCATAGATATCTCCAGGGTTTGGTTCCTGGTGATGTTCTACCAGACCTGCTATTGCTGTCTGCACTTCCTGCTGGTTCTTGGAGCATTTTACCCTCAGGTCTGTCTTCAGCAAGCAGTTGAACTGGAGTCAGGTCAAGAGACTGACTCGGCCTCTGCAGAACATTCTACTTCTCTGGTTTCTTACACACCCACACCATGATGCTACCACCACCATGCTTCAGTGATGAGACCATCATACTACTACCACCATGCTTCATTGATGAGGTGGCCATGATACTACCACCCCCATGCTTCATTGATGAGACCATGATACTACCACCACCATGCTTTACTGATGAGCTGGTATCTTTGGATCTTGAGCAGTTCCTTCCCTCCTCCAATCTCTTCTCTTCCCATCATTCTGGTCCATGTAGATCTTTGTCTCATGTGTCCACAGGATGTTCCAGACTTGCTCAGGCTCTCTCAGATGTTTTTTGGTAAACTCTAATCTGGTCTTCCTGTTTTTGAGACTCACCAATGGTTTCCACCTTGTGGTGAACCATCTGGATTCACTCTTGTGAAGTCTTCTCTTAGTTGTTGACTAAGAGAAGACCTCCTGGAGAGTCTTCTGGATCTGGCCAGCTGTTGTGAAGGGTTCTTCTTGACCAGGGAAAGGATTCTTCTGTCATCCACCACTGGTTTTCTTGATCTTCTGGATCTTTTAGTGTTGCTGAGCTCACCAGGTGGTTCTTTCTTTATAAGAATGAACTAAGCGATTCATTTGTCCTCACCTAATGTTCTGTTTGTTTGGATCTTCCAGTCTAATGACAGCTTCCTTCACTGATAGTGATGCTCTTTGGACTTCATATGGAGAGTTGACCTCATCAGATTCCAAACCTGAAATGAACTCTAGACCTTGTAGATGAAATAATGAGGGAATAACTCACACCTGTCCCTGGAACAGCTGAGCAGCCAACTGTCCCATGACTTTCGGTCCCCTAAAAAGGTGGAGAACATCTAGAATGTGTTGTAGCTCCTCCATCAGTCACCTGGTGAGGATGTAAATACTCAGATTAAAGCTGAAAGTCTGACCTTAAAGCACATCTGGATTGTTCCATTTAGGTCTAATGTGGATCAGAGCCCAGATGATGAAACCTGGGTCAGTGTCCAGATATTTATGGATCTGACTGGATATCTGGGTTTTGTCTGACTCCAGAGTAACTTGTCATTTTGGACACTTTTGACATGATTTTTTTTTTTTTTTATCATTTTAGAAACGTTTTGAGTCAGTTTGGGTCAGTTTTAAGCCTTTTTGGACAAATCTTCAGTGATTTTTATCTTTGTCATTTTGAACACGTTTCTGTCAGAGGCGGAGAGTTTAAAGTTAGAACGACTGCTCTAACTGCTCGGTGGATGTGTTTAACTCACTAAATATCCAACATTTTAAACTTTAAGTACATTTAAAATGTGGCCTCTGAGACTTTAAAGAGTTCTTCTCCTCCAGATCCTCTCGTTCCTTCCAAACCGGCCGACGAGCCTCTGAGACGTTCAGGTCGTCTGTTCGGAGGTCTGATCAGGGACGTGATGCGGCGCTACCCTCAGTACCTCAGCGACATCCGGGACGCCCTAAATCCTCAGTGCATGGCCGCCATCATCTTCATCTACTTCGCTGCGCTGTCGCCTGCCATCACCTTCGGAGGACTGCTGGGTGAGTCAGAGCAGGAAAGGTAGCAGCCGGGAGGAGGCGTTAGTCGTACGCAGACAGTCAGATGTTAACCTGCGTGTTGCAGTGATGAAGGTTGTGTCTGGGTGGGGCAGTAGAATCTCCCCTGGGGGCACTAGACAGAATTTATCCCGTTGTAGAATCAGCTGAAGAAAAGGCCCCTTAAGATCTCTACCTGTGAGTCATGTGATCTCCGTCCAGGTGAGAAGACGGAGGGTCTGATTGGTGTGTCGGAGCTGATTGTTGCCACGGCGATGCAGGGCATCGTGTTCAGTGTGTTGGGAGCTCAGCCTCTGCTGGTGATCGGCTTCTCAGGACCGCTGCTGGTGTTTGAAGAGGCCTTCTACACCGTGAGCTCACCTGTCTGCACACACACACCTGTCTACACACACCTGTCTGCACACACACCTGTCTACACACACACACACACACACACACACACACACACACACACACACACACACACACACACACACACACACACACACACACACCTGTCTACACACACCTATCTACACACACACCTGTCACACTCTCTGGCGTGCCTCACATGTAGAGCTAGTAGGACCAGTGTAGGGTTCAGTCTGAAGTTCTCCAGCTGTGAAACCAGAACATCATGAGGAGAACTCAGACATTCTAGAAGTTAGAACGATGGAAATCAGAACAAACAACTCGTTTTTTGATCTTTGGTTTCTTTGAATCAACGTGTCCAACATGCTCCTGGTGGGATTTTATGTCTCCTTCTTGTTCGTTAGTTTTTATTTCGTTCACTGACAAAAGAAAAAAACAAAAATCACTTCAATACAACACAGAAACAAAAGTTTCCAAACTTGTGAATGAAAGTAGAATAAACTGATGTAATCCCTTTAGAACAAACACTTCATAATGAACATGAAATACTGAAGTCTGCTGACTCACTCATAACAGCTCTATGAAACTCTTCATTTATTTCTTTGTATTTGAATGATTTGCTGGTTTTCAGTAAATTTGTAAATTTTGCTGTGATTTAGATTCTTTAGATTTTTTTCTTTTGCATCCTGTTTTTGTCGTTGGAACGAGGAAGGAAGAGGTCTTTGGTTTGATAGAATCAGAATGATTTAGATGAACTCTGTTTCTGTTTTTGCACTATATGACTAATTAATGGTGATTTATTGAGAAATAAAACCAGCTTTTATGGGTCAGAAGGTTTATCAGAACTCTTATTACTGACCTCAACAAACAAATGTCCACTTGCTCCTGTTTTCAAAGCTTTCAGCTCCATTCTTTGGCTTTCTTCTTGCTCATTACCTAAATCTGAAGCTCTGGTCACACGGTGACGGTGTGGACGGCAGTGGTAGTTTCTGTATGGAGGTACTTTCTAAAAGTGAGGTGCAGCTAAATCTGTTGTCTTTCAGTTACAGCAATACAAAGTTTGTCCTGTATTTCCATTTCAGCTGTCAGAGTTTGATTTGTTCAGTTTTTTTAAATCTCACGATCCTTCACACCGTTCACCTCCTTCCCTCCATACAAACCCCTGCTGAGGACCTCTGTGTTCCTGTGCAGTTCTGTAAAGATAACGGCATCGAGTATCTGACGGGTCGGGTTTGGATCGGCTTCTGGCTGCTGCTCATCGTCGTCCTGACCGTCGCCTTCGAGGGAAGCATCCTGGTTCGCTTTGTTTCCCGCTTCACCCAGGAGATCTTTTCCTTCCTCATCTCCCTCATCTTCGTATACGAGACCTTTGCCAAGCTGGTCAAGGTAAGTCCAGAGCTCAGCCCCCTGTCTGGTGACGTTACCATGGGGATGTGTTTTAGGATCTCGTGCTAAAACAAGCGTTCCTCCTACGGCTCAACACTGAACCACTGTGAGCTTTTTCTTCTTCACTGGTGTTTCCCAGATCTTTCAGGAGCATCCTCTCCAAAAGTGCTACCATGGAAACAACACCACATCTCCGTCTCTGTGCAACTTCACCTCTATGGCCGCCGGGAATCCTGGGAAGGTGGTTGGAGAGCCGAACACGGCGCTGCTGTCGCTAGTCCTCATGGCGGGAACATATTTCATCGCTTTCTACCTGCGCAAGTTCAAGAACAGCTCCTTCTTCCCTGGAAAGGTCAGTGCACACATGGACAGGTATGTACAGGTAGGTACAGGTACAGGTACATACAGGTACAGGTATGTACAGGTAGATACAGGTAAAAGTAGATACAGGTACAGGTATGTACCTCGTTGTACCTGTATGTACAGGTACATGTTTGAGCAACATGTGTGAGCAAGTGTTCTGTGTGTTTCAGCTCCGGAGGATCATTGGAGACTTCGGCGTCCCCATTGCGATCCTCATCATGGTGCTGGTGGACTACAGTGTGGAGGACACCTACACTCAGGTGAGGGCGGAGCTTGTTTTACATGAACAGAACCGCATGCTTAGGTGGGATCAGACAGGTGAAGTCCTCTCTTCCTATTGGCTCACAGAAACTGAGCGTGCCCAGTGGATTCTCTGTGTCCAGTCCGGAGAAGCGTGGTTGGCTGATCTCTCCTCTGGGCTCAGACGGCCAGTTTCCAGTTTGGATGATGGGCGCCAGCATCCTGCCTGCCATCCTGGTCTTCATCCTGATCTTCATGGAGTCCCAGATCACAGCGTACGGCCCTTTAGTCTTCACCTGGAACCTGAAACCAAACCAGGACTTGGTGGACTCAGTTCATTGGTCCTGGTTGTCAGACTTGTCTTTACATGAACTTGACTTTGGACTCGCTGTCTTGAAGCTACTTGGTCTTTCCTTACATTTTCTTGGGACTTGGTCTTGAGTAGACCCTTAGTCTCAGCTCTTGCTCTGGACTGTCCTGACTCATAGTTTGACTCTCTGTCCTGACTCATAGTTTGACTCTGTCCTGACTCATAGTTTGACTCTCTGTCCTGACTCGTAGTTTGACTGTCCTGACTCATAATTTGACTCTCTGTCCTGACTCATAGTTTGACTCTCTGTCCTGACTCGTAGTTTGACTGTCCTGACTCATAGTTTGACTCTCTGTCCTGACTCGTAGTTTGACTCTCTGTCCTGACTCGTAGTTTGACTCTCTGTCCTGTCTCGTAGTTTGACTCGGTTTTGACTCTTCTGCTGATGACTGTGTGATGTTGTGTTGATCCTGGTACTCCGTCTGTCCCTCAGGCTGATCGTCAGTAAGAAGGAGAGGATGCTGGTGAAGGGAACTGGTTTCCACGTGGACCTGTTAATCATCGTGGTGGTGGGCGGAGTCTCGGCGCTGTTCGGGTTGCCATGGTTATCAGCCGCCACAGTTCGGTCGGTCACTCACACCAATGCCCTGACCGTCATGAGCAAAGCTGTCGCCCCTGGAGACAAACCTCGCATCCAGGAAGTCAAGGAGCAGCGGGTGACAGGCTTCCTGGTGGCAGTTCTAGTGGGTAAGATCTCTGATGGTCTGATGTGATCTCTGGTGGTCTGATGTGGTCTCTGGTGGTCTGATGTGGTCTCTAAAGGTCTGATGGGGTCTCTGATAGTCTGATGGGGTCTCTGATAGTCTGATGGGGTCTCTGCTGGTCTGATGTGGTCTCTGATGGTCTAAAGTGGTCTCTAATGGTCTGATGTGGTCTCTGATGGTCTAAAGTGGTCTCTAATGGTCTGATGTGGTCTCTGATGGTCTAAAGTGGTCTCTAATGGTCTGATGTGGTCTCTGCTGGTCTGGTGAGGTCTCTGATGGTCTGATGAGGTCTCTGGTGGTCTGGTGTGATCTCTGATGGTCTGATGTGGTCTCTGATTTAGTCTGATTTAGTGCTCAGCTCAGATGAAGTCATTATTGTGGGTGACTTTAACATTCATGTTGACGTGGACAGTGACAGCCTTACGACTGCTTTTAATTCAATATTAGACTCAACTGGGTTTTCTCAGCATGTAAATAAACCAACTCATAGTTTTAATCATACCCTTGACCTCGTTCTGACTTATGGCATAGAAATCAAACAGTTAACAGTATTTCCCCGGAACCCTCTTCTTTCTGACCATTTTATGATAACATTTCAATTTACAACAATAGATTGTATAGGAGTTAAGAATAAATATCATTACAGTAGATGCCTGTCTGACAATTCGGTGACTAAATTTAAGGAAATAATACCCTCTCTATTTAGTTCAGCACCACTTACTGATATAATGGAAGGGAAATATTATAATTTTACCCCCACAGAAGTGGATTATATTGTTAATAATGCTGCAGCCTCACTGCGTACAACACTTGATAGTGTTGTACCTGTAAAAAAGAAAGTTCTATCTCAGAGAGGACCTGCTCCTTGGTATAATTCCCAGCTGCGGACTTTAAAGCAGGCGTCCCGAAAGCTGGAAAGGAAGTGGTATTCCACTAATTTAGAAGAAGTTTATGTAGCTTGGAAAAATAGTCTAGTAATTTATAAAAAAGCTCTTGGTAATGCCAGGACAACATATTATTCATCTTTAATAGAGGAAAACAAGAACAACCCCAGGTTTCTCTTCAGCACTGTAGCCAGGCTGACAAAGAGTCAGAGCTCTGTCGAACCTTGTATTCCTTTAGCTTTGAGCAGTAACGACTTCATGAGCTTCTTCACAAATAAAATTATTACGATTAGAGAAAAAATTAATCTGGCCCTTCCTACAAATGTCACAGATGTATCATCGAGTACAGATGCTTTAGAATTGGCTGTAAGACCAGATGGATATTTAGAATTTTTCACTCCCATACATCTCTCTGAACTAATTTCAATAGTTTCTACATCCAAACCATCGACATGTCTTTTAGATCCTATCCCAACTAGACTGTTCAAGGAGGCTTTACCTTGAATTAATTCCTCAATGTTAGATCTGATTAATCTCTCTCTAGTAACAGGCTATGTACCACAGGCTTTTAAGGTTGCTGGAATCAAACCTTTACTTAAAAAGCCCACTCTAGATCCAGATGTTTTAGCCAACTATAGACCAATTTCCAACCTCCCATTTCTCTCTAAAAGTCTGGAAAGAACAGTTGCAAATCAATGATGTGAACATTTACAAAGGAATAGCTTGTTTGAAGAGTTTCAGTCAGGCTTCAGAGTGCATCATAGCACAGAAACAGCTCTGGTGAAAGTTACTAATGACCTTCTCATAGCGTCACATAATGGACTGGTCTCTATACTTATTTTGTTGGACCTTAGTGCGGCATTCGATACAATCGACCACAAACTTTTATTACAGTGACTAGAACATTGTATTGGCATGAAAGGGACAGCACTGGACTGGTTTAAATCCTACTTATCAGACAGGTTCCAGTTTGTGCATGTCAACAATGACTCTTCTGAGCATACTAGGGTTAATCATGGAGTTCCTCAGGGTTCTGTCTTAGGACCAATACTGTTCACATTATACATGCTTCCCTTAGGCAATATTATTAGGAAGCACTGTATTAATTTCCATTGTTACGCTGAGGACATTCACTTGTATTTATCTATGAAGCCAAATGAAACTAATCAGCTAGCTAGACTGCAAGATTGTCTTAAGGACATAAAGACCTGGATGACCTATAATTTCTTACTACTAAATTCAGACAAGACTGAAGTCATTGTATTTGGCCCCAAACATCTTAGAGAATTGCTTTCAAAGCATATAGTTACTCTGGATGGCATTACATTGGCCTCCAGTACTACTGTGAGGAACCTCGGCGTTATCTTTGACCAGGACATGTCCTTTAACTCACACATGAAACAAATCTGTAGGACTTCCTTTTTCCACCTGAGAAATATTGTGAAAATCAGGAACATCCTGTCTCAGAGTGATGCAGAAAAACTAGTCCATGCATTTGTTACTTCTAGGCTTGACTACTGTAATTCCTTATTATCAGGTTGTCCCAAAAGCTCTCTGAAACATCGACAGCTGATGCATGTATTATACTGTGTGTTTTATGGTCCTTGTGTCGTCCCCCCCCCCCGCCCCCCCACCTCTTTACCTCTATCCCTCTATCTCTACCTTTCTATCTCTATCCCTCTGTCTCTACCTCTCTATCTCTTCTGTCCCTCTCAACCCACCCGGCCAGCAGCAGATGGGTTCCCCACATTAGAGCCGGGTTCTGCTCAAGGTTTTTTTTTCCCTGTTAAAGGGTGTTTTCCTGCCACTGTCTCCTTAGGGCTGCTCTGGGGTTCAGGCATATGGGTTCTGTAAAGCGTCTAGAGACAATTTGACTGTAATTGGCGCTATAGAAATAAAATTGAATTGAATTGAATTGAATTGAATTGAATTGAATTGAATTGAATTGAATTGAATTGAATTGAATTGAATTGAATTGAATTGAATTGAATTGAATTGGTGGTCTGATGTGGTCTCTGCTGGTCTGATGTGGTCTTTGATGGTCTGATGAGGTCTCTGACGGTCTCATGTGGTCTGTGATGGTCTAAAGTGGTCTCTAATGGTCTGATGTGCTCTCTGCTGGTCTGATGAGGTCTCTGCTGGTCTGATGAGGTCTCTGATCGTCTGATAAGGTCTCTGATGATATGGTGTGATCTCTGATGGTCTGATGTGGTCTTTGATGATCTGATGTGGTCTCTGACGGTCTCATGTGGTCTGTGATGGTCTGATGTGGTCTCTGATGGTCTGATGTGGTCTCTGGTCCTGCAGGTCTGTCCATTGTAATCGGGGATGTCCTGCGTCAGATCCCCCTGGCAGTGCTGTTTGGGATCTTCCTCTACATGGGGGTCATGTCCCTGAACGGGATCCAGCTCACCGAACGCCTCATCCTACTGCTGATGCCCCCGAAGTACCACCCCGACCACAGCTATGTCCGCAAGGTGAGTCCCCGAACTGGACAGGCACGCCTGGACAGGTACGCGTGGACAGGTATGCTCTGTCGCCTTGGTAACAAACCAGCCTGCAGCTCTGCTTTGGCTTTAGCTCCCGTCTCACCTGCGTCTTCGTTGTCTCACAGGTGCGAACGCTGAGGATGCACCTGTTCACTGTCGTCCAGCTCACCTGTCTGTCTCTGCTGTGGGTTGTCATGGCGACGGCGGCAGCACTAGCATTCCCCTTCATGCTGCTGCTGACCATTCCGGTGAGGATGCTGCTGCTGCCCCGCCTCTTCAGCGGCCGCGAGCTGCAGAGCGTGAGTCCCGCCTTCGTAGTGACATCATGCTGACATCACACTGACATCATCAGACACGTATAATGTGACCTGACAGGTGAACACGTAGCTCTGCCCTGCAGCTGTTGTCACATGTTTAATGACATCACAGTGCCACTAAAGCCCCACCTGAAGGACGTGCTGCTGTCAAATAAAAACATTTATCTTCCAGAGAATAGACAAATATTTATCTTTTGGGAAAAAAAAACAAAACAAATATTTGTCCTCAGGAAAATGAAAACAAACAACACAAAGATCCAGACACAGGTTAACACAGGTAAATGGAGCTGAACTGATTTCTGTCCAGAGGAGACACAGAAGAACCAAAACAGAAGCAAATATTCTGTTTATTTATGATCCAGCAGAATGTCAAAAAAACTATAAAAGAACCAAAACTCCTGATAGTTTTTATGACAGAGATTCAGCGATTCCTCTTAGAGCAGAGCTGTGTTCTGTTGGTCTCTGAATGTTCTGATCTGATAATCTAAGTGGGTCGGACCCAGTACCGGTTCTGTTGAACTTTGAACACAGACTGAAGTGAAGCTTCTTATTAACAGACAGCAGCAGCAGAACTCTGGGACTGAAGGATTTTTACACATTTCAGCTCCAATATTCCTGAAAAACATCAAACCCAAAATGACAACAAAGCTTGGTCAGAACTTTGGTCTCCAGGTTCTGATCCATCAGGCAGTAAAATGAAACGTCCATAATAATCCAAATTTCCTGAGATGAAAACAGAACGGGACTGATTCTAATCACATGTTAGTCTGAACTATTGTCTCTGAGTTTGTTTCATATCTGAGCTCAACAACACTTGATGATCAATGATCCAACATGGATCTAACAGC
This sequence comes from Amphiprion clarkii, assembly GCA_027123335.1. NCBI lineage: Eukaryota > Metazoa > Chordata > Actinopteri > Pomacentridae > Amphiprion > Amphiprion clarkii. The sequence goes on along the minus strand of CM049577.1, from coordinate 290,440 downwards.
AGCTGGAACATCTGTTCACCTCAGATAGGTCAGCTGTTTATCAGCTGTTCATCAGCTGCAGCTAAATACTGAACTTTCACTTTGACTGTTTCATAAATCAGAGATAAATTGAGCTGTTGGTTCTTTGGACTCTTTGATCAGCTGCTGTTAGTTTCTGATGTTTTCTACATCACTGATCAATATCAGGTTCTACTGCGGTTCTACAGCACTGAGGGTTCCTGTCTGACTGCAGGAACATTAGCAGAACAGTTGTAGAACATTAGCAGAACAGTAACAGAACATTAGAACAATAATAGAACATTAGTAGAACATTAGTAGAACAGTAAAAGTACATTAGTAGAACAATACCAGTACATTAGTAAAACATTAGCAGAACTTGTTCTTTAGAAGTGATACAAACGTTGGTTGATTGTAGCTCAGAACTAGAAGACGTTCTCAACATGTATCAGTCATAATCCCTCTCAACCCGCCTGGCCAGCAGGCAGATGGTTCCCCCACTTAAAGAGCCGGGTTCTGCTTGAGTTTTTTTTCTCTGTTAAAGGGTGTTTTCCTTGCCAGTGTCGCCTTTTGGCTGCTCTGGGGTTCATCTGGGTTCTGTACAGCGTCTTGAGACAATTTGACTGTAATTGGTGCTATATAAATAAAATTGAATTGAAAAGTAATTAAATACGACCCATAATAATAATTATAATAATAACAACAAAAACAATAATAATCAGTCCTCATGTGGGTCCACATAAACACACACGAATGACCTAACAGAAAATGAAGAGAAGCATTAACCTGGTGAACCTTTACCTTTATCTTTACCTGCAGCTGGACGCTGATGATGCAGAGCCTCACCTGGAGGAGAGGGAGGGGCAGGACGAGTACTCGCAGCTGCAGATGCCCGTGTGACCCAGCAGCCGCCAGCTGATTGGTGGAGCTCGTTTTCAAACTGTTCCACTCACTGAAAACGTTCTATCAGTAAAAGCAACTCTTTATCCTGAAAGTGGTTTCTTGTCGTCATTTATCTGCTTCTCAGGGAACATTTACTGTTCTGGAAACACGTCCAGCACCTTTCATCTAAACAAACTTCTATTTTTCAAGAACATAAAAACCCAGGAACCACCATGTCTCCTCAGATGTTAAACTCTGAACTAATGTTTTTCCTCAGACTTCTGAGGAGGTTCTCAATCATCCAGGTCCTGGTGATGGTAGGAGCTTCAGGAGAAACCAGCTGGAGGTTCTGGAAGACGTTTCTAGAAAGCCCCTACCATCTCCTCATCCTGTAGATGTTTTTCTATCTCCTGACTTTTCCTCTCTGCTCATCATCTGTAGATGTTTCTCCATGCTGGATGGATCTCCAACAACCTGCTCCTCTGTTTTGTTTCAGATGCATTTATTTTAGTCTCTCTGAGGAAACACTGCCTGCAGTTCAACCTGAAACTCTCTGAATGCTTTGGTCTCAGCTGGTCCTGGAGAACCAGAACCAGGAGGAGGTTCTGGCTCTGAGGCGTAGAATAAAAAGACTGAGGATTTTAGTTTATTTCTGGTTAAGTTTTCCTGATTAAGCTGAATGTCACACGTGACGTTCAAGGACCATGGGAAATCTAAAACCCTGATGATTCTGTTCTACGGTTTATAAAGATTTCTTTGGTTTGGAGATCAGAGGTGGATGATATTTTAAATCATTAAAACATGAATAAAAACAGCGACAGAATCAGTAAATTTGACTCTTGGATTATTTAAAAGCTGATTTTATTTCATCTGCAAACAAACAAAAACACCAACATGTCAGCTGTTGGTGTTCCTGCGCTGTAAACGGTAATAAATACTGATTATTGATCTGTGAACACTCGGTGACCGGCAGCATGCTGAACGGAAATAAGGCACACGGAGCTGGGAGGTCACACCTGAGCAGGTAAAGACGCACACTGTGAGTCAGTCCAATCAGGAGGCAGCACAGCAGGTCACCTGATTCTTCACCTGTCAGGAGGCGGCGTCAGCAGTCACCACCTGCTATCAGCTCTTTGCCTGTTTCCTCTTCTGGACAAGTTCAGCCAACATCTTGTAGCGGATCATACACTCCTCCTGCAAGCAGCACAGGTCAGAATGGTTTAAACAGAACCAGTAAACAACGTAATAACAACACATTCACAACATAATAACACATTCACAACATAATAACACATTCACAACGTAATAACATATTCACAACATAAGACATTCAGAACATATTAACAACGCGTTAACAACATAATAACGTATTGTCCTTTTTGACAGATCTTATAGTTAGGACTGACTGGGGGACCCTGAGGGGGTGAACTGGAGTCTTCCTCTTGGACGTCCCTTAGTTCTGCCCTAGTTCTGCTGCTATAGGTCTAGGCTGCTGGAGGACCTCTCTGGATGCACTGAGCCCTTCTCTAACTACCTTTATATTTAATATATATTCCGTTATTGCATTACACTCACTCTGTTTCTCCCTGTGTCCTTTCTTCGAGTGTCCCTTTATGTTCCTTGTTCCCCACCCTCATCTTCTCCCATCACTCCCCCTCTCTACCTCTACCTCTAACCCTCTACCTCGTCTGTCCCTCTACTCTCCTTCCAGCAGCAGATGGGTTCCCCCGCATAAAGATCCGGGTTCTGCTCCAGGTTTCTTCCTGTTAAAGGGTGTTTTTCTGCCACTGTCTCCTTAGGGCTGCTCTGGGGGTTCATATGGGTTCTGGAAAGATCTACCTGCATGAAGAGGAGCCCAGTGCATCATGGGAATCTACAGAAGCAGAACTAAGGGACAGATCAGCTGATCCTGAGCAGCTCTAACTATCAGCTCAGAGGAACGTTCTCATCCTGGTCTTAGAGTAGAGAGGCTGTCTGCCTCCAGAACCCAAACTGGGAGCTGGTTCCACCACAGAGGAGCTGATAACTGAAGGTTCTGCTTCTGGAACCTCTGGAACCAGCAGTAAAGCTGCAGTCTGAGAGGGAAGGGTTCTGATAGCATGATCTGGAACAATCAGGTCTTTAAGATACGATGGAGCTGCTCACTAAGAGTTTAGATGTTAGAAGAAGGATTTTAGGTTCTATCCTGGATTTTACAGGGAGCCATGAAGACAAGCTAACAGGAGAACTCTGATCTCTGTTCCTGGTTCCTGTCAGGACCTCCTGATCATCAGGGACTACAGTAGTCCAGCCTAGAAGTTCTAAATGCATGGACTAGTTCCTCAGCATCACTCTGAGACCAGGTGTTCCTGATTTTACAACATTAGATGATAGAAACCTGTCCTACAGACTGGTTTATATGTTGAAGGACAGATCCTGGTCAGAGAGAACTCCAAGGTTCTCTACAGTAGAACTGGAGGCAGCACCATCTAGAGGAACTATCTGGTTAGATGAGTGTTGCAAATACAAGAACCTCAGTTTGTCTGGTATTTAAATGGAGAAGGTTCCATGTCATTCAGGTCTTTATGTCCTTCAGACATGTTGGCGTTCCACCAGCTGATTGGTTCTATCTGGTTCCATAGTTAAATAGAACTGGGTGTCGTCTGCATCTAGTTATTATCAGTTATCAATCAGTCATCGATCAGTCGTCAATTAGTTGTTAATCAGTCGACAATCATTTATCAGTCAGTTTTTATCTACTGATCAATACTGTGTGTTCAACTCTCTGCTGCAGACGTAAACTGGTTAAACTGGTTTGGTGAAATTAAATGAATTTAAATCAGTTTATCTGTAAATGAATTAATAACCAAACTGTTCCTTCATGTTCTGCAGGCGGAACCTCCTCTCTGAGTTCAACCAATCAGCAGTGATCCAGGACCACTCAGGAGAACCGACCCTGGAGGAGGAACCTTGTCCTCCCCTGAGAATGGTTCTGGAAGAGGTTCTATAGGGACGTTCCTGCAGGGAATACCAGCTTAAAGCTTCTCTGTTCCACATGCCTCACCTTTGTCTTTCCTGGAACCACCTTGGCGATGCGATCCCAGCGTTCTGCGGTTCCTCGGGGAAACTGTTGCAGAGCAAGTTCCAGCAGTTTCTGCTGGTTCTGAGTCCAAACAACAGAGTCCACCTTCTCTCTGTTCTCCTGAGGCTCCACGTCCTCGTCCTCCGCCGCCGTCGGGTCAAAGTCTCTCTGCCGACGACCTCTGACTTTCACCTCACCTCCGTCTGTTGCCATGGAAAACTTCCTGTTCCTCCTCCGGACCGCCGGAACCTCCTCATCCTCCTGTTCCTCCTCACAGGCCCCGCCTATCCTCTGAGTCATCACTCTGTCATCTACAGCAGGGGGAGGGGCTTTCAGCTCCGACAGCCTCACCAGACCTGAACCCAGAGAACGGCACGGTTAGTGGACAGGAGAACCTCAGGAGAACACAGTAGAACCTGTTTCTGACAGAAGTACCTCAGGAGAACCTGACCCTGACAGTAAACCTCAGTAGAACCTGACTCAGTAGAATTCAGTAGAGACCGATGCCTATAGAACCTCAGAGGAGACTGACAGTAGAACAGTAGAACCTCAGAGGAGACTGACAATAGAACAGTAGAACCTCAGAGGAGACTGACAATAGAACAGTGGAACCTCAGAGGAGACTGACAATAGAACAGTGGAACCTCAGAGGAGACTGACAATAGAACAGTGGAACCTCAGAGGAGACTGACAATAGAACAGTGGAACCTCAGAGGAGACTGACAGTAGAACCTCAGCAGAACATGTTCCAGTGAGTTTACCTGAGCTGTGGCTCACGTTGTCCTTCACCTGTTTGACTTTGGTGGTCACCTGTTGAAGGAAACATTCAGTTAGAGACAGGAACCACAGCAGCACCAGAAGGACTGATGAGGTTCTGGACTGGTTCAGAACCAGAATAACGTGTCTCACGTCGGCCACCGATCGGCCCAGTTCATGAGCGATCTTCTCCCATCGGCCCGGAGCTCCTCCTGGGAATTTAACCATCAACCTGCTGAGGAGGCTGAGCTCCTCCTCCGTCCAATCAGCAGCCTGAGGATAGAGAGCCGGATCAATCACCGATCAATCACCGATCAATGATCACTTCCTGACCAACCACTGATCAATAGTCTCAGACCTTCCTCCTGGCAGCCCTCCTGTCCTGCAGCCAGTCGTCCATCTGGTCCTCGATGTCCTCGATGGACGTGGTCTGGACATAGCTCTGGGAGCTGCTCTCTGAGGACGGCTCATAAACAGGAAACTCCACCTTCTGCTTCTTCACCTTGGTCCTCTTCTCTCCTGCAGGACACAGAGCTCTGACTGATCAATGCGATTGATTAATGATTATCGATCGGTAATGCTGAGTTAAAGTACGGTGGCCTGGAAGGACCACATGGAACCAGATTACTTGTAGCAGCTTCATGCTCAGCTTCAGCTTCTTCTCTCTGCTGCTGCTTCATCTGCTGGTAGTCCTCATAGTACTGCTTCACCTCCTGGAACACAGAGCAGAGCCAGGATCAGGACCAGGACTGAGACCACAGACCAGGACCAGGACTGAGACCAGGACCAGGATCAGGACTAGGACTGAGACCAGGACCAGGATCTTGTACCTGGACAGTGTGCGGTAGGTTCTTGACCGATAGGTAGAGCCAGATGCTGAGCTTCAGAGGGAGGATATCCTGCCAGTGAGGTCGGTCCTGAACTCTGGAAAAACAACAAACAATAAGAAACACAAACAAACACACAGCTGCAGTGATGATGTCAGAGGCGCACCTGTCAGCCCGGTCCTGACCGATACACCTGAACTCCTCTGCAGGTCTGGAGCTCAGCTTCTTCTTCTTCTCCTTCTTCTTCTTACTCAGCAACTCGTCCTGAAACACACAACACTCTGATTGGCTGCCTGCTAGGCTCTGATTGGCTGCCTGCTGGGCTCTGATTGGCAGCCTGCTAGGCTCTGATTGGCTGCCTGCTGCGCTCTGAATGGCTGCCTGCTGGGCTCTGATTGGCTGCCTGCTGCGCTCTGAATGGCTGCCTGCTGGGTTCTGATTGGCTGCCTGCTGCGCTCTGAATGGCTGCCTGCTGGGTTCTGATTGGCTGCCTGCTGCGCTTTGATTGGCAGCCTGCTAGGCTCTGATTGGCTGCCTGCTGCACTCTGAATGGCTGCCTGCTGGGCTCTGATTGGCTGCCTGCTGCGCTCTGAATGGCTGCCTGCTGGGTTCTGATTGGCTGCCTGCTGCGCTTTGATTGGCAGCCTGCTAGGCTCTGATTGGCTGCCTGCTGCACTCTGAATGGCTGCCTGCTGGGCTCTGATTGGCTGCCTGCTGCGCTTTGATTGGCTGCCTTCTGTGCTCTGATTGGCTGCTCACCAGCTGCTTCTCCAGGTAAATGGACCAGATGACGGCGTAGTGTCCCACGGTGAGGATGAGGAAGAGAAGGAAGCCCAGCTCGGTGTTGCTCATCTTCCTCACCCGTCTGTAATAGAAGACCGGCTGCCGCCAATCAGGGAGCCCGTTCACCAGGATGTCATCATACCTGCCAAGACGTACCTGTTTACACTCTGAGCTCTGATTGGCTGAGAAGGTGATGAGAAGTGCTGCTCACCTGCGTCGTCTCTCCTCGTCTTTCAGGACTTCATAAATGGCCACCAGCTGTAAACAGACAGTTGTTTACTCTCAGCAGTTTGTTGTGTTGCTCTGTGTTGTGTTTACAGTATTGTTGTTTGTTTGTGTTGTTTACAGTGTTGTTGTGTTGTGTTTACAGTGTTGTTTACAGTGTTGTTGTTTGTGTTGTTTACAGTGTTGTTGTGTTTACAGTGTTGTTTACAGTGTTGTTGTTTGTGTTGTTTACAGTGTTGTTTGTTTTTACAGTGTTTTGTTTGTGTTTACAGTGTTATTGCTGTGTTTTACAGTGTTATTGTTTGTTTGTGCTTACAGTGTTATTGCTGTTTGTTTTACAGTGTTGTTTATTGAGTGTTTTTTGTGTTTACAGTGTTGTTGTGTGTTTACAGTTTTGTTGTTGTTTGTGTTGTGTTTACAATGTTGTTGTTGTGCTTACAGTGTTGTTGTTGTGTTGTTTGTTTGTGTTATTTACAGGATTGTTGTTTGTGTTGTTTACCGTGGTGTTTGTTTGTGTTTACAGTGTTGTATGTGTTGTTTAGTGTTGTTGTATGTTTGTGTTTACAGTGTTGTTATTGTTTGTGCTTACAGTGTTGTTATTGTTGTTTGTGTTTACAGTGTTGTTTGTGTTTACAGTGTTGTTGTGTGTTTACAGTGTTGTTTGTGTTGTGTACAGTGTTGTATGTTTGTGTTTACAGTGTTATTGTTGCTTGTGTTTAGTGTTGTTGTTTGTGTTTACAGTGTTGTTATCATTGTTTGTGTTTACAGCGTTGTATGCTTACAGTGTTGCTGTTGTTTGTGTTTACAATGTTGCAATTGTTCTTTGTGTTTACAGTGTTGTTGTTTGTGTTTACAGTGTTGTTGTGAGTTTGTGTTTACAGTGTTTTTTGTGTTTAGTGTTTTTGCTGTTTGTGTTTACAGTGTTGTTGTTTGTGTTCACAGTGTTATTGTTGTTTGTGTTCACAGTGTTGTTGTGGTGTGTGTGTTTACAGGGTTGTTGTTGTTGTTTGTTTGTTTATGTTTACACACCTGTCTGAACTGAGTTTCAGCATTTTCATCTTTGTTCTTATCAGGATGCAGAATCAGAGACAGACGACGATACGCCTTCTTTATCTCTGCTGGGGACGCCTCCTGGACACACAGACAGGTAGAGAGACAGACAGACAGACAGACAGGTAGAGAGACAGGCAGGTAGACAGACAGGTAGAGAGACAGCCAGGTGGAGAGACAGACAGGTGGAGAGACAGCACGGTAGAGAGACAGATAGGTAGATAGATAGACAGGTAGATAGACAGGTTTCAGTTGTGATGTTTGGACTTTCTATAAACAGGTTGAAGGTTTCATAAATTCAGTCTGATGTCATCCTGAAGCAGAACAGCTGATTTCAAGTAAAATAATCTGACCAGGATTCACCAGAAACTCTGAGGTTCTGTTTCCTGTCAGCAGGAACCTCAACCTTAACATGACAGTCAGCTGTTTCCGGGGACGTCTGTTTACAGGTGTGTTAATATTCAGGTAAACAAACCAGACCACGTGACGCCAGTTTACCTGGTAGACAGCTGTCAGGATGAATTACTGGTTCCTCCACAGTCTGAACCTCAGCTTCTCTGTTAGCTAGCTGTTAGCCTCAGCTATCATTTAGCCTCAGCTAGCAGTTAGCCTCAGCTAGCAGTTAGCCTCAGCTAGCAGTTAGCCTCAGCTAGCCGTTAGCCTGCCGGATGCTAAATGACTTAGCCTCACTGTGTACGTGGCATTCAGTTATTAGCATTAGCAGGCAGCTAGCCGCCGCTGTGTGGTAACCATGGAAACAGTTAGCCATTAGCCGTTAGCACGGACCTGGTCCAGGTTCAGGAACTGGTAGAAAGTCTGCGGGATCTCCTCCACCAGGTCCAGCAGCTCCAGGTCCGCGTCCCAGGCGTTCAGAGGGGGGACCGGCGAGACCAGCAGCAGCAGCCAAGGGAGCAGGGAACGGCACGGACCGGTACGGACCCCCATCACCGAGAAACCGATCCAACACACCGGAGGAAACGGCGGCTAAATACACGAGAGCAGTCCGCTCTGTGAGCCACACACACAGCGGAAGCTCCCAGCTCAAACAGCGCTAACTGGAGCTCAGCGACCTCTGCAGGCGGGGCGGAGAACTGCAGGCTGGAGAAATAAAACAGGATAGATAGATAGATAGATAGATAGATAGATAGATAGATAGATAGATAGATAGATAGATAGATAGATAGATAGATAGATAGATAGATAGATAGATAGATAGATAGATACACTAAACATAGATAGATAGATAGATAGATAGATAGATAGATAGATAGATAGATAGATAGATAGATAGATAGATAGATACACTAAACATAGATAGATAGATAGATAGATAGATAGATAGATAGATAGATAGATAGATAGATAGATACACTAAACATAGATAGATAGATAGATAGATAGATAGATAGATAGATAGATAGATAGATAGATAGATAGATAGATAGATAGATAGATACACTAAACATAGATAGATAGATAGATAGATAGATAGATAGATAGATAGATAGATAGATAGATAGATAAACTATAGATAGATAGATAAACTATAGATAGATAGATAGATAGATAGATAGATAGCTAGATAGATAAATAGATAGATAGATAGATAGATAAACTATAGATAGATAGATACACTAAAGATAGATAGATAGATAGATAGATAGATAGATAGATAGATAGATAGATAGATAGATAGATAGATAGATAGATAGATAGACTATAGATAGATAGATAGATAGATAGATAGATAGATAGATAGATAGATAGATAGATAGATAGATAGATAGATAGATAAACTATAGATAGATAGATACACTAAAGATAGATAGATAGATAGATAGATAGATAGATAGATAGATAGATAGATAGATAGATAGATAGATAGATAGATAGATAGATAGATAGATAGATTATAGATAGATAGATAGATAGATAGATAGATAGATAGATAGATAAACTATAGATAGATAGATAGATAGATAGATAGATAGATAGATAGATAGATAGATAGATAGATAGATAGATAGATAGACTATAGATAGATAGATAGATAGATAGATAGATAGATAGATAGATAGATAGATAGATAGATAGATAAATAAACTATAGATAGATAAAGAGATAGATAGATAGATAGATAGATAGATAGATAGATAGATAGATAGATAGATAGATAGATAGATAGATAGATAGATAGATAGATAGATAGATAGATAGATAGATAAACTATAGATAGATAGATAGATAGATAGATAGATAGATAGATAGATAGATAGATAGATAGATACACTAAAGATAGATAGATAGATAGATAGATAGATAGATAGATAGATAGATAGATAGATAGATAGATAGATAGATAGATAGATAGATAGATAGATAGATAGATAGATAGATAACTTTATTGAAGGTATCCAGTTGATCATACATGGAACATACAGATGGATCAGAAACTATGTACAGAAGAACATGTAGTTGTGGTGCTGGTCAGACTACTATAAAGTACAGAGGGGTCATGTGAAAATCACAAGTAATGCTAATGTGTGAACAGGAGGTCCACATTATTACACGGTTTAGTGGAGTCCTGATGAAGGTGTTAGAGTCTGACTGATAATAATAATAATAATAATAATAATAATAATAATAATAATAATAATAATAATAATAATAACTGTAAAGGTTTGTTGCGGCGACTCCTCCTGCTGATTGGTCTCCTGGTTTTATCTCCTGTCGGTGACATCACAGACCATGGACACAGTGGTCAGGTGACTCTGGGTGGGGAACGTTAGACCTGTTGTGATTGGTCAGCTGAACAAAGTTTAATGAATGTCACAGTTTCTGACTGGACTACAAACATGGCCGACAAGCTGGACTCTGTAGAAATGCATGCTGGCTCTCAGAACCACTTGAGTCTCAAGTTGTGATCGTGTTCCCATTCCGACCGGTTTGATGCAGGTGGATCCTCTGGTCCTCTGCTGGATCCACACCTGTCACACGCCACTGACCACGTCCCCTCCCCCTCCCCCTCCCCCTCCCCCTCCCCCTCCCCCTCCTTCATGGTGTCCATAGAGGTCAGCAAGCTTCCTGAAACTGGGCCCCCACTCTCTGAGGAACTCGTAGCTCTGCTCAGACTCTAACGAGCTTAATGAGCTTAACGAACTGAGCGACTGGGTGGCCGACCCGCGACCCTCGAAGGCGTAGGTCTGCAGTGAGTCGTAGGGCGGCGCCGTCGGGTCCAGGCCCGCCTCCTTCAGGCGGTCTCTGATGAATTCCTGGAAGAGCCTGTTTTTGTCCTTGTGGGTCCCCGGGTTCCTGGTGAGCGACGGCGGGGGCAGTGGCTCAGCGGCGTCTCGGCCGGCCAGCTGCGTTTGGTTCAAGTGTCTCAGCGCGAACATGTCAAAGGCCTCGGTGTCCTCCTCTCCTCCACCTTCATCATTGTAGCAGACGATGTTCTCACGAATGTCTCGCTCATCATCTATCAACAGAGGCTCCTTCCTCCTGCGGTTCATGGCAATTGTTACCATGACGACACCTGAGGAGACAGAGGGGGCGGAGTCAAGATAGCAACATAGCAAGGCAATGCTAACGGCAGCGAGTCTGAGGTCCACTTTAAATTGGTGAGGTTCCAAACATAAAACTCTGCAAAGTAATTATTTAATTAGACCTGAGAACACCTGATAATATCTGAGCACACCTGAACACAGGGGCAGGGCCTCAGCAGGGTGGAAGTTTGAGGATGTATGGACCTGAAGAGGGACACCTGGTCTGGATCAACAGACCTGCAACCTCTTCCTCATATGGAACCTGAAGGGCGGGGTTTAGGAGGTGATGACATCATGAGGGTGGGGTTTGGAGGTGGTGACATCATGAGGGCGGGGTTTGGATGTGATGACATCACGAGGGTGGGGTCTGGAGGTGGTGACATCATGTCTAAGGCTGTACCCAGCAGAATGCAGGTGAGCAGAACTGCAGTGGAGGTGCCGAGGCCGTCTGGTAGCTCCACCCCCTGGCTGCAGTGCCGGTGGTTGCCATGGACATCGCAGTTGCAGACGGTGACAGTCAGCGTGTTCGTGCTGCTCAGAGATGGAACGCCGCCATCAGAAATCACCACCGGCAGGAAGTGGAGCGGCCGTTCCCACCGCACAAATCCAGCTCTTCGAGTCAGGACAGACGCTGTGTTGTCTGAGGAGGCAGGTGACAGAAGCAAACGCCTGAGTGATTTCAGCAGGTTTGAAACAGGTGAACATCAGACTGACGGTAGACCGTACCATTGTTGTCTCTCAGGGTGAAACTCAGGTTCCCAGCAGCCTCAGTGCTTACAGAAAACAGGAACTGATGTCCGTTCTCTGGTTTGTCTGGATCCACCGCACTCACCGTCTCCACAACCTGCAGGTCAGGACAGGTGTCAGACAGGTGAACATCTGCACCAGCAGGTGAACATCTGCACCAACAGGTGAACGTCTGCACCAACAGGTGAACATCTGCACCAACAGGTGAACTCTTACCTGTTGTTGGTGCAGATGACTACATGTGTGCAGAGTTTTGGGGAAAGGTGATGTTGGGTCTCACAATGAACCTGTTTGTAAACTGAAGGTAGAACAGATGAAGTCTATATGATCATAAACTTAGAACAGGTGAGGCTTACCTGTCCAGGTTGGGCATTCTCACAGACAAACGTTTGGTAATCCATGGCGAAGCTCGGGGCATTGTCATTAACGTCTGCCACAGAGACCAGAACCACAGCTTTCCCCACCTGAGATGGATCCACTGACACAGAGACACACCTGTAAGGTATCTCTGTCACAGACAGGTGTGACATTGTGTGACATCATGGGACTCACAGGTCTCCGTGGCGACAACAGTGATGTTATGCAGAACGCTGAGCTCTCTGTCCAGACGTCTATTTGTCCTGATCACACCGGAACTGCTGTCGATGTCGAAGTAACGCTGGAGGTCTGTCTGTCTGTCTATGGAGTACCTGTGGACAGACAGACAGACAGACAGACAGACAGACAGACAGACAGACAGACAGACAGACAGACAGACAGACAGACAGACAGACAGGTGTTCTTTAGGTTCTGATCTGGCTGCTCTGGGTTCTGCCATCGACTCGTAGTCCTACCTCACAGGGCTGTTGGAGGCGTCGGGGTCGTGAGCTGAGACTGATCCAAGGTCGGTTCCTACTGGAGCCGCCTCGGACACTGCCATCCGGCTGATGGAGGCCAAGAACACTGGAGGCTCGTCCACGTTCTCCACCAGGAGCCGAACCATCACCACATCGCTGAAAGGACCTGCCGACAGGTAGCGGGTGTCCACATAGCGATTGGACGCCTCGACGCGTAGAGTGTAGCTGGACTTGGCTTCAAAGTCCACAGCCTGACGGGATCATGTACAGGAGATGATCAGTGAAGCTGGAAGACATCAGGGTCCCTCACAGGCAGCTAGAACACCTCTGGAAAGAGTCATCTGGAGGCTGCTTTAAAGGACTGAGTGATCTTCTCTGAGGCTAAATTTAAACTCTGCCAGCTGCTCTAGAGGCTCCAGGGGACCAACTGATGATGGAAGGTTCTGGATCAGAACTGGACCATCTGTTGTCTGAACAGACACCATGAACGTGTTGATCCACATCACATCAGGGTCGATTTCAACGCCATCAGAGCCATTTTTAACTGATCAGTGTTGATATGAACTAAACCTGATCCTCTGTTTTCATCCAGGTGTCATTCATTTGAATAATTCCTTCAATAAATGCAGAACAACCAGTCAATAACTGAGTCATCTAAACAGAAACTGCTCTGTGTTCCACTATGAGGACTGTCTGAGCTGATTGAGCTCTGAGCCTCCTCTGGTCTCTACAGTAGAAAGCTGTGAGGAGCTCCACCTGACGGAACAACTAGGAACTACAGCTGATCTGTGTTCTATCCCAAGAAAACGTTATCAGGTATCAGTAGATACTAAATATGAAATGACTCGGATCAGGACTTCCCCAAACAATCCTGCTGTTCACAGACGGTCAGTAAGCTCCGAAGTCTAAACTTTAAGTAAACAGATGGAGGCTTGATTGTGCCAAATACAGCAGAACCTGTGTGTAGCTGACAGTAATCAGCAGCAGCACGTTTAGGACCAGAACCAGAACCAGAATACTTTCACCCAGAAGAAGAAGATGTCTGCAGGGACAAACTGGTGACCAGCGCCGAGGACAGGTGGACCAGTACCTTGTGAAGGATCACCAGTCCTTCCTGTGTATCTGGATCACAGAGGATCCGGAAGGTTCCCAGTCCGTCTCCATCCAGAATCCTGTAGTCCACCTCTGCATTCGGACCCACATCCAGATCCACAGCTTTGATCTTAGCGACCACAGACGAAACCAGAGCCGCCTCTGGAAGACTGAACTGGTAGCTCTCTGTAGGAACAGTACACACAGGTAGTACTGGTACACACAGGTAGTACCGGTACACACAGGTAGTACTGGTACACACAGGTAGTACTGGTACACACAGCTAGTACCGGTACACACAGGTAGTACCGGTACACACAGCTAGTACCGGCATACACAGCTAGTACCGGTACTAGCTGTGTGTACCGGTACACACAGCTGGTACCAGTACACACCGCTTATACCAGTACACACCGCTAGTACAGGTACACACAGCTAGTACCAGTACACACATGTAAGCTAGTAGAAGTAAACACAGGTATGCTGGAACAGGTGCTCGGTATCTCAGGGTTCAGGTGGGACTCACTGCGGGGGAAGCGAGGCGGGTTGTCGTTGACATCGGTGATCGTCACGGTGACGGAGGTGGTTCCTGACAGACCTCCCATCTGACCCATCATGTCTTTGGCCTGGATGACCAGCAGGAAGCGCTCCTGCACCTCCCTGTCCAGGTCAGGTACAGCCGTCCGCACTACACCTGCAGGACAGGAGAGAATATATCTGATCAGCTGGGAACAGTTCAGGTAGAAACACTCACAGTGAAAACGTTTTGTCCTGATAGAACATGAAACATTCCAGAAAAGTCAGAGAACTAATGTTGATCGAAACTCTTCTATCTCAGTCAGCTGCAGCATGAAGTTCACAAAACTTTACTGTTCAGACGGAATAAGCTCAGAGATTTGGAGTGCTGTGGCCAAAAACAAGAGAGGCCACCAAGACTCCATACATCAACATCACATCATCATGTCGGAAATCATCTTAGTCCAGTTCTGACTAAATGTTGATGTGGACTCATTGGTAGGAACCAGAACCTGGAGTTCATAGGGGTCTAGATGTTGGTGTTATAAGTGCAGATTTATAAGCTGCTTTGAGGGTAAATGTAGTACTAGAGGATAAATGTATTAGAGGGTAAATGTAGTACTAGAGGGTAAATGTAGTATTAGACGGTAAATGTAGTACTAGAGGGTTGGATGTACTGCAGTAAACCGGTTTTCTCTCCATAATGTCAGTAGATGTAGATCAGCTGTAGTTCCTGGTTGTTCCACCAGGTGGAGCCTCTTGCTCTTTAATCCAGAGGATGTTGTTAAGAGATAGAGATAAGATCTTCATTTCTCCCCACGCCAGGGGAAATTCACATGTTACAGCAGCTTAAAAATAATAATAGAACAGTAGTAATAATATTTACAATATATACAAGGGTGAGGGATGAGGATAAAGTGGCTTAACAGAAAAAAATAAAAAATAAAAATAAAGTTTAAAAGTGCAAAGATGTGCAGTGCAATAATGTCTGTGCAAATTTTATGGTTTGGGGTGGTAATGATATAGTCCAGTTTATGTTAACATCAGCCAGTGATGCTGATGTTGTAAAGTCTTATAGCAGATGGAATGAAGGACCTGCGATAGCGCTCTTTGTTGCAGGGTGGATGTCTCAGTCTGCTGCTGAAGGAGCTGCTTAAAGACCCCACAGTGTCATGCAGTGTTATCATGTTATGTTACAGCAGAGAGCATTGTGGGAGTTTAACTATCAAGAAACACTAATGATCAGGATTAGATTTTCTACAGATCAATGAAACAGATCCAGATCCTTGAGATCAGATCAGAACGTTTCTGCTTTAGAACATGAACCTGCTGGAATGAGGATGTGTTCCTCCTGAATGACCCACTAACAGCAGATGATCACCATCATGTGACCTCTGCTTCCTCTGGATGAAGAGTTTCAGAGGAAGTCTTTTAATCTGGTTTAATCTGATTTAATCTGATATAATCTGATGTTTGGCCTGCAGAGGAGGTTCCTGTGGTCCAGATCATTTACAGGTCAGTGTAGTAAACAGGCTCCGCCACAGCAGTGACTATAAAAACTCCAACCACTGTATCCCCTCACAGTAATCACATTACTTCTGACAGTAGAGTATTGTTTCTGAGCCAAACTCATTGATCTTCATCTGACCAAACAATGTTCTCCAACATCCATCAGGGTTCTTCTCAGGTTCTTCCGGGAGTTTAGTTCTGAGCAGCAACCACGTTTAGTTGTTGCTGAGTGATTATGATGTGTATTTACGTTGTGTATTTACATTGTGTTTATGTTATGTGTTTACATTGTGTGTATTGCTGTTGTGTGTTTATGTTGTGTAAATATGTTGTGTATTTACATTGTGTGTATTTAAGTTGTATGTGTTTACATTGTGTGTATTGCTGTTGTGTATTTATGTTGTATGCATTGCTGTTGTGTATTTATGTTGTGTGTATTTATGTTGTATATTTACGTTGTGTGTATTTACGTTGTGTATTTACGTTGTGTGTATTGCTGTTGTGTATTTACGTTGTGTATTAATGTTGTGTGTATTGTTGTTGTGTATTGCTGTTGTGTATTTACGTTGTGTATTAATGTTGTGTGTATTGTTGTGTATTTACGTTGTGCATTTACGTTGTGTATTTATGCTGTGTATATTTACATTTTGTATTTACATTGTGTGTATTGCTGTTGTGTATTTACGTTGTGTAATGTTGTATGTATTGTTGTTGTGTATTTATGTTTTTTTATTTATTTATTTTTTTAAATTTTATTATCCCTTATTAATCCCACGAGGGGAAATTCTGATTTTCGCATCTTTTCCCAACTGGGGGAGTCAGAGCGACGGGTCAGCCACGGTACAGCGCCCCCTGGAGCAGGAAGGGTTAAGGCCTTGCTCAAGGGCCCAACAGTGGCCACATGGGGGCTTGAACCTCTGACCTTCTGATCAGTAGTCCAGAGACTTAACCGTTGTGCCACCACTGCCCCAAAAAGGATGAGGTCCCACCGAGTTGTGTGTCTACGTTGTGTATTGACATTGTGTGTATTGCTGTTGTGTATTTACATTGTGTGTATTGCTGTTGTGTATTTACATTGTGTGTATTGCTGTTGTGTATTTACGTTGTGTATTTATGTTGTGTGTTTACATTGTGTATTTGCATTGTGTTTGCAGCCTGAACTTTCAGTATCTTCTTTCTAAAGTGTTTTTAATTGTTCATCAGAAGGAATCCTCTGGTTTTATAATAAAGCAGTTATTGAGAGTCACGGTATGTACAGGTGATGTTACACAGGTGTGAACTCAGTGATGTCATTAAATGAGACCATCACATCACAATCCTAATGTATCTGATGAAACCTGTGAGTGGTCAGTCAGCATTCAGGTGTGTTCAGGTGTGTCTAGGTAGGTTCAGGTGTGTGTCCAGGTGTGTCCAGGTGTGTGTCCAGGTGTGTCTAGGTGTGTCCAGGTGTGTCCAGGTGTGTCCAGGTGTGTTCCTGTCACCTGTCTTTGGCTCCACAGAGAAGTGTGTCAGCCCCTGCAGGATGCTGTAAACCAGTCTGGCAGAGTTTCCGTAGGTGGGATCGTCAGCGTCCGTGGCAACCACCGTCACCACAGACGTACCTGCAGAGAAACACCTGCGTAATTCAAACTCAATCTTTATTCGCAAAGACGGCCTCATTTAGCAAAGTGCAGCTATTCTTCAGAGAACATCACAGCATGTCCCTAAACCAGCGTTAATCCTTCAGATCTAAATGCTGAAACCCTACTGAGCATGTGCAGTAGTGCCCAGCGATGTGGAGCTAACCTGGAAGCTACAACATGTTTGGATCAGCTGAGTTTCACATTAAGAGTCTGAATTTTGATTTTCACATTAAGAGTCTGAATTTTGATTTTCACATTAAGAGTCTGTTTGAGCTCTGAGTTTCACATTAAGAGTCTGAATTTTGATTTTCACATTAAGAGTCTGTTTGAGCTCTGATTTTCACATTAAGAGCCTGCTTGAGCTCTGAGTTTCACATTAAGAGTCTGAATTTTGATTTTCACATTAAGAGCCTGTTTGAGCTCTGATTTTCACATTAAAGCACTAGACTGTGACGTGTGGCGCTGGTTTCTGCTCGTTGTCTCTAACGAGTCGCTGCTTATTTAATTAGCATTCAGCAGATGATCTTTAGTTCTGCTGAGTTGAACCTGGTTCTATCAGACCCATGGATTCGCTGAAGATGTTCTCTTCAGACTCACCTACAGGAGAGCATTCAGCCACCCGGGCCGTGTACGGTCCGTCCAGGAACCGGGGCTCATTGTCGTTGATGTCCTGGACTTTGATGATGAACTGGGACTCAGGTTCCACCAGCAGGTTGGTGCTCCGGTCCCGGGCCTGGGCCCTCAGGGTGTAGTAGGCCTGCTGCTCCCGGTCCAGCCTCCTGATGGCGTGAATGTCCCCCGTGTCCTCATCGATGGAGAAGATGGACTTGGCTCCTTCACCACTCAGGATGTACCTCACCTGACCGTCACCTTTGTCTACGTCAGAATGTAGCTGCAGGGACCAGAAGCAGAGAACCAGCAGAGAACATGAAGGTCTGTGGTCTCCTGAGATGTTCCTCCACCCTCCTGTTCTGGTTCTGGAGGTTTTCTACTGTGCAGCCAGCTGAGCTCACTCGAGCTGCAGAAGAACATCACAGCAGAGCACAGACCTTCTACAGTGAGGTCCTCACCATCATCCACACCTGGAGGCAGGTGAGTCCTCCTTAACAGGTTGCTGGCCCAGGACCTGGACCTGGACCAGGACTAGGACTAGGACCTGGATCATGTATTGATCAGATATTGATGAGGTATTGATCATGTATTGATCAGGTATTGATCAGATATTGATCAGGTATTGATTATATATTGATCATATATTGATCAGGTATTGATCAGGTATTGATCAGATATTGATCAGGTATTGATCATGTATTGATCATATATTGATCAGGTATTGATCAGGTGATCTAGGATGAGTTTCGTACCTTTCCGACATACAGTGGCTCGTCCCCCACGTACTCCTCCAGGATGAAGAACTGGTTCCAGACCCAGCTCCTTCTCCTCCTCCTCAGGTGGGACTGAACTCCTGCTCGTCCCCCCTGTCCTCCTGAGGACACCTGAGGGAGGAGCACCGAGTTCAGCGTCATCACGCCGTAACCTGACTCTGCCCACAGGACCAGGAGGAACATACTGAGCGCGCTCAGAGAACAGAGACCGTTCATCTCTGAAGAGACAGGAAGAGACAGGTACCGTCCAATAGGAAGAATCTAAACCGTCCAATAGGAAGATGATAAAATGTCCAACAGAAAGACGTTAAACCGTTCAATAGGAAGACATTAAACTGTCCGATAGGAAGATGTTAAAGTGTCCAATAGGAAGACGGTAAAGTGTCCAATAGGAAGACGGTAAAGTGTCCAATAGGAAGACAGTAAACCGTCCAATAGGAGGATGTTAAAGTGTCCAATAGGAAGATGGTAAAGTGTCCAAAAGGAAGACAGTAAACCGTCCAATAGGAGGATGTTAAAGTGTCCAATAGGAAGATGGTAAAGTGTCAGAGATGTTGAATTGTCCGATCTGTCCGGTGTTGAGGAGACAAACGTTTCCTTTGGGACACAGGAGACGTCCAGCTGGACCCTTTGAGACAAACACAGAAAGATTTTCAAAGAAATAATGAAAGGTCAGAATGAGATGGAGGACAGAGAGTAAAAACCAATAATCTGCCAATAATTAGATCAATAATAGAACTAAATCATCCTGATAGTTTCAGCAAAACAGAAAAAAATAATCTTCTTCAGAGTTCCTCCTTTTCTTAGTGTTTCATGAATAATAATAATAATAATAATAATAATAATAATAATAACTTCAGGCTTCATGTTTGGAGTCAGATATTAAAACGTTCCTGTGAACACGTTTATTCATGCGTTAATCTGCAGCTGATCCTGTTAATCTGCTCCACTAAACTCATCCAGACTGAAGCTCAGCTCATCTCACCGTCCAGCAGGAGTCCTCCTGATCACCGCTGATTATTGATTATTGATGACAGGAGAATAACAGAGACACCTCCTGCTCCATCTGTCTCCATCTGAGTCCTGCTGCCGTCTGTCCTCTCAGTCCAGGAGAAGCTCCGCCCCCTCATGATGTCACAGGACTCAGTGCCTGATGCAGGTTCATCAGAACCTCCTCCCAAAGGAGTTCTACGGTGTGTTTCTATGTTGTGTATTTTTATATTGTGTGTTTTTACAGAGTGGTTTTTTATGTTGTGTTTTTACAGTGTGTATTTTTAGGTGTATATTTTTAAGTGTGTATTTCTATGTTGTATTTTTACGGTGTGTATATTTATGTGTATTTTACGTGTGTATTTTCATGTGTATTTTTATGGAGTGTATTTTCACGTTGTGTATATTTATGTTGTGTATTTTCATGGTATGTATTTCTATGTCGTGTTTTTACGGTGTGTATTTTTAGGTGCGTATTTCTATGTTGTGTATTTTTATGGTGTGTATATTCATGTTGTATATTTTTACGTGTGTATTTTCACGTTGTGTATATTTATGTTGTGTATTTTCATGTGTATTTTTACGGTGTATTTTCACGTTGTGTATATTTATGTTGTGTATTTTCATGTTGTGTATTTTTATGGTGTGTATTTTCACGTTGTATTTTTTAGGTGTCACCCGTTCTGTTTGTGAATTCGATGTTTTGATCAATCAGCTGCTTAAAGTCAGGAAACTTTCTGAGCTTCAGGCGAGTTTTAGATTCTCACAAACATTTTAATCAGACTTTCATTGATCATCAGAGTCACAGTTTATTGCTTCTTCTCCCAAACTTCTCTCACTTTATTTAATTAATGAGCTCAGTGTCGCTCATCGATGATTTAATGAACTGCAGATGGAAAATATTAGTTCTGTTCCTCTTTATTCGGTTCATCCTGCTGCAGGACATTTACAGTCTGCACCTGAATGCACCATGTCTCCTCTGTCCCTGAACGCATCATGCCAGCATTCCGTCCGTAGGTTTTCCGGCAGCGTTCCCGATGAGGGTCTCAGGTGTTCAGATCTCGGAGCGCCAGCGGCTGACCTGAGCTCAGGTGTTCTCAGAGAACGAATCAAACGCTACTGCAGGCAACACACTCACAACTACACACTAAATACACACTCACAACTACACACTAAATACACACTCACAAATACACACTCACAACTACACACTAAATACACACAACTACACACTCACAACTACACACTGACAACTACACACTAAATACACACAACTACACACTAAATACACACAACTACACACAACTACACACTAAATACACACAACTACACACTAAATACATGCTCAGAAACAAAAACTGAAGAAAGAGACGTTCAGAGAAGATAAAAAGAAAGACAAGAACAGAGAAAATCAGAACCAGAAACAGAACTAATACCAGAACCAGGACTAACACCAGGACCAGAACCAGGATTAACACCAGGACCAGAACCAGGACTAACATCAGGACCAGAACCAGGACTAATACCAGGACCAGAACCAGGATCAACACCAGAACCAGGACTAACACCAGGACCAGAACCAGGACTAACATCAGGACCAGAACCAGGACTAATATCAGGACCAGGGCCAGGACTAACACCAGGACTAGAACCAGAACAGGATTAACTAAGGTCACTAATCATGGAGTTCCTCAGGGTTCTGTCTTAGGACCAATACTGTTCACATTATACAGTCAGGCTTCAGAGTGCATCATAGCACAGAAACAGCTCTGGTGAAAGTTACTAATGACCTTCTCATAGCGTCAGATAATGGACTGGTCTCTATACTTATTTTGTTGGACCTTAGTGCGGCATTCGATACAATCGACCACAAACTTTTATTACAGTGACTAGAACATTGTATTGGCATTAAAGGGACAGCACTGGACTGGTTTAAATCCTACTTATCAGACAGGTTCCAGTTTGTGCATGTCAACAATGACTCTTCTGAGCATACTAGGGTTAATCATGGGGTTCCTCAGGGTTCTGTCTTAGGACCAATACTGTTCACATTATACATGCTTCCCTTAGGCAATATTATTAGGAAGCACTGTATTAATTTCCATTGTTACGCTGACGACACTCAGTTGTATTTATCTATGAAGCCAGATGAAACTAATCAGCTAGCCAGACTGCAAGATTGTCTTAAGGACATAAAGACCTGGATAACCTATAATTTCTTACTACTAAATTCAGACAAGACTGAAGTCATTGTATTTGGCCCCAAACATCTTAGAGAATTGCTTTCAAAGCATATAGTTACTCTGGATGGCATTAAATTGGCCTCCAGTACTACTGTGAGGAACCTCGGCGTTATCTTTGACCAGGACATGTCCTTTAACTCACACATAAAACAAATCTGTAGGACTTCCTTTTTCCACCTGAGAAATATTGTAAAAATCAGGAACATCCTGTCTCAGAGTGATGCAGAAAAACTAGTCCATGCATTTGTTACTTCTAGGCTTGACTACTGTAATTCCTTATTATCAGGTTGTCCCAAAAGCTCTCTGAAACATCTACAGCTGATCCAAAATGCTGCAGCCAGAGTACTGACAGGAGTTAGCAAGAGAGATCATATTTCTCCTATGCTGGTTTCTCTTCATTGGCTTCCTGTTAAATCTAGAATAGAATTCAAAATCCTTCTTCTGACATATAAAGCTCTTAACAACCAATCTCCATCATATCTTAAAGACCTGATAGTACCATATTATCCCAGCAGAACTCTTTGCTCTCAGACTGCAGGCTTACTTGTTGTTCCTAGAATCTCTAAAAGTAGAATGTGAGGCAGAGCCTTCAGTTATCAGCTCCTCTCCTGTGGAACCAGCTCCCAGTTTGGGTTCTGGAGGTGGACACCCTCTCTATTTTTAAGACCAAGCTTAAAACCTTCCTTTTTGACAAAGCGTATAGTTAGGGCTGACTGGGGGACCCTGACGGGGTGAGCTGCAGTCTTCCTCTTGGACGTCCCTTAGTTCTGCCCCTAGTTCTGCTGCTATAGGTCTAGGCTGCTGGAGGACCTCTCTGGATGCACTGAGCCCTTCTCTAACTACCAATGTATTTACTATATATACCATTGTTGCATTACATTCACTCTGTTTGTCCCGGTGTCCTTTCTCCGAGTGTCCCTGATCCCAGAGCTGGATGCTTCAGATCTGTGGTTGTTCTCCCACCAACTGGCCTAATCTCCATCTGTGGGATGCTGCTGCTGACCTTCCTCCAGCCCACTGCTTCCAGCTGCCCATTTCCACCAATCTACTCTGCATCACCCTCACTATACTTGATATGTTCATCTACTTACTGTTAGAATTTACTACCAGCTATATATGTAGTATATTTATGCTAGAGCCGTACATCATACCAGGAAACTAGGAATCAGTTTACATGTTAGCTTCTACTGTGTATGTATCATCTATCTGATCATACATGTATCCAACTGTGTGTTCTGTGTTCCTTGTTCCCCTACCTTCCTCTACCTCTACCTCTCTACCTCTTCTGTCCCGCTCTACCCTCCTTCCAGCAGCAGATGGGTTCCCCCACATAAAGATCTGGGTTCTGCTCCAGGTTTCTTCCTGTTAAAGGGTGTTTTTCTGCCACTGACTCCTTAGGGCTGCTCTCGGGGTTCATATGGTTTCTGGAAAGTGTCTTGAGACAATCTGGCCTGTAATTGCCGCTATATAAATAAAACTAAACTAAACTAAACTAAACTAAACTGAACTGAACTGAACTGAACTGAACTGAACTGAACTGAACTGAACTGAACTGAACTGAACTGAACTGAACTGAATTGAACTGAAATGAATTGAATTGAATTGAATTGAATTGAATTGAATTGAATTGAATTGAATTGAATTGAATTGAATTGAATTGAATTGAATTGAATTGAATTGAATTGAATTGAATTGAATTGAATTGAATTGAATTGAATTGAATTGAATTGAATTGAATTGAATTGAATTGAATTGAATTGAATTATTGAATTGAATTATTGAATTGAATTGAATTGACAACCAGGACTGTTTCGAGTGTTTCAGACAGACTTGCAGGAAAATACAGAAAAGACTTGCAGACTACAGCAGCTTCTTCTGAAGGAGATCTCAAAGGTCCTGAACGTTCTGGAGGTCTCTGAGGTCCTGGAGAGGTTCTTACCAGGAGAAGAGTGAGGGAAAGACTTGCAGTAACTGACTGTAGGTTGGACTGGAACCCATTAGAACCCACTAGAACCCAGGACCAGGATCAGGACCAGGATCAGGGACTACAGCCTGTTTCTGGGTCGACCTGTGGAGCTTCAGGGACCTGGAGGTCACAGATGGAGAGAAAACGTGATCCAGGGAAAGTTCTGAAATACGCTTGAATAAAGTATAATAATAATAATAATAATAATAATAATAATAATAATAATAATAATAATAATAATAATAATAATAATAATAACAATAAATAAATAAATAAATAAATATATTATTATCAGTAGTAGTAATAATAATAATAATAATAATAATAATAAAAATAAATAAATATATTATTATTATTATTATATTATTATTATTAGTAGTAGTAGTAGTAGTAGTAGTAGTAGTAGTAATAATAATAATAATAATAATAATAATAATAATAATAATAATAATAATAATAATAATAAATAAATATATTATTATTATTATTAGTAGTAGTAGTAGTATTAGTAGTAGTAGTATAGTAGTAGTAGTAACAATAATAATAATAATAATAATAATAATAATAATAATAATAATAATAATAATAATAATAATAATAATAATAATAATAAACTGGTATCTGAACCTCTGTGATTCTGATTCAACAAGTCACAAAACACTGAAGCCGAACATCATCCAGAAACACACACACACACGCAAACATAGGGACACAGTGTGTCTGTGTCTGTGTGTGTGTGTGTGTGTGTATGTGTATGTGTATGTGTGTGTGTGTGTGTATGTGTTTTTTGTGTGTGTGTGTGTGTGTTTCTGCTCTATTTCCAGCTGCAGACTGAATCCTGTCAGATCAGAGTTTTTATTCCTGGGAGGTGAATTCAGTGCCACAGCATCAAGAACACGATAAAAATAGGATCTAAACCTGAGAAATACTACAAGAAAAATAGAAGTATATAAAATACTATATGTAAAAATAGAAGTATATGAAGTACGACAAGAAAAAGAAGTATATGAAGTACTACATGTAAAAATAGAAGTACATAAAGTACTATATGTAAAATAGAAGTATATGGAGGACTACAAGAAAAAGACAAGTATATGAAGTACAAAATGTAAAAATAGAAGTATATAAAGTATCACATGTAAAAGTAGAAGTAAATGAAGTACAATATGTAAAAATAGAAGTATATGAAGTACTACAAGAAAAATAGAAATATATAAAGTACTACATGTAAAATTTGAAGTACATAAAATACTACATGTAAAAATAGAAGTATAAATGGTGTATTTTTCTGTCCTCTGGTTCTAAATACTCGGCTGTTAGCGCCGCCTGCAGGCTGCTGCTGGAACTGATCAATAATCAATAATCTACTCCGACAGTTCATCAATGAGGTGTAATCAGCAGATAAAGCTGCAGACTGTCCTGATGAGATAAATAAAGAGGCTGGCGTGTAGAGGAGGACATGCTAACATGCTAAGTGTGGCTCTATGACCGCCTTCATCAACACTCGGACACGTCTGTGTTTTTATCACAAACTATTTATTACAAACTTTGCAAATGAAGCCTGAACTGTTTTTCCCAGCATGCTCTGCAGCTCTTCACTGATTGGGCAGCGGGGCATCGTCTCTGGGCGGCCTGAAGGGGGCGATCTCTCTGACCAGCCGCTGGGCGATGGTCCTGTTGTTGGCGGCGATGATCCTCCTGGACATCAGGTCTACCTCCCCTCCTGCACACAGACAGCCGTCAGAGACACACCTGGCAGGTAAACAGGAAGTGTTAGCGTCCAGACCGTTACCCTCCACGTCCATCAGAACCCCTCCGGCCTCGGACACGATCAGCGACCCGGCAGCCACGTCCCAAACATGGGTCCCAATCTCGTAGTACGCCTCCACGCAGCCGGACGCCACCAGACACATGTTGATGGCTGCAGTTCCTGCTCCACGCAGCCTGCAGAGAAACACACATGATGACAGGAAACACCTTCACCTGGATGCAGGTGTGCAGCAGCCTGCTGTTACCCGTGAACCGGGATGCTCAGGACGTTCTTCAGGCTGCAGAAGATTCTGTCGACGGCTTCGGGGGCTCTGCTGGATCCGAACTCTGTGGCCACGATGGACTGCTGGATGTCTGAGGAGAACAACAGCAGGTTCTTTAGGAGAACGCTTCCTGTTCTCAGAACGTCTGATCTCCAGGTCCGTCTAATCATCTTAACTGTCTTCAAACAGGTGAGACCCTGAATTCAGCTGAACCTGTTCTGATGTGTTATTGATGGGTAAAGAAGTTATTGATTATGGACCTTTCTGCTCAGAAACCTCCAGCGGTTGTCCGTTGCAGAACGCTCCTTTGCCCCTCCTGGCGGTGAACATCTTGTCTTCCAGACAGCTGTAGACGACACCAAACTCCACCTGAAGGAGCAAGGAGCAGGAAGGTGGAAGCATTTTAGATTGGAGCAGGACCAGCAGCTTCTACACCTTTTCACCAGATCTCACCTGTTTGTTGACGGAGAACCCGATGGAAACCGCAACAAAAGGAAACCTGTTCAAAGACAAACGGATCAATAATCAGCTGGTGTTCAATCAATAAATCACTCATTGATCGATGATGTCAGATGAAGACATTTTAACTACATGCACATCACACTGAGTTCCACCAGGAACTAAGTCCTCCTGAACCTCCTCAGTTTTCAACTGGTTGGAGGTCATTAACCTCCACATTAGTCTTTGTCATGGTGCCCATTGCTGCTAAACCCATCCGGGTCCTGGTGATTGTAGGAGCTTCAGGAGGAACCAGGACTTCTTTGGAAGACGTTTCTTGAAACGTCTTTCAGAGAAGTCGATTTAAAGGTGGAACATTTCAGGTCATGACCCTCCTCTTTAGTCTTTGTCATGGTGCCCGCTGCTGCTAAACTCCCACAGTGCTCTCTGCTTTAACCTCTTCTGGTCTCTACAGGATTAAACAGGGAGAGGCTCCACCTGCTGGAACAACTAGGAACTACAGCTGATCTACATCTATGACATCACCACCTTCTGCTGCCTGATTGGTTCATATGTTTTTAGTTGATTAAATTATTAATCATCAGCGTCTGTACATGGACGTTCCTGAAGGTTAGAGTGAGTATAATGAGCTCTGATGTTTCAGGAAGTCAGTTTGTGTTTCAGAATAAAGTGTTCACCTGCAGAAGAACCTGAGAGGATCTCCAGGATCAGAGGAACCTGACCTCACCACCATGATGAAGGTCCAAAATAAAACTCACGCATGAACAAAGTTGGTAGTTCCATCGATGGGGTCGATGATCCAGGTGGGACAGTTGGTCAGAACACAGGACTCACCTGCAGCCACAGACTCCTCCCCGATGAACCTGGAGGACAAGCAGACCAGGAGGACATGAGTCAACACATTCTCCTGATGTTCCTCTGGTGTCTGCTTTGGATCTGGCCAGTGGAGGTGAAGAAACTGAGGAAGAAGAGCTTCCTACTGGACAGATACCTGGACAGGTAACGGGTTCACAAAACAGAAACTCATCTCTGGGAGATGATGGAGTCCTGAAGAGCAAACTGAAAATGTTACAGACCAACTAAACATCTCCATCCTTCTCTACCAAGCTGACGTTCTCCAGAGAACACAGAAATGTTCCTCGGTGGAGACAGAGAGAAGAGACGCCACTGCTGTGGTCATCGGGAGAACCTGGACAGAAAAGTCCAGATCTCCTCCAGATACTGGAACCTGAAGACCAGCAGAAGGAACGCTGATGGAAGCTCAGCTGGGTGTTTCCTCAGAGGGAGGCTAGAAGATGAGCTGAGGTTTAGGATCAGAGGAACGACTTCCTGTAGACCAGCAGGAGGACAGACTTTACTGCTGCATCACAGAGGAATCAGGAGGATTTGAACTCTGAAGACGTTGTTCAGGATGGATGCTGACTTTTAAACTCACCTGTTCACCTGGATTTAACGTCCCGCTGCTGCTCTTCTGATTATTTTACACTTCTGAAGTGAAAATATTCATAAATTCATAAAAAATGATTCTGAGAAATGTTCTGCTCCTCATTGTCAAAACTTTCAGCTCTTCTTCAGTGACAGTATTGATCTGTGACCAATAATCAATAACATGCAGTGAGGAGGCGGAGCTTCCTACCCATGCGTGGGGAATTTCTCCTTCACTGATTGGATGATGAGCTGCTCCACCTTCTGGTCCGTCTGAGTCACCAAGTCAACCGATGAACTCTTCGTCATCACCGCCCTGTCGTCCAGCAGAGCCTCCCGCACCACCTGCTCAATACAGAAACCAATCACTTGATCAATACCGATATCAATAACCTGATCAATACGTATCGATAGGTTCCTCACGAACCTCTCCAGCTCGTCGTGCGATGGCGACAGCGTGATCCATGGAGCTCTGCCATTGGTCGGCCATGTTGGAGCAGAAAGCTCTGGAAGAGAAAAACACACACACACACACACACACACACACACACACACACACACACACACACACACACACACACACACACACACACAATCATTTTAACTCTAACTCTCTCCATCCTTTCCATCTCTCCAGCCTCTAACACTCTAACTGGTGAATAAATCCTCTCCCATGGTGCTCCTCAGGGTTCTCTTCTCAGCCTTTCCATTCTCTACATGTTCCTCCTTAATCTATCATCATCACATCCAGCTCTACATCTCCACCAAACCACCACCACCGTCACCAACGGCTTCACAGAAATAAAGCCATGGCTTTAAACAAAGAAGAAGCCATCACCACTGGTCCAAATCCTCCCACAACTTCTCCCTCACCATGGGGGCTCCACTCGACTCATGTCCCTCACATCAGGAATCATCATCTTCTCCTTCAGCCAACACATCAAGAATGTCACTAAAACATCTTCTACCATCTTAAGAACATGGCTGGTCTCTGTCCGTCCACCTTAAGAACATGGCTGGTCTCTGTCCGTCCACCTTAAGAACATGGCTGGTCTCTGTCCGTCCACCTTAAGAACATGGCTGGTCACTTTATCAGACATACTAAACCAGGCATGTCCACATCCAGTCCTCTGTCTCTGTTATAAAGCAGGACTTTGTGACCAGGTATAAATACACAGTTAAATAAACTGTTTTAGGTTCCACCAGCAGGTGGCAGTGCGACCCATTCTGACCATAAGCTGTATAGAATGGACACCAGCAGTAGAGAGTCTCTGTGATGTCTATAGTCCAGTCCGTCTCTGAACCTTCAGAAATGGAGACTGTTGAGTCTGTTATAAAGGAAAGATGACTGTGAGGGCTGCTGCTTCCAGGACAGCTGGAAACTGGAGGATTTTTTACCGAAATACGGAACAGCTGTGTTTGCCTGATTGGCCCAGAGACTGTGGCTGTTTATGAGGAATTCAATGTCCAGCGACAGAACCAGTGGAAACATGCTGACGTCTGACGGGCTAACAGGTAGCTACCACAGACAAAGACTGAAACAACTGGAAGCTGTTTTATTGTCCCAGCAGCGCTTTGTTACAAGAACGAGAGTCTAATGAAAATGCTACAAAGGAAAGCTACGAGGCTTTAACTGCAAAGAGCTGCAGATCTTTTTCCGATGGTGAATTCATAAAAGATTGTGTTCTGAAAATGGTTGAGAATATCTGCCCTGAGAAGAAGCAAGAGTTTGCCAAAGTTTGTCTGGAATGGAACACTGCAGAAGCTGTTTCAGCAGACATTAAAGACAGTCGGAGGGCAAAGGAGAGAATCCTGACTTCTTTTCAGTAGCGTGGATGAAAGCAGATCAGCTGATATTTTAATGAGAGGTGGATGATGAGATGAATGTCAAATATGAAATATGACCATGTCATGAAGCGGGTGATAAAGACTATTAAAGCCCTGTCCCACCACCAGTGTAACCAGTTTCTACTGATGTTTTAGATCACACTGATATAAGGTGGCTCAGTCGGGGGTCTGCAGTGTTTCTTCTTTCAGGAGGGAAGTCAGATAATTTTTGGCAGATATGGGACAACCGATGTCATAACGATCTGATCCTATTTGGCTTATTTGGGACTTTTAGTTGATATAACAAAGCATCTGAATGTATTGAACACGAGTCTTCATGGTGAACCAGCTGTATTCACACATCAAAGCATCTGAAACAAAGCTGCAGCTTTTCCAAAGGCACTTGTCACAAACAGCCTAATACCGCACATTTTCAGCACTGCAGGAAATAATGAACAGTTTTCCTTGGGACAGTATCATTGTGCAAACGAGGAGGTATGCAGCAGACATCTCTGGCTGGAGAGTTTCAACTGCGCTCTCAAGGTTTTGCAGGTATTGAAAAGGAGATCAGGCTTTTCTCCTCTCCATTCTCCACTGACCCCGATGATGCTCTGGATCACCTGCAGCTGGAGCTTATTGAGCTGTTTATCAATATATTAAAGCTAGAAAGTGTTTATTATTATTGCTATTGAGCTGTTTATTAATAAATTAAAGCTAGACAGTGTGACAGCGAGTTACACAGTCGTCACCAACAGCTCTCACTTGTCAACTTTTACCGTCAGATTTCAAGATATTCAGACGTTTGTGAAGAAAATGCTGAACTTATTTGGCTCAACATATCTGTGTGAGAAAACATTCTGTGTGATAAACTTTAATAAGAACCGAGTTAGGACAAGACTAACTGACATTTTGCGCATCCAAACTACAGCCTTTGAACCAGACCAGACCATGTGATGCAGTCCAGAGCTCAGCATCAGCCTTCACATTGAAGCAGTGCTTTGGTTCTAAACCCCTCCTATCCTATCCTGGTCTATCCCAGCTGAGTAAAGCCCTCCTCTCCACTCTTTATTCTGACTGTGTTTATTCCACTTCAGAGCTCAGTAGTGTGGACGGTGTTGTATGGAGCTGCCATGTGTTTACTGTGGGGATGATGTATAGTTGTTCCTCTGATCTCCTTCTGCTCCTTTTCTCTGCACTCCCTGTTCTTGTGACTGAATTACATTTTTTCACTGACAAAACATGAATGCAAGAAAATTATTTGTTTTGGTAATCTGAGAAGAATATATTGTAAAATTGCAGTTAATTTGTTTTGTGTTGGTTAAAACCAGTTATAAATATATCTGAACGCATGTAATTTGCACTTCATTATAAGTTGAATGTTGGTGTTTACTTCCTGTTCATATGTCTAAAGCAACATTAATTACCAATAACATTTAATGTTAAAAATTAACCTGAATCCGGATTTTTTTTTTCCTCAGTCCAGCTCATTTCATTTTATTTGGCCTTTAGATATTAAAAACAGAGTGATTTTGGTAAGACCTATTTAGGTTTGCAATACAAAACAAACTGCATTTATTAATAAGAAGTCAAACACCTTTCAGGAAAAACCCTCTCTTCATCAACATGCTTTGGTCTCCCTTAATTATGGGATGTCTCTTTATACAGAGAGAAGTGCTAATCTGTCCACTGGACTCTCTGATCCCTCCTCTTAAAGTTTATGGAAACATTTCATTTTGTACTAAATGAAAAATGTGTCGTTTGCAATGAAATTTCCATCAAAAGCCACGTAGCATTTGATTTTAATGGTTCAGAGAATGTCTGATGGTTGGACCTCACGCATGCTGACCTCATCAGATTTGGTCCTCTTTGAAAAAGTTTGGACGCCCCTGGTCCATGCTGTCCCCCCACTCCCACTCTGTGATCAGCTGTCCTTCACAACCTCCACTGGATCTCTGACCTCCAGAAAGTCCACTTCAAGATCCTCCTCAGCTCCTACAGAGCTCTCCATAACCAGACCACATCCTGGACCAGGTCCTCCTCCATCTGGACCAGGTCCTAATCCATCTGGACCACATCCTGGACCAGGTCCTCCACCATCTGGACCAGGTCCTAATCCATCTGGACCACATCCTGGACCAGGTCCTCCACCATCTGGACCAGGTCCTAATCCATCTGGACCACATCCTGGACCAGGTCCTCCTTTCTCCATTGCATTCTTTTTATTTCTACCTAAATATTTAGTTCTTTTCTTCACAGTAAAGCATTTTAGAAGTATTATTATTACTTTTATTATTATTATTATTATTATTGTTGTTGTTGTTGTTATTGATATTATTGTTATTATGACTGCTATTATTATTGTTGTTGTAATTATTATTGTTATTGTCCTTATTATTGACTGACTGATTATCTGAGCACCTGTCTGATCAATAGCCTGAGCTGACCATCTGGCTCTAATCTTCACCAGGATCTTCAGCAGATCTGTGGACCTCTGTGAAGTTCTCTACATTCAGACATTCCACCATCATCCTGGCTCCCCAGAAACCCTGAACCCCTACAGACCAGCAGCTCTGACATCTGTGGTCCTGAAGTCCTTCTAGAGACGGTGTTGAACCAGCTGAGGACCATAGTAGGACCCTGCTGGACCTCTTGCAGTTTACTTATGGAGCAAACAGGTCAATCTGGGGCTGGACCACATCCTGCAGCCTCTGGATGTTCCTGGAGTTATCAAGGATCTTATTTATGGATTTTATCTCAGCATTCAACTCCATCGTCCCTGAAATCCTCTCCACCAGACTCTCAGTGGATCTCCAGCTTCCTGACAGACAGGAGGCAGCAGGTGAGGCTGGGAGACGTCTCCTCATCCACCCAACTGTCAGCTCTAGCACCCCCCAGTGTCCTGCCTCCACCAACCACTGCACCTCCAAGCTCCTCCAGCTGGTGAACTCCTGAAGTTTAACGACACAACAGTCATCGTCCTGATCCAGGACCGGTCTGCTCATCAGCTGGAGATCTGGAACAGCTGGAGACCTGGAGCAGCCAGAACAACCTGGAGCTAAACACCTCCAGACTGAGGAGATGATGGAGGACTTCAGGAGATGATGGAGGACTTCAGGAGATGATGGAGGACTTCAAGAGATGATGGAGGACTTCAGGAGATGATGGAGGACTTCAGGAGATGATAGAGGACTTCAGGAGATGATGGAGGACTTCAAGAGATGATGGAGGACTTCAGGAGACAGCCCCATGTCAGCTGTAGAGTCCTTCAGGCTCTCAGGAGCTGCAGTGGAAGAAGAACATCTTCCATACTGAAAAGGCTCAGCAGAGGATGGAGTTCCTACCACAGACTGAACACCACCAGCTGATGGAACATGAACTGGACTACATCAGATCATCTCAGACCACGGGAAAATCTTAACAGCTACATTTATTAAACAAGTCACTGTATGCTGATGTCACTTATAGTGTAGTAATACCGGATTCATTCATTCTTGTATATCTTGTACATATTATTGTTATTATTATCATTACTGTACAGATGGTCAGTGCTGCTCTGACAGATGTTTGCTGCTGGAACACTGAATTTCTCCTGACGTGGGGCGTAATAAAGGATCATCTGATCTGATCTGAGGAGAACCATCCTGCAGGAGCTGCTGATCCAGTTCTACCTGCAGTCACTGAATCTGTCCTGAGCACATCTGGATGCTCACAGCTGGACAGGAACAGCCCTCCATCCAGGAACCGTTCTCCACTAGAACCAGGTAGAGGAACATCAGAGACCCACTCACCCTGGATATAAACTGTTCCTCCCCTCTGGAGACGCGACAGAGTCCTGAACACAGAAACCGTTTATTCCCCCCATCCACCTCCTGATAACCAGCTCCGTCCTCCTGTCCAGCAGAACATTTCTGTATATACTGAGTTATATTTAATTTTATTACTATTTTTTCTCCTCCCTGTTCCTCTTTGTGTAGTTTATTTTTCTCGTCCATATTCCCAGGGTGTGTTCGTATTTAGCCATTAAAGCTGATTCTGACAATCAATAATCAGCAGCTTCACTCTGTTTACAAACACTGAACTATTATCGATCGATACGGATATCTGAATATTGATTACTGATGAGCCGCAGATCGAACGGTAATGACGTGGGGCAAAGCCGTGACGTATCGCGTCCTTCGGCTGAACTAACGGAGCCTTAAAACGGAAGTTTCCGAAGAAATCAAGTAAACAACAAACAGCGAAAAACAAAGAGAAGGAGGTCAGTCCGGACCTCTCACCTGCCACAGGTCACTCCTCTTCCTCTTCTTCTTCTTCTTCTTCTTCTTCTTCTTCTTCTTCTTCTTCTTCTTCTCCCTCTCCTTCTTCTTCGCTGAGCGCTGCTGCCTCCTGCTGGACGGAGAATGGAACTACACCGAATGAACCATAGATAGGCAGATAGATAGACTATAGATAGGAGTACGATTGAGAGCATTCTGTGCTACTGCAGCACGGTCTGGTTTTCCAGCTGGAAACAGAAGGGACTTGGCCCGTGTTGTAAAAACTGCACAGTGGATTGTGGGAGCACAGCTTCCCAGCTTGGACTCTGTCTATGCTAGCCGGCTGAGGAAAAAGGCCAGCAGCATCACAGAGATCCCACCATCCTGGACACAGACTGTTAGTCCCCGTTTCATCAGGGAAAAGATTCCAGTCATTAAAAACAAAAACCAGAAGACTGTGGAACAGCTTCTACCCCAGAGCTGTTGCTGCCATCACACCCCCCATCTATAGCCCCACCATCACACCCCCCACCTACTGCCCCACCATCACACCCCCCACCTATTGCCCCACCATCACACCCCCCACCTATTGCCCCACCATCACACCCCCCACCTACTGCCCCACCATCACACCCCCCACCTACTGCCCCACCATCACACCCCCCACCTACTGCCCCACCATCACACCCCCACCTACTGCCCCACCATCACACCCCCCACCTACTGCCCCACCATCGCACCCCCCACCTACTGCCCACCATCGCACCCCCCACCTATTGCCCCACCATCGCACCCCCCACCTATTGCCCCACCATCGCACCCCCCACCTACTGCCCCACCATCACACCCCCCACCTATTGCCCCACCATCACACCCCCCACCTATTGCCCCACCATCACACCCCCCACCTACTGCCCCACCATCACACCCCCCACCTATTGCCCCACCATCACACCCCCCACCTACTGCCCCACCATCACACCCCCCACCTATTGCCCCACCATCACACCCCCCACCTATTGCCCCACCGTCCAGACATTCCCCCTCTCCCGGCTCATTAGTGCAGTAAGAACTCTATTTTATTCCTGCAACACTCGACCCCTTTATCAACACGGACCACTTTTCCTGTATATAGTACTTTGATTCTTTTAATTCTTTGAGTATTTTTATCTATTTTTATTCTTATTTGCACTGCTGCCAATTGTCATGGTCTTCCAGACAAATTTCGTTGTACTTCTGCACAATGATAATAAAATCTCTTTTTCTTATTGCGGATTTATCCATCCATCCATCCATTATCTATACACCGCTTAATCCTCACTAGGGTCACGGGGGGGTGGAGCCTATCCCAGCTGACTCGGGCGAAGGCAGGGGACACCCTAGACAGGTCGCCAGTCTGTCGCAGGGCTACATATAGAGACAAACAATCACTCTCACATTCACACCTACGGGCAATTTAGAATAATCAATTAACCTCAGCATGTTTTTGGACTGTGGGAGGAAGCCGGAGTACCCGGAGAAAACCCACGCATGCACAGGGAGAACATGCAAACTCCATGCAGAAAGATCCCGGGAAAGCCGGGATACGAACCAGGGACCTTCTAGCTGCAAGGCGAAAGCGCTAACCACTACAGCCCCTATTGCGGATTTATTTATTATGTATTTATTATTTATTCGAACCCGGCTGAGAGGACCTAAATAAACAGAGTCTGATCTACAAACAAACTGAGTTGTTCTCCAGAGAACTAAACACTGAACCTAAATAAAGCCCAGCGAGCCTCATAGACTCACCTGAGTGTCACCTGTTCAGGAGCTGCATGTTTTAACATTCCAACCTTTATTCCATTCATGTCTACACGTCTGAAACATGAAACCTGATGTTTCCCCCTAGCATGAACCATGCCAAGAAATCACAAAAACATCACATCAGTTTACAGGCTTGATTAGTTTTTATCACACTTCCTGTCAGGTGACCTGCAGTCAGTTTACACCTGTTGCTCCACACCCGCAGTTGTCCTCGTCGTCACGACAACAGGGGAAGGCCTGGATCACCTGAGCGATGCCATCAGCCACAGCGGCGGAGCTGGCAGCGATGACTCTCCTCGACATCATGTCAAACTCCGAGCCTAAGGACACACGGACCAATTAGGGGAGGCCCCGCCCCCACAGGTACACACAGGTGACATACGACTTCACACATCGCACACACACCGTCCGTGTCCATGACAACGCCTCCAGCTTCCTGCACAATGATGGCGGAGGCAGCGATGTCCCAGCAGTGCATCCCGATGTGGTAGTAGGCGTCAGCTCCACCTGTGGCCACCTGACACATGTCAACTGCTGCTGTCCCCAAAGCACGCACACTACAACACAGGAAGAACACGTCAGTAACACGCCAACTACACGCTAACCACACGCCAACAACACAACGACAACACGCCAACCACACAACAAGCCAACAACACATCAACAACATGCCAACAACACGTTAACAACACGCCACTAACATGTCAACAACACGCCAACAATACATCAACATCACGTCAACTACACATCAACAACATGCCAACATCATGTCATGGGTTTTGGACATCCGGTTGACATCATGGTTCCAGGTTTCAAACATCTGCACTGCAAAGTGATCAGAGAACACAAACAGTAAAGTACAGGAACACGTTTCATGTTCAGTGACAGAAGTTCCAATCATGTTTCCACAGTTTTGTTTCTGTTCCACTCAATCTGTTTTTCAGCAGAAATAGATTTTTGATGATACACATGAACTCAGATGTTCTTTCAGGCTGATGGACTGTGTTTTGGTGGAACCATCAGGATGTTTTCTACTAGAGCCTACAGGCTGTTCTAGGGTAATGTAACCTGTAGAACCTCTTTCAGGGAGTTTTCAGGGTAGAATAAAGTTCCTCCTCCATGGTCGATTCTCCTGAGGAACCCTGAAGCACTGCTGTGTGGGTCTAGATTCTGATTGGTTAAACTCAGTGAGGATAACGTGTTCTCTGTCCTCTCTAAAATTACTGTCAACAACATAAAGATCTCAAGATGTTCTAACAGAACAAACCTCCATTGTTATGGTTCCTACATAGAACTGGAGTTATACATCCAAGAACTGTTTGTTTTGGTCTCTGAGTTAATGTTGAAGCTGTTGGATCTACAATGGAACCAGAAAGAATCAAAGGACAATCTTCAAAACGTTCCTTAAGCGGAACGGTTCCCGCATTTCGGCCCACAGAGTTCCGTGTTCTTACCCGTGCACAGGGAGCTGGAGCAGTCTGCGGATGTTGGAGGTCATGGTGGACAGAGCGACATCATCACGCTCAGCCCCAATCTCCGTCACCACCACACACCTGCTGATGTCTGATTGGAGGAGAAACAACAAACATACGTCCACCTTAAAGTCTCTGTTCACCATCAACAGATGAGAACCAACTGACATGATGTCATGTGTGATGTAACACGTGTGATGTCACCTTGCTGTCCAGAGGCGTGCAGCGGTTCTCCGTTGAGGAATGCTCCTCCTCCTCTCTGAGCATAGAACAGTTTGTCCTCCACACAGCTGTACACGATCCCAAACTGGGTCTGACAGGTGACAGTGTAATGGAAAATTTATTACCTACAAGCATTATTGCTTACTAATTATATGAAAACATATATTATGTGCAACAATACAACACGTGCTACTTAGTACATGCAGTCATAACCTTTTGATACTTATAACCTTTGATACTTGTACCCTTTTGATAACCTTGTTAAGCTGCTTGTGTCTGATAACCTCTCAAGACACCCCATAAGGTAGAGAATGCACGAAAGGAAAGTACTGGTTGTGCAAGATAGACATGTTACCTTTGATTGAACCTGTCTAGACCCTATGTCTCAAATTATTCCGTCTACAGGTGTTAAAACCAATGTAGCATTTCTAAGAAACAATACGATATGACATTTTGCACCTGTGTCTCCATCAGTTATTTTTGTATTTGCAGAAGATGCTTTCACCCCTGCTGGGTTTTTCCTCACATGTGTTACTATGGATGCACATATACAACAATGCTAAAGAATGGTATAAAAATAGCTGCCTCCCTCAGAGACTTCGTACTCTCCCATAGACTGCTCTGCATTCTGTGTGATCTTGTGCATTTGAAGCTTCAAATAAAACACAGACAACTTGTGATTCTTAATAGACTTATTTCTTCAACTTGAACAACTGATGAAGAATTTGTCCACAACAACAGGTGTACTGACTGACAGGTGACAGGTGAGCTTACCTGTCTGTTGACGGTGAAGGCAATGGAAATGGCCACGAATGGAAACCTGTGAGTTGAGATGAGAGCAGAAGGTTCTGGGTTTGATTCCAGATCCAGTAGACCAGGGATGTGAAAGTCAAATACACAGAGGGCCAAATAAACAAATTTGCTACAAGCCGAGGGCCGGACTGGTTCAATGTCTATTAAAACGTATTGAAATGATTGCACATAGCCTGTTGAACCAAGACCTAACACAGTGTATATTATTTAATAATTAAATGAATAAGCCAATATTTTCTTATGGGTCTGTCAGTAATTTCAAGGGAAAACATTTTCAACAGGCAAACAGCAAAAAAAGTAAATGTCCTTCAAAAAGAAAATATGTTCCTTAATATCAAGATAAATGCATAAATGAAACTGCATGCATTATAAACTGAAAATGCAATATTGTGCTGCTCTATGATCCTACTGGTTACTGCTTTCAAATAATAAAATAATAAAATAAAAAAATCAGTTGTATTCTTTCTCATGGCTCTTATCTGCAATTTTCCCTGAGTCCATTAACTGAAAAATAAATATAAATAAATAAATAAAAATACAATAAAATAAAATACAAAAATCTATGGCACACAGACAGAACAATACTTCCTTCAAAGAAAAATCACGTCTTGTAGAAACAAATGTAAAAATGTAAGTGAATTAACAGCTAAAACTACATTAATGCTCTGTGATGCTCACTTGTCTGAGGCTGAGCCTCATACTTGGTGGCGTCTCATCTTTTGTACAAGTTCATCAATGTTCGGGGTCAGGCTCTGAGCTGAGGAAATCCTCAGGATTGAGTGAAGGTGTTTATCAGTAAGACGGCTCCTGTGTGATGTTTTGTGTAGCTTCATCAAAGAGGACAGTTGTTCACAGGTATGTGCTGCCAGTCATAGAGCGTCTGAGCAGCTTGGATGTGCAGATGGATGATGGTGTCGGGGATGAAACGTGCAAACTCAGCAGCACTCACTCTCTCATATTTTCCTTCAGTGTGTCATTGCACTGGAGCTCAATCAACTCCGTTTGTAGGTTTGGTGGTGCGCTTTCCACGTCAACTGCAAAAGGACTGCCGAGCAGTTCAAACCTGCTTTGTTGGGCTTCAAAGTCAGCAAATCGGCGTCAGAAGTCGGCGGCAAGTATGTTGAGTTTATCAGCAAACTGTGCAGTCGGGAACACAGCGGTAGAGAGCTTCTCTTCTATGGTCTGGCAGCTGGGAAAGTGGCTCAAGTTTTTTTTCTGCATCTGCGTCTCCCACAGACTCAGCTTGGTTTTAAATGCCTTCACTGTACTGTACATATCAGAGATTCCGTTGCATTGTGGGGAATGTAGTATTGGTGCGTGCAGGGGTTAGGGTTAGGGCCTCTCACCTGTGGACAAAATTCACCGTGCCATCGATGGGGTCGATGATCCAGGTGGGACTGTCAGTCAGCTCCAGATGTTCACCTGCAGCCACAGACTCCTCCCCGATGAACCTGAGGGGTGGAAGACCGATCACAGTCTGCTGGTTCTCCTGAGAACCAACAGAACTAAAACAGAATGAGAGCATATGCTCTACTTCATCAAGAAATTGAAGAAATGATGCTGATTATGAAATGAAAGAAAAACAGAGGAAGAACAGAAAAGTGATGACAGTAGAACAGAGTAGAACCTGTGCTGAGGATAGCGGTTCCTGATGGCAGAGATCAGGATCTTCTCGACTCTCTGATCTGTTTCTGTCACCAGATCCGCAGGAGAACTTTTCAGCTTCACCTCTTTGTGCTGCTGAAACGCCGACAGAACCACCTGAGGAACCACCAGAGAACCACACTGAACGGAACGATGCAGGTCATTAATGACAAACTCAGACGTTTGATGGTTACAGAAACACAGAAATGAGACATGAAGTCAACGGACCTCAGACTGCAGGAGAACACACAGGTGTGTCTCAGGTGTGTGTGCACCTGATGTTCGTGACATTCCAGAATATTTTTTTTTATCAAAGTGACCCCTCTCTGAACCTGAATGACATCATCAGCTGTGCCTGGAGCTGATTGGACACCTACAGCAGCTGCTGGGCTACTGATTGGTTGACACTTGTGACTGCCGAGTCAGCACTCACACCTGGAACACCTGGTCCAATCAAACTGCTGCTTTGGCATCCAGCCGGCGGTCCATTTGATTGGTTGGGACAAGTTGGCTTGCCTCTGATTGGACCCCCCCTCACCCCTCCCCAGTGACCTGTGTCAGTGCTGCGTTCTAATTGGTCTCCATGACTCCTACCTCACTAGCCTGTTTAGTGATGGAGATCCCAAAGTTCAGGCAGTCGGTCCAGTCGGCCATGATGAGAAAATGTGACCGAGTAACGCCTCCTGTCAGAGAACAGAGACATCAGAGGACAGGAACCCAAGGAGAACTCAGCGGGAGATCAGAGGAACCCGCAGGAACAGACAAAGGTTCCAAAAGACGAAGAAAAACGACCAAAACAACAACAAGAAAAACAAGGAAAAGGATGGAAGAGAAAGACTAGAACCTGTAGAACCAGCAGCGGTAGAACCTGTAGAACCGCAGCAGTAGAACCTGTGGAACCAGCAACAGTAGAACCAGCAGCAGTAGAACCTGTAGAACCAGCAACAGTAGAACCAGCAGCGGTAGAACCTGTAGAATCAGCAGCAGTAGAACCAGCAGTGGTAGAACCAGCAGCAGTAGAACCTGTAGAACCGGCAGCAGTGGCCCCAGGGGGAACGAGTTTCTGAAGAACCTTCTGAAGTCCTCTGAATACTTTTTCTTTTATACAATGATCAGCCAATCAGAGCTCTGCAACACAGCCAGCCAATGACAGCACAGCTGGAGTGTGAGGCTCCGCCCCTTCACAGCAGGAGAGTCTGTATTAGCTTCAGAACCGTTGGTTCCTCTAGGAGGACTTGAAACAGAGCGATCCAGA
This sequence comes from Amphiprion clarkii, assembly GCA_027123335.1. NCBI lineage: Eukaryota > Metazoa > Chordata > Actinopteri > Pomacentridae > Amphiprion > Amphiprion clarkii. The sequence goes on along the minus strand of CM049577.1, from coordinate 249,199 downwards.
AGGTGTGGATGAGACGTTCCATCAGAACTGTTCGATCTGCTCTAAACTGGAAACATGAACTTCATCAACCAACACAGAGTTCAGCTGATGGAGTTCTGCATTAGAACCTCCAGAGTCTGAACCCTTCATCAGGTTCACATCTCAGGAACTCCTGTTTCCAACGTTCTGTTTAATCTGCGGTAAGAACAAACCTTCATTCAGCCGGTTCTCCGTCTGTTCTTTCATGGAGTCACGTAGAACCCACAGACGCTGTTTGACTTCAGATTGGATCTGAATGGAACGTGGTTCTCTGTTTGTCTGGGAGACGTCGGTACAATCATTCTGATTGGCCAGTTCAGAACTCTGCTCTGATTGGCTGATCTCACAGCAGCAGAAATAAATATAAAAGCACAAAGAGAACCACTCCGAACACATCGACCAGCTTTAATGTAGAACAGTCACATACATCAGGATGCAAACACGTTTATTCTGCTCTCAGGGAGCTCTGCGATTGACTGCTGGAGCCACAAGTGGATGATTAGCTGAAGAATGTAAACAAATAACGGTTTATTTAAAGATGCTTCTGCAGCAGTGTCCAGGTGATGATTGGTCACCTCTAGCCCTGCCCCCAGTCCCTGTGTGTGATTGGCTGGCTGTCAGGACGTCATCTGCCTTTCTTCATCTTGGCCACCTTCTCCTTCCTCTTCTTCACATGTTTCGGTACTTTACTCCTCCTCTTCTCTCTCTGAGCTTCTTTCACCATCTTCTTCCTCTCCTGAAACAGACAGAGCAGCGTTAGGGTTAGGGGTTGGGGTTCTTCAGGATCGTTGCACCTCTACCTCTGATCTCCACCTTTCTGTCCACCGCAGCCTCCTCATCCTGCTCCTGCTGCTCCTCTTCATCGTCCCCCTCATCCTCGTCCTCTGAGGTAGAGCACTCGTCTTCCAACAGCGCAGGAACCTGAGGACACATGGACGCCATGTCACCGTCAGTCAGGCTAGGCTAGGCTAGGCTAGGCTGGGATAAGCTACGCTAGGCTAAGGTAAGATAGGCTAAGCTAGGCTAGGCTAGGCTAAGCTAAGCTAATCTAGGCTAAGCTAAGCTAAGATAGGCGTTTGTACCGTCTGAACTCCGGACAGGTCCTTCTTCAGTCCAGTCAGCGTTTGATAGAGAACCTGAGGAACACAGAACATCATGGTCAGTTGCACCCTGTTCCGCTGCATTCTGATGGGCTGTGCGGCAGTGATGCGTACGTTGTCGTCGTGTCCGCTGACGGCCGACTCCTCCTCCATGGTCCTCATCAGGTCCACGTCTCTCTCGTAGTGACTGACCTCGGTCAGTGTTCGGGGGATGTAGGCCTTCTTAAACACCTGGGGGGCGACAGGTGAAAGGTCAGACAGCTAGAGAGGACGTTACCACGGCAACCAACTGAGCATGTTCTGTCACCTCCTCGTCCACTCGGTCCTGATCTGTCCGCTGCTCTGAAGTTCGGTCTGCTGCAATCACCATCGCCTGGACGACCAAACACACATTTAGATTTCAAGTTCATGTTTAGGAAGAAAGTTTTAACCGTCTCAGTAAAGCTTCTTGTTTTTATAAATAAATTTGTTTCTCTTTTGTAGACAAAAGGGTGTTGAGTAATCTTTATAAATAAAGTTGCATTGTCTTTATAAATAAAATTACGTTGTCTTTAAGAATAAAGTTGCGTTGCCACGGTTACAGACCTTGTCCAGGTATTGGTCGATGTTGCTGCAGGTGATGGACGGATCAGTGATGAAATCAAACAGTTCTCTGACTGTCATCACAGCGACGCCACGTTTCCCAAAGAACTCTGGGGAAAAAAACAGAACATCAGAGAGAACCGTTCTTCACTCATTAACAGAACATCAGAGAGGCCCAATCTCAGAACCGCTTGAGTTCCGTCATTGGTTCTGAACCTAAGATCAGGAACCTCAGATCAGGAACCCGCTCTCCTCACCATTCACGTTGCTGCAGTCCTTCCTGAGGAACTCCAAAGCGTGAGGATGATCGTGTTCCACCGACTGCGACACGTCGATGATGTAGGCATCTCCATCGTGATACCTGTTGACAGGTGAGGAACTGTTAGAGAACCACAATGGAACATCTCCTATGAGGTTTATTCTGAAAGGATCGTCTCACAGCATATTAAATTCGCTGAGGTCTGCGTGGACGAGGCGAGCGTCCTGGAACATCTTCCTCATGTTCTGTAGAACCTGCAGGTAGAGCTCCCGAGCCTTCGACTCCGATAAGGACACGTTCTTCAGAAGAGGAGCCGGCCTGGTCCACCAAAACACCAGAGAACAATCAATACAGTAGAGAACAATCAATACCGTAGAGAACGATCAGAAGAGTAGAGAACAATCAATACAGTAGAGAACGATCAGTACAGTAGAGAACAATCAATACAGTAGAGAACAATCAATACCGTAGAGAACGATCAGTACAGTAGAGAACAATCAATACAGTAGAGAACAATCAATACCGTAGAGAACGATCAGTACAGTAGAGAACAATCAATACCGTAGAGAATGATCAGTACAGTAGAGAACAATCAATACCGTAGAGAACAATCAATACCGTAGAGAACGATCAGAACAGTAGAGAACAATCAATACAGTAGAGAACAATCAATACCGTAGAGAACGGTCAGTACAGTAGAGAACAATCAATACAGTAGAGAACGATCAGTACAGTAGAGAACAATCAATACAGTAGAGAACAATCAATACCGTAGAGAACAATCAATACCGTAGAGAATGATCAGTACAGTAGAGAACAATCAATACCGTAGAGAACAATCAATACCGTAGAGAACGATCAGAACAGTAGAGAACAATCAATACAGTAGAGAACAATCAATACCGTAGAGAACGGTCAGTACAGTAGAGAACAATCAATACAGTAGAGAACGATCAGTACAGTAGAGAACAATCAATACAGTAGAGAACAATCAATACCGTAGAGAACGATCAGTACAGTCCATGCCGGTGCATCAGTGGGTTCTTACATGTTTTCTTTTCCAATGAAGCTCATCAGCAGAACGTGACTCCGGAGCAGCAGAGGTTCTGGACTGGGGATTCCTGCCGTCTGCAGCCTGAAACACAACAACCTGCAGGTTCTACTGGGTTCTACCCGTTCGTTATTCCATGTTCTACAGAGGTGTGCCTGTTAGATCCATTTCTACTGGGTTCTAACAATCAGACCCGATTCGACTGAGTTTTATGTGTCTACTGGGTTCTACATAAAACCTGATCTAATATAGACATCATATCAGGTTCTAAAACTGTTCTAAAACTGAATGTCTGTCAGATCAGGTTCCACTAGGTTCTACCAATCAGGTTAAGTTTTACTTACTTGTACAGCTCAAATTAAGTACTATGTTCTGTCAATGACATCAGGTTCTACTGGGTTCTATCTGTCAATGAAATCAGGTTCTAATGGGTTCTATCTGTCCATCGAGCGGTTTCTACTGGGTTCTATTTGTCAGTGACATCAGGTTCTACTTGGTTCTATTTGTCAGTGACATCAGGTTCTACTGGGTTCTCTAAGACAGTAGAAAGGTTCTGACCTGATAAGGTTCCTCATCTCTTTCTCAGCCCATGTTCTCACCATCTTCCTGGGGTTTCCTTTACAGTAACCATGACGGAACCTGTAGAACATCAGAAACCAGACTTTTTACTGAAGGAATGGTGATGTCAGACCTGAACTCTTCTTCTGTGGTGTCAGACCTGAACTCTTCTTCTGTGGTGTCAGACCTGAACTCTTCTTCTGTGGTGTCAGACCTGAACTCTTCTTCTGTGGTGTCAGACCTACCTGAACTCTCCGCTGACGTATTTGTCTCGGTCTTTGAACAGCAAGATGGACGTCTTGTAGATCTTGATGGCTCTGCTGTCTCCGGCCGCCGTGCTAGCATGATAAACGTTAGCCTGAAAAACAAGTGGCAGAACGTTCAGCTGGAGAACCTGAGGTCAACAGAACGTTGACCAGGTGTTATTTCTCATTATTATTGTATAATGTTCAGTGATCTTGTTTCACATGTTTTATTATGTTGGCATCATTTGCTGGTGACTTTTAAACATATTATGTGTGCATTATCTGGCGTGTTTTCGCTGTATGTAGTTTGTGTCATACATGACCTTGTAGATCATTTGTTTCTCTACTATATAAACTAGTTACTTTTAATTGTTTGTGACTGAACCTCATCCTGTTTCTCCAGCGGCTCACCTTTACGTAGCTCTGAGCTGTGACCTTAATCCATCAGAACTCACAAAGTTTGGACTTTCTGGTTGTTTTTAGTTTCGATTAGTTTTTCATTTGTTTTGAAAAACACAAACATCGCATACAGTCCTCGTTTGTGTTTCTGATGATCGATCAGGTATGGATTATTTCAGTTTCTGTTGTCGTGTTCGACAGACTGAATGTTATTATTCAGGCCGCAGTGATGTCACTGCTGACACAAACATGGTGGTCCAATCAGAGCGCGGTGCACTGATCAGTAGATTAGATCAACATATTGATGTTCTGACCTCCTTCCCGGTGCTGATGCAGCCGTTGATCTCACAGATGATTCCTCGACTCAACATCTTGAAGAGAATCATTCGAGTTCGAGGATCCAAAACCTGCCGAGAAGAAAAAAGCTGCTGATTATTGATCCGATTCATCGATCAGTTCAACGAGCATTTCGTTCTTTACACCAGTGCTTCCCAACCTGGGGTCCGCGCCCCCCCAAAGGGGGGCGCCAGAGATCTGAGGAGGGGCGCGAAGCTTTGTCTGCTCTGAGGCTGTGATGTTATAAAAAATACATTTTTACATTCTGGATAAAATCAGAGTAACAGACTCACTGTGTCATCACAAGTCTACCTATAAAACATTTTTAAAACACATTTATTTGGTCTTTCTTCAGGCTGGCTCCTAGTTCATCCAGATTCATTAGTTTGTGTGCAGTTAGAAAATTACTGACGGAAACGGTGTCTGAAAAACGCAAAACGGGTGAAGATTCATCAGTACCTAAAAACTCCGGCTAGACCTCGAGAGTTACCTTAAATTTGGTTTTATTAAAGGATGAGACAGAATTATGTTATTTGTGGTGAAATGCTCGTAAATGACAGCATGAAGCCAGAGAATTACAGAGACGTCAGGAAATAAAACACAGTTTGGTAAAGTCGGAAAGATATTCACAGATTCAGACTTCCGGCATCAATAACTCATTAAATATACGTTGTCTAAACATAAACGATGCCTCTTTTCCATCGTTGTAAGGTAGACAATGTGCTACAAGCCCAGTTTAATCAAAAGTAGCTGCAGAAATAACACTGGTGTCTATGAGCAGCCGGCTGTGAGACGGGTGAACAGGAACCGTCTGCAAAATGCAAAACCGCTGCAAACAGCGAAGAGACACAAATATTCAACACATTTACTGCAGCCAGCAACGGACTCCTGCTGATCAGACTACAACTCTTGGTTTGATATGAAATATTTTTTTCTCATAATTTTAAGGATTTTTTTATAGTAAAAAAAAAACCCAATAACTTAACTCTTATGCACTGTAGTGTCAACAAATTTACTGCAGCCATAAACTCTCTCCTCCTCGTCTTGGTACAACTCTTGGTTTGATAGAAAATATTATTTTTTTGTAATTTTAGGGAATTTTCTATTAGTAATACAATTCAATAACTTCCCTCTTATGTTTTGTAGTGTACTTATGGGGTGGTGGTGGTGGTGGGGGGCACTGGGGCTGGGGTGCAGCTTATAGGGGGGGCTCCAAGCCAAACAGGTTGGGAACCACTGCTTTACACGACCCTCACCTGTTCAACTGTGGCTCGATCTGATTTGTCCTTCACTCTGTACCTGTGGAAAGCAGCCAATCAGAACGTTAGTCACACTGTCACATGACTGTGATGTCACAGCATCAGGTGACATCACACGACTGTGATGTCACAGCACCAGGTGAGTTCAGACGTACGTGTCGGCGTCTTTCTGTTTCTGCATCGTCGTCACTTTATTGATCACTGAGTCGGCAAAGTTCAGTTTATCTGAAACACAGAAGCCGATCAGGCGATCAATCACTATGATCATCAACCATTCAACATAATTATTGATCATCTCCACAAAAAATTCAGCTTCAGATTGAGAAACTTTCCAAAGCACGTGTTACAGTGTGTGTTACAGTGTGTGTTACAGTGTGTGTTACAGTGTGTGTTACAGTGTGTGTGTTATAGTGTGTGTGTTATAGTGTGTGTGTTGCAGTGTGTGTGTTACAGTGTGTGTGTTACAGTGTGTGTTACAGTAATGGATTAGATTTATATAGTGCTTTTCAAGGCACTTAAAGCGCTTCACAATGAATCCATTATTCATTTACTCACACATTCTCACTTGGCGGTGGTAAACTACATTTGTAGCCACAGCTGCCCTGGGGCAGACTGACGGAAGCGGGGCTGCCAATCCGCGCCTACGGCCCCTCCGACCACCACCAACATTCACACGCATTCATACTCCAGTGTGAGTAGCAGCACTGGAGGCCAGGTGGATAAAGTGTCTTGCCCAAGGACACAACAGCACATGACTAGGATAGAGCGGGAATCGAAACGCCGACCCTTCGATCATTGGACGACCCGCTCAACCACCTGAGCCACAGCCGCCCCCACACAGTGTGTGTGTTACAGTGTGTGCGTTGCAGTGTGTATTACATTGTGTGTTACAGTGTGTCTACTACAGTGTGTGTGTTGCAGTATGTATTACAGTGTGTTACAGTGTGTGTGCTACAGTGTGTGTTACAGTGTGTGTGCTACAGTGTGTGTTACAGTGTGTTACAGTGTGTGTGCTACAGTGTGTGTGCTAGTGTGTGTTTTACAGTGTGTGTTACAGTGTGCTACAGTGCGTGTTACAGTGTGTATGTTGCAGCATGAATTACAGTGTGTGTGTGTGTGCTACAGTGTGTGTGTGTTACAGTGTGTGTGTTACAGTGTGTGTTAGTGTGTGTTACAGTATGTGTTACAGTGTGTGCGACAGTGTGTGCTACAGTCTGTGTGTGTGTTACAGTCTGTGTGTTACAGTCTGTGTGTGTGTGTGTTACAGTGTGTTACAGTGTGTGTTGCAGTGTGTGTGCTACAGTGTGTGTGCTACAGTGTGTGTGTTACAGTGTCTGTGTTACAGTGTGCTACAGTGCGTGTGTTCCAGGGTGTATGTTGCAACATGTATTACAGTGTGTGTTACAGTGCATGTGTGTGTTACAGTGTGTGTGCTACAGTGTGTGTGTGTTACAGTGTGTTGTTACCCAGGTTGATCTTGTGTTCGTATTTCCTCAGAGCTTTGTCAGATGGAGTCGATGACGGCAGCCTCTTATTGGACGGATTCTGTCTGTTGGACTGAAGAGAAAATCAATAAATCAACAAACAGACTGATCAATAAATGATCAGATTAATCAACCAGTGTTCATTTCATTTCAAGGTCATTGTTAGGTGTAACCGTGGCAACGTGACGTCGGCCGGAGCTTCAGCATGTTTCCAACATAAAAGATCAAACTGAAAGCATGAGACGGCCTCATCAATAATCAGTGATAATCGATCAATAATCAGCGATAATCGATCAATAATCAGTGATTATGAATCAATCAATAATCAGTGATAATCGATCAATAATCAGCGATAATCGATCAATAATCAGTGATAATCGATAAATAATCAGCGATAATCGATCAATAATCTGTGATAATCGATCAATAATCAGTGATAATTGATCAATAATCAGCGATAATCGATCAATAATCAGTGATAATCGATAAATAATCAGCGATAATCGATCAATAATCTGTGATAATTGATCAATAATCAGTGATAATCAATCAATCAAACCTGACAGCTCCGGTTGTATCTTTTGGTCAGATCTCCTGTTGAACTCCACGTCCACTCGTCTTCATCTTCCTCCTCATTGTCTTCATCATCTACATCGTCTTCATCGTCCTGCTGCAGCGTGACATCACGGCTGTGAGTCTGCACAGCCGGCGCCTCTGATTGGCTGCTGCAGAACAACATGTGAAGTCAGAGGAAACACGGCTGCAGTTTGTTTTTCAATTTAAAGTTCATGAATCTGAAGGAAACTCAAAAACAATCAGAAACGTGAAAATAAACGCAGACTTTCAGCATGAAAACATCCAGAATGAACCTTCAGCTTCAGCTCAGTCCTTTCAACACAAATAATAAATGAATCTTTCAACACTTTCTGCATTTACATACAAGTTATTGATACTTTAAAGGTTAATAATGGAGTTATTCATACTTTCAAATGTTAATATTGAAGTTATTGACACTTTTAAAGGTTAATATTGAAGTTATTGATACTTTTAACTGGCAACATCGAAGTTATTGATACTTTTAAATGTTAATATTGAAGTTATTGGTACTTTTAAAGGTTAATATTGAAGTTATTGATACTTTTAAAGGTTAATATTGTAGTTTTTTGTCCTTTCTAGAATCCAGGAGCTCGTTAATCAGACCTGAGTCCAGTTTGAAGGTTCTGTTCATTAATATCCAGTTTTTGGACATTTTTGTGTTCAGATTTTTATAATTAGTGATTCTAGGAGCGGGCTGTACAGTGGCGTAGTGGTTAGCGCTTTCGCCTTGCAGCGAGAAGATCCCTGGTTCACGTCCCAGCTCGGACCTGGGACCTTTCTGCATGGAGTTTGCATGTTCTCCCTGTGCATGCGTGGGTTTTCTCCGGGTACTCCGGCTTCCTCCCACAGTCCAAAAACATGCTGAGGTTAATTGATCATTCTAAATTGCCCGTAGGTGTGAATGTGAGAGTGATTGTTTGTCTTTGTATGTAGCCCTGCGACAGACTGGCGACCTGTCTAGGGTGTCCCCTGCCTTCGCCCGAGTCAGCTGGGATAGGCTCCAGCCCCCCCCGCGACCCTAGTGAGGATTAAGCGGTGTTTAGATAATGGATGGATGGATGGATTCTAGGAGCAGCTGAAGAACGTAGAACATATTTAAACACGACAGAACCAGGACCAGGTTCTGGCTCTGGATCTAGATCCTGGGTCTGGGTTTCAGCCCTGATCACCTGCTCGGCTCCGTCTCAGACTCACCTGTCCTCCTCTGCGTCATCAAACTGTCCAGGTACACACGCAGACATGACGTCACCACCGCACGGTCACAGGGAACCCTCAGGAACAGAAAGACCAGAACCCGGACCCGATCACGACCAGCAGCAGCAGCGTGCCCGCCTCACTTCCGGCTTCCAGCGCGTCACTACGGCGGCGGCGGCGGGTCAGAGAGCGGAGCGGCTCGTGCTGCCCCCCCGAGGCGGACACGCATAGGTACAGGTGTGTTTATCCACTCAGGAGCTTTTATTCTGAAGCACGGTCCGTTAGCCTCCGGTCGGCTAGCAGCTCGGAGCTTCGTGGTTCTATAGCCCGGTAAGAGTCGGTGAAGTTCGGAGAAGTTTGGAGGAATGTCGGCGGATCTGGACCGGACTCCCCGGAACCTGCTGCTGTGTGACCGGTCCAGTCTGCTGGACCGGAAGAACCGGCTCAGTGCGCAGGTGCAGCAGCTGCACTTCGGCTACAAGGTACCGTTAGCATGTTAGCTGTTAGCCTAGCTTCGGTCTGTGGGACTGCCTGTTAGCCAGCAGTTAGCAGCTTCACTAGCTAACCTGTTAGCCAGCAGTTAGCAGCTTCGCTAGCTAACCTGTTAGCCAGCAACTCACTGAGGACAGTTTACTGGTTAACTAGTGGGTTAACTAGCTGGTTAACTAGCTATCAGGTAACTCAGGTTTACAGCAGTTTACACGTGCTGGACAAAAACTTTCAAAATAAAAGTCTGGGAGCAGCTGCTTCTTCTGCCAGCAGAGGCGTGTTGGGTTAGAGCAGTGGTTCTCAAATTTTTTCTGTAGGGCCCCCCTTCGGAGGACAAAAAACTTCCGCGCACCCCCCCCAATAACTTTGTGTGTGTGTGTGTGTGTGTGTATATATATATATATATATATATATATATATATATATATATATATATATATATATATATATATATACATATATATATATATATATATATATATATATATATATATATATATATATATATATATTAAATTTATAAATTTAAATTTAAATTTGCAGTATATCCAGGGACCACATAAAGCCCAATCTGATCTCCAGTGGGCCCTACCAATAAAATCAAAGTGTAATAACCTATAAATAACCACAACTCTAACCTTTCCCCTTTGTTTTAGTTTTTGAAAAATAAGTACATTGTGTGTTCACATTTAATGAACTATCTTTTTTACAAAACATCATGAACCTGAAATTTCGTATGGAAAACACGTTCAGTTTCAACAGTAGCCTATTATGCCTCGGTTCATCATTTAAACATGCATTGTAGCTGCCAGATCACAGTTTATCTACAAAAACACAAAACATTCAGTCACAGCTATCTGGAACTGAACAATCTAGTATTTTACTTCATGATCAAAACATCTTGTCAAGGTCTAGAAATTATTTGAAATTTACAGTTTTACAAATTTACCATTTGCAGTAATTTTTATCCGTTCTGCGGGCCGAAATGGACCGTCTGGCGGGCCGATTTTGGCCGGCGGGCCGTATGTTTGACCTCGCTGGTAAAAATAAATGGAGTAGATGAGTCGAATATGTGACGTGATCAAGTACGCTGGTGTTCCGACTGCACATCAACGATGCGTTCTCCCGTTCTCTGGAGTCTGTACTTCCGAGTCCGAATGGCCAGCGCATATACAGTCTATGAGCCAGCGCAATTTCAGTATTGTTGTACGGCGCGAAAAACAGGCCGATGTTAAAACAATAGTTCAGCTAATTAGTTCCGTGTAGACGGACCTTTTCCTCTCAGTCGCTCGCGCCCCCCTTGACGTGCCTCTGCGCCCCCCCAGGGGGGTGCGCCCCACTATTTGAGAAGCACTGGGTTAGAGTGTTTTTGCGGTGATTTTGTGTGTTTCTGTGGTAATTTTGGCCATTTTTATTCTAAATTTTCAAGTTTCTTGTGCCAAATTTGAGTTTTTGTCACAATTTTATCTTTTTTGTGGTCTTATTCATGGGAAATTTTGCCATATTTGTGGTGGTTTTCCATGTTTTTGCTGGCATATTTGAATGTTACAGGGTAATTTGGGCTCTGTTTGGGGTAAGTTTTGCAAGTTTTTTGTGCCGAATTTGAGTCACAATTTCACCTGTTTTGTGGTAATTTTGTTTGGGTTTTTTTTTTTGCTCTCATCTTTGAACTTGTCAGAGTAGTTTTGGCTCTTATTGGGGTTATTTTGACCATTTTTGTAGTGATTTTCCAGTTGTTTTTTTTTTTTTTTTTTTTTTTGAAGATATTTTGAGTGCAGTTTTTCCCAGAACTCAGATGTGTTTGTCCTCCTAAATGTCATGGTTCTATCTGCTGGACTGATGAAGTTCTGAGGGTCAGAAATGATGGAAAAAGTCCATTAAAAAGTGATAAGTCTGGACCCACTTCTATGGAACTCTGGAAATAGTCCCAGTATGAAGGTAGAACTCCAATCATTAATAAGGTTACTGGAGATGAAGAACCAGATGGTTCTGAGGAGGTTCTAGGGGGAACACGGACCACAGAACCGGACCTTGTAGCTCATATTCCAGATAGATATTTCAGACTGCACACTGTTACGGTGACTCAGATGTTTTCATCCTTCACATTGTTGGTTCTTCTGAGATGTCTGGACCTCTGATTGATTCTGATTTCTTCTGATTGGTTCTGATTTCTTCTGATTGGTTCTCCTTGGTCTTACTGACCATGACTGATGCTCTTCACCAGTCAGGTTGTTGTTTGGTTAGTTGCAGGTTCAGTCTTTTATCCGTCAATAGGTTCTGTTGGGTCCAGTCCAGATGCTGATTATTGGTTAATGAAAACAACAACACTGATCATCTAGAAATGGACTGGACAGCATTACCACTACTACGGACTCACTGAGCTGACCTGTCTCACCTGTACAGGTGTCTGTCTTGCTGCCTGAGTGTAGCTCCGCCCCCTCCCATCTGGATTCGGTGTTGAGCAGTTTCAGCAGCTTCTACCTGATCAGGAAGTTGCCCATATATGAACTACTGGACTCAGACTTCCTGCAGAAGGCCGTGTACCCAGGTAACACCTGACTCCCTCTTCTAAACACACCTGTACACACCTGACACACCTGTACACACCTGTGCTGGCTGTCCTGTGTTTCAGGTGGTGTGTACGGTCTGTCATACAAAACCAGGATCGATGAAGATAACTGTGTCGCTCTGATGCCAAACGGTAGAAACTTATCTTCTCCTTGTAATTCAGCTCACCTGTCTGTCTGTCCTCAGTTCACCTGTCTGTCCTCAGCTCACCTGTCTGTCTGTCTGTCCTCAGGTCGCCTGTGTCTGTCTCTGGATAAGGACTCCTTTGAGGTGTTGGGGTTTGAAGGGAAGCCGTCCAGATTCAACCACAGGAGCAGAAGCAGATTCGGTCTGAATGAACCCACTTCCTGTCTACACACACACACAATGTCACACAATCTGAAGCTCAGTAATCAGATTACTTTAAGAACAGCAGAATATTTCCTCTGATGAACAGAAACAAAGTTTACAAAGTAGAAACTCCAGCTTCCTCAGTCCTGGACCTATGGACTGGGTCTATCTATGTCTGCATCATGGCTCCACATGGAAAAGAACTGAATAGAGGAAGAGAAACATCTGACTGAGAGACTCGACAAAGATGGAAAAAGATCCAGGAAGATCAGTGAGCAACTAAAAACCAGTGAAGCACAGAGTCAGCAGGAATCAGGAGGTCTAGAAGGAGTCATAGTACCACTAATCAGGAGGTCTAGAAGGAGTCATAGTACCACTAATCAGGAGGTCTAGAAGGAGTCATAGTACCACTAATCAGAGCTTCCAGATCAAAGTTTGCTGAAGAACATGAGAATAAGCCTGATGGATGTTGGAGAACATTGTTTGGTCGGATGAAGATCAATGAGTTGGGCTCAGATGGAGTCCAGATGTTTGGTGAGAACCTGACCAGGACTACCACAGTGGATGCCTAATCCTGACAGTGAAGCACGGAGGTGGCGGTATGATGATCTTGGGCTTCATGAGGTCAGAAGGTGTTGAAGACATTTCTGGATGCAGCGTGAAGGTCTGAGGAGGAACCAGAATCCTGGCTGACCAGATGAAGAAGAGCAATATTCCAGCAGTAGAACAATGTCACAGCAGAGCTTCTCCACTAGAACCAAGTGGAACCAGGACCTGGACAGTGTGAGTCCTGAAGCCACCAGAACCTTTGAGGTGTTCTCCAGAGGAAGGTAGAGCAACAGAACCCCTCCAGCAAAGAGCAGATGAAGAAAACAGAAGAATGTGAGAAGATGTGAGCAGAAATGAGTGGACTCTGGTTTCCACTAAAGGAGGAACCAAAGAACCTCACCTTAGTTCCACTGAGTTCCTGCTGTGGAGCCTGAATCTAACCTGTAGATGGTAATCTGATACCAGGGTGGGGACTCTACTGTTAGAAGTAATCTGATTACTGTGGAGGGTAAAGGTCAGAGTGGTTTCAGTTTGATATGATAAATGCTACTGTAGCTCACCTTTACCTGAGCCTCAGGGGGCGGAGCTAAAACAACACATGACCAATCAGCATCATAATCAATCAGCCAATAGGATTAATGTGTCTGATCAATCCTGCAGTCGTCTCCGTCGACCTGACTGACAGCAGCGTGGCGCCTGGTGGGCGGGGCTACCTGAGGCTCGTCACAGGCCTGAAGTCCCGCCTTCATTTGCAGACGGACTTCCTGCTGTCGCATCATCCAGGTAAGTGACATCATCTCACCTGTCTGCTGTCTGCTCCTGGCTGTGTTTTACCCACAGTGTCTCTGGTCCACAGGGGGTGGGGCCTGTTTGCAGCCCCTCCTGTCACGATACGATTGGTCGGAGCACACACCTGAGGTCAGCCGCTGCCACTTGACCCACCTGTCCTGCCCCGCCCCTCGGTCATGTGACCCTCACAGCCTCCTGGACTGGCTGGGAGCTGTGGACGCTGATGTCAGCAGGTGAGATGATGTCATGGGTGTGTCATGTGACCTGGTGTCCTCCTGCTGATTCTTCTTCTGTGGTTTCAGGGAGGACTCATCCAGCAGCTTCCTGTCCTCGCTGGCGTGTCCCGACCCGAAGACCACACTGGGCAGCGCTCTGAGGGTGTCGGTCTGCGGCCTGCTGCTGCCTCCAGACGTCCAGCGCCTCATCCAGGAGCTCAGGTACCTCACCTGGACCAGCGTCTCATGGGTGACGGAGGGACTGCACCTGACTCACCTGTCCTCACCTGTCCTGCAGGCGTTACCTGGAGCAGCCTCTGTTGGAGTCCTGGGTGTCTCTGACGGTCCACGGGTTTATAGACAGTCCAGTGTCATGGGGGGACGGTGAGCACGGCGTCCTGAGGGGCGGGGAGAACTTCTACAACCTGCTGATGTTCCAGGACCACACCTACCAGCTACACCTAGCCACAGGAGCACACGACACCTGTCCACCCTGACATCTGTCTACCTGGTGACACCTGGTGCTGTCCTTTGTATGAGTTTCGTTGTAGAAACGTTTTGGGTTCCAGGTTCTGTTGTGTTCTTTGTAATAAAGTTCTTTCAGTGACTAAAACTGCAGTAACTTTAAACCTGACAGTTTCACTCACCTGGACAGGTGTTTCACTTCAGGTAGCTCCATCAGCTTCAGGATAAACTGATCTGAGCTCAGCTGGAAACCAGAATCATGATGTTCTGTCGAATCACCAGAACCCCAGGAGAACCTGTGTAGCACTAGAGGGTACATGTAGCATTAGAGAGTAAATGTAGTATTAGAGGGTAAATGTAGCACTAAATGGTAGGATGTAGTGTTACAGGGTAAATGTAGTACTAGAGAGTAAATGCAGCATTAGAGGGTAAATGTAGTACTAGAGTGTAAATGTAGTATTAGAGGGTAAATGTTGTATTAAAGGGTAAATGTAGCACTAGATGGTGGGATGTACTACTAAATGGTAGGATGTAGTACTAGAGGGCAGGATGTAATACTAGAGGGTAGGATGTAGTACTAAAGGATAAATGTAGCACTAGAGGGTAGGATGTAGTACTAGAGGGTAAATGTGGTACTACAGGGTAGGATGTAGTACTAGAGGGTAGGATGTACTACTAGAGGATAAATGTAGCACTAGGGGGTAAATGTAGTACTAGATGGTAGAATGTAGTACTAGAGGGTAAATGTAGCACTAGGGGGTAAATGTAGTACTAGATGGTAGGATGTACTGCAGTAAACCTGTTTTCTCTCCATGATGTCAGTAAATGTAGATCAGCTGTAGTTCCTGGTTGTTCCACCAGGTGGAGCCTCTTCCTGTTTAATCCTTAGACATGAACATAAAACATCACAGAACCAAACATGTTTATTAATTTTTAGACTGTAACCCTTTAAATGATGTTTGTAATGAAAAAAACAAAACATTTAAAGTAAAATAATTATTTTAATTATTACATTATTTTGGTTCTACTGGGTTCTAGCCTGATCCACAGCCTTTTACTGCAGGTCTGTCCCTCACTGTTCTCCCCACGGTTCCTGTCCCTCTCCTCTATCCTCTAGAAAAAAGATAATAATCCCATAATAATAATAATAGACCAGTAGTGTTCTCTGAGTGGTCAGTAGGGGGCGCCGCTCATTCGAACAAGAAACAAGAACAGACCTCTCCGATTCACACAAAACCCACGTTCTCAGGAGGTGGAACATTTACAAGAAAAACTGACTGACTGGACCAGCTGGTTCCCTGGAGATCTGTTCTACAGGGACCCACCTGGACATGTGTTCTATAAGGAGGTTCATCTGTTAAATCCAGGATGGAATTTAAATCCTGCCTCAGTGTTCTGTTGGTCTGGTTCTTCTGTGGTTCTGATTCTGAGCAGAACCCTGCTGTTCAACGGAACCTTTTCTAAGAACACAAAAAGGAACATCAGATTTTAGTCGGCATTTATCAAACTTGGATCCACAAACTGAGACAAACAACCAAAACTGAGTCTCTGCTCAGAACCAGCAGCAGTTCCTCAGACTGTGATGCGGATGGATTTGGATCGTCTTCTGTTTTCTGATGTCAGCAGCTGAGAGCGTGACATCAGAGGGGACCGTGGTACCGCTGTCAGCCGGCTGCTCTGGTCCCTGGAGCTCCGTGGCGTCCTGGGCAGCTGCTTGTGGGGCGGCTCCTCCTCCACCCTGACGGTGTTCTTCCCGTACAGCCTCCTCTCGTACAGCAGCAGCTGCTCCCAGAAGCCGGCGTTGAGGCGGACGGCTGGCCGGCGGTCCTGCACCCAGTGGTGCGCCTGCCGCAGCGTCACGCCCCTGAAGCGCATCAGGTAGGCCATGACCAGCGCCGGGGAGCGGCTCATGCCGGCGGCGCAGTGCACCAGCGTGCTGCCGGGTCGGTTCCCGTGGATGCGCTCGGCCACGCGTTCGAAGTGGTCGCCGAGGCGGGCGCTGGGCAGGTCAGACACCGGGACCCGGACACATTCCACCCCCGGGTAGGCGGGACAGGCATGGCTCAGCGTGGCGTTGACAATCAGCGTGATGCCTTTCTGTGACATCAGAGCCGCGTTCAGGGGGGCGTCGGCCCCGCCCAGGAACAGGGTGGGCGTGATCTGGGACACCGCCATCTGCTGGACACACCGGGAACAGCAGGAAACTGTTAGCTTAGCATAAAGACTGGGAGCACAGGGAAACTGTTAGCATAAAAACTGGGAGCAGGACAAAACTGTTAGCTTAGCATAAAGACTGGGAACAGAGGGAAACTGTTAGCTTAGCATAAACACTGGGAGCAGCAGGAAATTGTTAGCATAAAGACTGGGAGCACAGGGAAACTGTTAGCTTAGCATAAAGACTGGGAGCACAGGGAAACTTAGCTTACAATGAACACTGGGAACAGCAGGAAATTGCTAACTTAGCATAAACACTGGGAGCACAGGGAAACTGTTAGCATAAAGACTGGGAGCACGACAAAACTGTTAGCTTAGCATAAAGACTGGGAGCAGAGGGAAACTGTTAGCTTCGCATAAACACTGGGTGCACAGCAGGAAACTGTTAGCCTAGCATAAACACTGGGAGCACAAGGAAGCTTTTAGCTTAGCATAAACACTGGGAGCAGCAGGAAACTGTTAACTTAGCATAAAGCCTGGGAGCAGAGGGAAACTGTTAGCTTAGCATAAAGACTGGGAGCAGAGGGAAACTGTTAGCTTAGCATGAAGACTGGGAGCAGAGGGAAACTGTTTGCCTAGCATAAAGACTGGGAACAGAGGGAAACTGCTAGCTTAGCATAAACACGGAGCAGCAGGAAATTGTTAGCTTAGCATAAAGACTGGGAGCACAGGGAAACTGTTAGCTTATCATAAAAATGGGAGCACAGGGAAACTGTTAGCTTAGCATAAAAATGGGAGCACAAGGAAACTGTTGGCTTAGCATGAACACTGGGAGCACAGGGAAACTGTTAGCAATGCATAAAGACTGGGAGCAAGAAAAAACTCTTAGCTTAGCATAAACACTGGGAGAAGCAGGAAACTGCCAGCTTAGCATAAAGACTGGGAGCAGAGGGGAACTGTTAGCTTAGCATGAAGACTGGGAGCACAGGGAAACTGTTAGCTTAGCATAAAGACTGGGAGCAGAGGGGAACTGCTAGCTTAGCATAAACACTGGGAGCAGAGGGAAACTGTTAGCTTAGCATAAAGACTGGGAGCAGAGGGAAACTGTTAGCTATCAGAAGTGTTTCCATGTGTTCAGTTTGAGGTTAGATCAGCTTCAGTCTCTCCAGAGAACTTCCAGATTTATCGGCTCACATAGAATGAAATGTTCTAAAGCTGTGATGTAAAAACTGTAAAACATTAAAGTCAGATTTAAAGGATTCACTGACTGAATATGTGTTACCTGCTGCTGCTCTTCTGCTGTCAATGACACACACACACACACACACACACACACACACACACACACACACACACACACACACACACACACACACACACACACACACACACACCGTACATGGTTGTCTGTGTTCTCCAGCCAATCAAATGAAGGGTTAATTTTAGTGGAACAGCTGTTAACTCGTCCCTCAGTCACGTGACTTCGACCCCAATAACAGCAGAAATCCTCATTATGACGTCACACATGACTTTATCAAATAAATAAATAAGCATGTTTAATAAGTCAGCTGATTTACATTCTTCTTCTTCTTCTTACTATAATAATAATAATAATAATAATAATAATAATAATTCAGCTCAGTTTGTTCTGTTAATATCATCTTCATTTAGTTATCTGTAAAGTCTAATAATTAACATAATGGTTAACAAACCTTAATTACAATAAATTGTATGATTGGACATCTAATCACACGTTTAATGATTGTTCTATAAAGTCTGATAATAAATGTAAATAATATTATCATTTTAAATCACGGTGCCTCGAAATGTGTAAATTCTGTTTATTGTCTTTAATACATTTAATATTTCTATAGAATATAAAATTAGACGTGTTTGTTGTAGTCTCAAGCAAGCATAAGTTATGGCAACTGGACTAACCTCGTGTGAGTCGAAAACGTTTCACCTCTCATCCAAGAGGCTTCTTCAGTTCTGAAAGCCTGGTGGGGAGTACCAGATATTTATCCACCAGGAGGGTGGTGGCAAAAACAAGTGGACAAAGACCCGAAACCAATAGACTCGTTAGATGTTAATGTGAGTCGTTAGCCTTTGATGGGCGGTCGTTACCCCTCCCAGCCCTCTAGGAGGGTGGTTGGGGGTCACCTGACTGCAGATGGGAAAGATGGCTGCACCTCCTTGGGAGGGCTCTAAGAACGGCGTTGTAAGTGGGAGACAAGTGGTGTCTGAGGCCCCCTCCTCTGTTCAAAGATGGCCGTTCTAGTTTGACATGAATGGCTTCTTTTACCCCTCTCTCAAACCATCTGTCCTCTCTGGCTAGAACGCGCACCTTGTGGTCATCAAAGGAGTGCCCCTTCTCCTTGAGGTGGAGGTGGACTGCTGAGTCCTGGCCTGTGTTCGTGGCCCTCCAGTGTTGTGCCATGCGCTTGTGTAATGGCTGCTTAGTCTCTCCAATGTACAGGTCAGAGCATTCCTCATTGCACTGCACTGCGTACACCACATTGCTCTGTTTCTCCCTTGGAATTTTGTCCTTGGGATGGACCAGCTTTTGCCTCAGAGTGTTGCTGGGCTTGAAGTGTACTGGGATCTGGTGGGTGTTAAAGATCCTCCTGAGTTTCTCTGAAATTCCTGCCACATAGGGGATGACAATGTTGTTTCTCTTTTTGTGGTCCTCGTCTTTCTTATCCTCCCTGCGCTTTTTTGCTGTTTGATAAAAGCCCAGTTTGGATAGCCACAAGTTTGAAGAGCAGAGTGAATATGTTTGTGTTCCCTTCTTTTTCCATCCGCTTCTGGTGGGATGTTCTGTGCTCTGTGCTTTAAGGTACGGATCACCCCCAACTTTTGTGAATTTTACAACAAGTTTTTCAGAGTTTATACAAACCTTTAATGTCACTGACCTGTTTGCTGTTTCTGTTATAAGTCACCTACTGAACACTTCTATCTACCTGCCTACCTATCTCTCTATCTACAGTAATAATTTCCGCAGCGTTAGGTTAACATTAGCTGTAGTTCCATTCCTGTCCTGTGGGGGGCGGCGACGCGCCGAGCTGCGCACCGGAAATTCAGCACAAGAAGAATTAGCGAAGAAGAAGAAGTGGTGTTAGCAGTTAGCTGTTTTGATGATGGCGGACCTGAACCGGCAGCTGCAGGAGTATCTGTCCCAGTCCAAGGCCTCCCAGTCCGGCTCCAGCACCACGGTGGACCTGGGCGACCCGGAGCCGGTACCGGGGAGCTGGTTTGGCCGGTGGTCCAGTCCGTGGACCGGCAGTTCGTCCAGCCAGAGCTCGGGCGGAAACAGCGGCTTCTCCTGGCCGTGGTCGGCCGAGCCGGACCCCTGCCTGCCGGGCATGAGCCGGCGGCAGCGGCTGGTGGCCTTCGGTGTCTGCGTGTCGTTCTCCGTGCTGTGCTTCGGCCTGTCGGCGCTCTACGCCCCGCTACTACTGCTCTACGCCCGCAAGTTCGCGTTGCTCTGGTCGCTCGGCTCGCTGTTCGCCATCGCGGCGGCGGCGGTGCTGCGGGGCCCCAGCAGGCTGGCCGCCGGCCTGCCCACCTCCCCCGGAGCCGCCGTGTATCTGTGCGCCCTCGGAGGGACCCTGTACGCGGCGCTGAGTCTCCACAGCACCGCGCTGACGGCGCTGGGCGCCGCCCTGCAGGTCGCGGTCATCGCCGGCTGCCTGGTGTCGCTGCTGCCGGGAGGGAGCGCCGGGATCCGCTTTATGGGCGGGATGGCGGCGTCCGCCATCAAGAGAACCGTCACCGGGAAAACCATGCCGATCTGAACTGGAATGAGAGCTGGAGACCGGGCAGGTCTCACCGCCAAACCAGGGGCCGGAGCCCCGGGCAGTCAGGAACATGATTATTGGCTGCTACAGACTATCGATCAGACAGAACTCTGGGAACATTAACCCTTTGGTTGAGGACCAAATAAGATGTGAAACTCTGATGCCAGGTGATGTGTTCAGGTGTGATCTGGGAGTTTAACAGTAATTAAAACACTGTTCAACACTGTTTGGTTTCATGTGTTTTCTCTAAATATAAGCTGAGAACTGGTTTCATAAAGTTTAGTTTTATCCAGGAGTGAAGAATGAATCCTCCAGAAAATAATCAGCTTCAGGTTTTACCTGCAAACGGTCAGAACAGTTCAGCCTGTTTATTAAAACCACCTGATGATGTCACAGCAACCTGATGACGTCACAGCGACCCCCCCCCCGAGACAGATTGAAGTGTGAATCTTTATTGTCCACCTCAGTGAAAACACAAAAACATAGAAATCTGTTACAAAAAGGACAAAAAGCCGGAAGCTGCAGACGAAGTGGAATAAAAGAGACGCCGATACCAACAACACGATGAGTCTCTACAGTATTTTACATGTCTCTTCTACCTGTCGTCTCAGGAGCCAATCACAAGCCTCCGTTCTTCACACACCTGAAAGTGACAAAGTCCGTCTGGTCTCAGGTGTGTGGAGGAACCAGCAGGGAGAACCAGAGGAGCGAGGATCACGGGAGCTTTTATTTCTGCATCCAGGACTACCGGCCCCGAACGCCACCCCTCGGCACTCCTCTGGGTGGGGGTCCTCCTCGCCGGGGTCCGGGGGGGCCTCCAGGACCCCAGCCCCCTCGTCCACCGCGACCGGACGGACCGTAACCGCCGTCCTCCCTCTGAGACAAACGACCTGTAGGGGGCGCCACAGAGCAACAGACCAGAAACACCCATCATCCACTGATTGAGAACAATAAGTTTTTTACACTTCAGGTGTTTCATTTCTAGTTTGGGCCTGCAGGGGGCGCTCTCACCTGTCACTGTCTCATGTATATACAGTCGTCCATGTACATCACATCAGTTTGGAGTTTCTGAGGACCCCTTTAACTCTGAATGTTCTACAGTGGAACCACTGAAACATGAATCTTTGTCACAATAAACAATCATTTTGGTTCTTTTACAGATTTATTAAAGTTATTCTGAAATACGACATCTGCTGGATCATAAATAAACCAACAGAAATGTAGATATTTGGTTAAATTTGTCCGTTTCCTCCTCAGTTCAGTTCTTTTGGTTTCAGTCTTCTGGTTTATTTTTGACTCCTCTGGACTCTATACCTACCTTCAAGCATGGAGGTGGCGGTATTACACTGACAGAAACAAGTCTGAGTCAGAAAGACAAGTTCAGTTGACCAGCATTCAATCGGTACCGTTCAACTAAACTTGTTGTCTTTCTCACTCAGATTTGTTTCTTCATCAGTCTTCAGGTTCTTGATGGGTCTAATTCAGAACTTTGGGGAGACCAAGAACGTGGAGGTGATCCTCCTCTTTCATTATTCCATTTACTTTGTGGAAAGCAGAGCATGATACTGCCACCTCCATGCTTGATGGTAGGTTTGGTGTTCTTTGGGTGAAAGGCTTCATCTTCAGTTTTTGTTCCATCTGACCACAGAACTTTCCTCCAAAACCTTTTCTTTGTCCATGTGATGAGTGGAGCTTTAAGGTTCTGCTTCTAGAGGAAGAACTTCCTTCTTCATGGATCCTCTAGAACCCTGTGGACACTGACAGCTGTGTTCTAGAAGCTTCTCATTCATCCAGACCTGCTTTCTGATGATTCCTGGTTGACTCTTGACCATCCTGACCAATCGTTTCTCAGCAGCAGGTGGTAGTTTGTGTTTTCTTGATGGAGGCAGTAACACACCTGGACCATGAACTTTATTCTGACAAACAGATGATTCGGGATCTGAAGCTGCTTAGAAATGGCACCAAGTCACCTTCTGACTTGTTTTTCAGATGTTTGCTGAGCTCCTCAGACTTTCCCCCTGTAGTGTTTGAGTCTAATGAGTGGATCTAATGGTTCTATTTAAGCTGGATCAGAGAAGTCAGCAGCTGTAGTTGACTGGAATCACTCAGGAGGAGTTAAGAGGCCATGAAACTAAGAAACTTAGATTAACACAACATTCTACATCAACAAAACTGATCATTGAAGTTTTTGTTTGTACATTTTTTTTGTACATTCAGTCGTACTTCCAGAAGACCTTTAATAAATCTGAATAGTTTTAGTGACAAAGATTCCAGTTTCAATGGTTCCATCATAAACTCACGAGTTCTGGGAGACGTTAGCAGCTAAAGACTGATGATAAACTTTACAGTGGAGTGAAGCTTTAGCTCAGGACTAAATGTTTTTTCAGCCTGCAGGTGGCACTCTCACCTCCATCAGCTCCGGGGGACTCTCTCTCTCGGAGGTCTCCTGTCCCCGGTCCGTCCTGCCATGGACGCTTGCGGGGGGGCAGAGACGCCATGTCCATCCCCTGCAGGGACGAAGAACGCTCTCGACCAGCCGGAGACGACCCGTCATGCATCTGCTGCCCGTCGCGGTAACCATCATGACCTGCAGGAGGCGCTGTGATGAGTCATAACTGTGATGTCACAGACCTGAACTCAGGCCAATAGGAAACTTTAACTGTGACTCTGAGGAAAGTTTAACTGGACTTTATGGAAACTTAAACGTTCTGTGCCAGCGCTGGTTCCTAATGTGATTCTAAAGGAAACATTCTGGACAGTAAAGCTGCTGTAGCCTGGTGGTCAGGTGTATCAGGTGTATCAGGTGTTATACACGTGGACAAAATTGTTGGTACCCCTCGGTTAATGAAAGAAAAACCCACAATGGTCACAGAAATAATTTGAATCTGACAAAAGTAATAATAAATAAAAATTGTATGAAAATTAACCAATGAAAATCAGACATTGCTTTTGAACTGTGGTTCAACAGAATTATTTTTAAAAATAAACTCATGAAACAGCCCTGGACAAAAATGATGGTACCCCTAGAAAAGACTGAAAATAATGTGACCATAGGGACATGTTCAATCAAGGTGTGTCCTCTAATTAGCATCACAGGTGTCTACAAACTAGTAATCAGTCAGTCAGCCTATTTATAGGGTTACAGTAGTCACTGTGCTGTTTGGTGACATGGTGTGAACCACACTAAACATGGACCAGAGGAAGCCAAGGAGAGAGTTGTCTCAGGAGATTAGAAAGAAAATTATAGACCAGCATGTTAAAGGTAAAGGCTAGAAGACCATCTCCAAGCAGCTTGATGTTCCTGTGACTACAGTTGCACATATTATTCAGAAATTTAAGATCCATGGGACTGTAGCCAACCTCCCTGGACGTGGCCACAGGAGGAAAACTGATGACAAATGGAAGAGATGGATAATAGGAATGGAAACAAAAGATCCCAGAACAACCTCTAAAGACATTAAAGGTGAACTCCAAGGTCAAGGTACATCAGTGTCAGATCGCACCATCCATCGTTGTTTCAGCCAAAGTGGACTTCATGAGAGACGACCAAGGAGGACACCATTGTTGAAAACAAATCATAAAAAAGCCAGACTGGAATTTGCCAAACTGCATGTTGACGAGCCACAAAGCTTCTGGGAGAATGTCCTATGGACAGACCAGACAAAACTGGAACTTTTTGGCACATCAGCTCTATGTTCACAGATGCAGAAATGAAGCATATGAAGAAAAGAACACTGTCCCTACTGTGGAACATGGAGGAGGTTCTGTTATGTTCTGGGGCTGCTTTGCTGCATCTGGTACAGGGTGTCTGGAATCTGTGCAGGTACAATGAAATCTCATGACTATCAAGGTATTCTAGAGAGAAATGTGCTGCCCAGTGTCAGAAAGCTTGGTTTCAGCTGCAGGTCATGGGTCTTGCAACAGGATAATGAGCCAAAACACAGCTAGGAACAGCCAAGAATGGCTAAGAGGAAAACATTGGACTATTCTGAAGTGGCCTCTATGAGCCCTGATCTAAATCCTATTGAACATCTGTGGAAGGAGCTGAAACATGGCGTCTGGAGAAGGAACCTTCAAACCTGAGACAACTGGACCAGTCTGCTGATGAGGAGTGGACCAGAATACCTGCTGAGAGGTGCAGAAGTCTCACTGACAGTTACACAAATGGTTTGATTGCAGTGGTTGCCTCAAAAGGTTGTGCAACAAAATATTAAGTTTAGGATACCATCATTTTTGTCCAGGCCTGTTTCATGAGTTTATTTTTTTTTTAATAATCCTGTTGAACCACGGTTCAAAAGCAGTGTCTGATTTTCATTGGTTAATTTTCATACAATTTTTATTTATTATTACTTTTGTCAGATTCAAATTATTTCTGTGACCATTGTGGGTTTTTCTTCCATTAACCGAGGGGTACCAACAATTTTGTCCATGTGTGTATCAGGTGTTATCAGGTGTATCAGGTATATGAGGTGTTATCAGGTGCATCAGGTGTTATCAGGTATATCAGGTGTATCTCACCTCCTCCTCTCGGAGGACCTCCTCCTCGAGGTGGTCTCCCTCGTCCTCCACTGTCCCAGCCTCGTCCCGTCTCCTCGGGGCCGTCGAAGACCTCCTCCTGGCCGCTGTAGTCATCAGGGTAACCCCGACCTCCAGGCCGACCTGGACCGCCTCCTCGGAACCTGGAACAGAGTCCAGAACCAAGCTGAGTCCAGAACCAGACTGAGACCAGAACCACCACCACAGGAGAACAGGACTCTAGAACCACAGAGTTGTCCTCTCACCTGTCGTCCCTGCGGCCCCTGAACTCTCCCCCGGTGAACCTCTCGTCGGGGCCCCAGCTGCCTCCGTTCCCCCCGGCCCGGGGCCCGGCTCCCCTGTGGCCCCCGGCCCCTCCCTGGTATCCGGGTCTCCAGCCCTCATCTGCTCGGCCGTGGAAGTCCTGTCCTCCGTCAAAGTCCTGCGGTCCTCTCCTGCCCTGCTGGTTGTCCCCCCAGTAGGGCCCCGAGCCCTGGTCCGGTCCCCCGGGGCCCTGCCGGTCAGGAGGGCCCATGTGGTGGTTGGGCGGTGGCCCCCGAGGGTCTCCTTGATGAGGAGAGTCAACAGTGCTTATCAGAACTGATGAACCCAAAGGACCTCCAGGGGCCCCTAAAGGACATTAGAGGGGCCTGAAATGGGGCTCCTTACCTTTGCTGCTGGGCCCCTGCTGTCCCATCCCGTGCATCATGGGCCCCGTGTTCTGGCCCTGCATAGACCAGATCAGAGTTAGTCTGCTGATAGAACCCTGGGGCCCGGTCCAGTGAGGAACCGGCTCCTGGACTAAATATTTCAGAGAACTCACCTGGTGCTGCAAATACGGGGGCCCCTGCATGTTTCCATGGGGCCCTTGCATGTTACCAGGGGGACCCTGCATATTTCCATGGGGTCCCTGCATATTTCCATGGGGTCCCTGCATATTTCCTGGGGGGCCATGAATCCCTCCTGGGGGCCCCTGCATGTTGCCCATCCCATAGTTGTTGGGCATGTTGCCATGTGTCCTGGGTGGGGGCCCCATCATTCCACCCTGCATAGGACCCTGGGGACCCATCATGTTCCCTTGAGGTGGCATCATGCCCCCCTGAGGTGGGGGCCCCTGAGGATCCCTAGGACCCATTCCTCGAGGAGGGGGGCCCATCATACCTCCAGGGGGCCCCTGCATCCCTCTGGGTCCCATACTGTGAGGCCCTTGGGGACCCATGTTCCTTGGGGGGCCAGGATGTCTCTGCATACCTTGGGGTCCCTGCATGTCTGGTGGTCCCATCATGCCCTGAGGGGGCCCCTGGTGAGACTGGGGTCCAGAGGAGGGCCCCACCTGACCAGGAGGCATGAATGGAGACTGCATGCCTCCGGGGCCCATTGGGGGCCCCATGTTGTTGGACATCTGCTGTGGAGGCATATTAGGGGGAAAGCCCTGCTGTCCAGGAGGCATGGGGCCCCCAGGGCCAGGGAAGGGGCCCATGGAGCCCTGACCCTGGGAGGGGCCCATGTTCCCATCGTTGTTCATCTGGTTCATCCGGTCCATCTTCATCTGCTGCAAACAAAGAAAGGACAGTCAGGATGACCAGTCTGACCAGTTCAACCAGTTAACATGAGGATGACCAGTTTAACCAGTATGACCAGTCTGACCAGTTCAACCAGTTAACATGAGGATGACCAGTTTAACCAGTATGACCAGTCTGACCAGTTCAACCAGTTAACATGAGGATGACCAGTTTAACCAGTGAACATGAGGACGACCAGTCTGACCAGTTCAACCAGTTAACATGAGGATGACCAGTTTAACCAGTGAACATGAGGACGACCAGTCTGACCAGTTCAACCAGTTTAACCAGTTTAAATGGTCCAGCCTCCTGATGTTTTTACATTCTGTCTACATTGCAGCTGCAGGCGACTGAATCAGAGAACAGTTAGTTTATTGGAATAAAACCAAAGCAGAAACCAACATTTAATTCAGAATCCTTCCAACATTTAAAGGTTTTCCTAAATCAGGTTTCAGAATGATCCTCCCCCTCTAAACATGCTACTGAATCCAGATACTTGCAGTCCAAGTCTAATCCATCCACCTGTATGAAGGCATCTGGAGGACAATCCAACGGGGACACATGCTGAACGTAATACTCATGTCTATAAAATGGGGACACTTTGTCCTCTAGCAACACCATGGTTCAGACCAGAGAGACGTCCTGAAGGTCAGAGAGGAGATAGTTGATTTGCACCAAAAACGACATGGGTCCAAGAAGATCTCCACGCTCTAGAATGTTCCCAGAGACTCTGTTGGAAGCATCATTGGTAAGTTCAAAGCCACCGGTAATGTGATGACACTACATGGTCCTGGTGGAAAAAAGAAGCTGTCGGAGACATCGAGATTCCTGATGGAGACAGATGGACCAGAACCCTCGACTTACTGCCAAGGACCTGCTGGAAGATCTGGCTGGAAAAGGAACTGATGTTTCTGTGGACACAATCCATGCTGAAGGGCTTCATGCCAGATCCCCCAGACGGACATCACTTCTGAAGACACACCACAAGAACAATGGTCTCCAGGCTGCTAGAAACAACCTATCAAAGCCACAGAAGTTCTGGGAGACGGTTCTATGGACTGATGAGACCAAACTAGAGCTCTTTGGTCCTATGGATCAGAGGAATGTCTGGGAGAAAGAACGAGGAGAAGAACATCCTGCCAACTGTGGAGCATGGTGGTGGATCTGGGATGTTCTGCTTCTAATAGAACCAGGAATCTCCAACGTATTGAAGGCACCATGGATTCAGGAAGTACCAGGATATTCTGGACAAGAACGTCCCTCAGTCCATGAAGAAGTTGAAGCTAATTGGACGTTCCAGCAAGACAACGACCCCAAACACACATCAGAACCAACAAAGGCTGGTTAGAGAAGAAAGTCTGGAAGGTTCTAGAGTGGACATCACAACCTCCAGACTGAAACCCAGTGGAGAACCTGTGGTGGATCTGAAGAAAGCTGCTGCAGCACGTAGACCTGAAAACATCGCTGAGCTGGAGAACATGGCCCACGAGGAATGGGCTAAAATTCCCACGGAGCTGCCAGAGGTTTGTTGCAGACGATACCTCCATCTACTGCAGGTCACTGGAGCTAAAGACTGCTGAAGATACAGCCTCATAGGAGCTGAAGATACAGCCTCATAGGAGCTGAAGATACAGCCTCATAGGAGCTGAAGATACAGCCTCACAGCTGAAGATACAGCCTCACAGCTGAAGATACAGCCTCATAGAGCTGAAGATATAGCCTCATAGGAGCTGAATACACAGCCTTATAGGAGCTGAAGATACAGCCTCATAGGGGCTGAAGATACAGCCTCATAGCTGAAGATACAGCCTCATAGCTGAAGATACAGCCTCATAGAGCTAAAGATACAGCCTCATAGAGCTAAAGATACAGCCTCATAGCTGAAGATACAGCCTCATAGCTGAAGACAGCCTCATAGGAGCTGAAGATACAGCCTCATAGGGGGAGGATCATTCTGGATGCAACTGAAACATGACGACAACCAGTTTAACAGAGGTGATGTCATTCAACAAACTGCTTGTTTCAGATTATAATGACAAAAAGAATTGTTCCTACTGGATCAGACAGTACTAATCAAACTGTTCCTGCTGGATCAGACAGTACTAATCAAACTGTTGCGGCTGGATCAGACAGTAATAAACTGTTGCTGCTGGATCAGACAGTAATAATCAAACTGTTCCTACTGAATCAGACAGTACTAATCAAACAGTAATAATGAAACTGTTCCTGCTGGATCAGACAGTAGTAATCAAACTGTTCCTGCTGGACCAGACAGTGCTAATCAAACTGTTCTTACTGGATCAGACAGTAATAATCAAACTGTTCCTGCTACATCAGACAGTCATAATCAAACTGTTCTTATTGGATCAGACAGTAATAATCAAACTGTTGCTGCTGCATCAGATAGTCGTAATCAAACTGTTCCTGCTGGATCAGACAGTAATAATCAAACTGTTCTTACTGGATCAGACAGTAATAATCAAACTGTTCCTGCTGCATCAGACAGTACTAATCAAACTGTTCCTGCTGGATTAGACAGTGCTAATCAAACTGTTCTTACTGGATCAGACAGTAATAATCAAACTGTTCCTGCTGGATCAGACAGTACTAATCAAACTGTTCTTACTGGATCAGACAGTAATAATCAAACTGTTCCTGCTGGGTCAGACAGTACTAATCAAACTATTCTTACTGGATCAGACAGTAATAATCAAACTGTTCCTGCTACATCACACAGTCATAATCACACTGTTCTTATTGGATCAGACAGTAATAATCAAACTGTTCCTGCTGGATAAGACAGTAATAAACTGTTCTTACTGGATCAGACAGTAATAATCAAACTGTTCTTGCTGGATCAGACAGTAATAATCAAACTCTTCCTGCTGGATCAGACAGTACTAATCAAACTATTCGTACTGGATCAGACAGTAATAATCAAACTGTTCCTGCTACATCACACAGTCATAATCAAACTGTTCTTATTGGATCAGACAGTAATAATCAAACTGTTCCTGCGGGATAAGACAGTAATAAACTGTTCTTACTGGATCAGACAGTAATAATCAAACTGTTTGTGCTGGATCAGACAGTAATAATCTAACTGTTGCTGCTGGATCAGACAGTAATAATCGAACTGCTGCTCCTGGATCAGACAGTCGTAATCAAACTGTTCCTGCTGGATCAGTCAGTCGTAATCAAACTGTTCCTGCTGGATCAGACAGTAATAAACAAACTGTTCTTACTGGATCAGACAGTAATAATCAAACTGTTCCTGCTGGATCAGACAGTACTAATCAAACTGTTCTTATTGGATCAGACAGTAATAATGAAACTGTTCCTGCTGGATCAGACAGTAATAATCAAACTGTTCCTACTAAATCAGACAGTAATAATGAAACTGTTCCTGCTGGATCAGACAGTAATAATCAAACTGTTGATGCTGGATCAGACAGTAATAATCAAACTGTTCCTACTGGATCAGACAGTACTAATCAAACTGTTCTTACTGGATCAGACAGTAATAATCAAACTGTTCCTGCTGGGTCAGACAGTACTAATCAAACTATTCTTACTGGATCAGACAGTAATAATCAAACTGTTCCTGCTACATCACACAGTCATAATCAAACTGTTCTTATTGGATCAGACAGTAATAATCAAACTGTTCTTGCTGGATCAGACAGTAATAAACTGTTGCTGCTGGATCAGACAGTAATAATCAAACTGTTCCTACTGAATCAGACAGTACTAATCAAACAGTAATAATGAAACTGTTCCTGCTGGATCAGACAGTAGTAATCAAACTGTTCCTGCTGGACCAGACAGTGCTAATCAAACTGTTCTTACTGGATCAGACAGTAATAATCAAACTGTTCCTGCTGGGTCAGACAGTACTAATCAAACTATTCTTACTGGATCAGACAGTAATAATCCAACTGTTCCTGCTACATCACACAGTCATAATCAAACTGTTCTTATTGGATCAGACAGTAATAATCAAACTGTTCCTGCTGGATAAGACAGTAATAAACTGTTCTTACTGGATCAGACAGTAATAATCAAACTGTTCTTGCTGGATCAGACAGTAATAATCAAACTCTTCCTGCTGGATCAGACAGTAATAATGAAACTGTTCTTACTGGATCAGACAGTAATAATCAAACTGTTCTTACTGGATCAGACAGTAACAATCCAACTGTTCCTGCTGGATCAGACAGTAATAATCAAACTGTTGATGCTGGATCAGACAGTAATAATCAAACTGTTCCTGCTGGTTCAGACAGTAATAATCAAACTGTTCTTGCTGGATCAGACAGTAATAATCAAACTGTTGCTGCTGCATCAGATAGTCGTAATCAAACTGTTCCTGCTGGGTCAGACAGTAATAATCAAACTGTTCCTACTGGATCAGACAGTACTACTTGAACCCTGACCTCCAGCAGCATGGGGTTGGTGTACTGCAGCGCTGCCATTTCCTGCTCGATCTCCGCCTGAGTCTTCTTCTTCGTCTCTACTTTCTGCTCCACCTTCCGGTCTTTGGACAGGTCTCCAGAAGGAGGCATCATGGGGACTTTGTTCTCGGCCCAGGCCTGCAGAGACAGCAGCGTTATAAGGCAGGTCTCAGACACATTTACCAGGTAGAGTCCTCAGCAGCCAGGTGTGCTCACCTGTTGGAACTGTGCTGGGATGGGTTTGGCGTACGGGACTTTCTTCTGAGGGACCTTCTTGGCGTCTTTGCCCATGACCTCGTCCATGCCCCAGTCCAGTCCTGGGATGGACATCTCTACCTCAGGAGCCGCCTCTTTACCTGCAGACAGACCTGCGTTTAATGTTTGTCTCTGCACACAGAACAGGTTAGCTCTACTTATACATGGTGATCTGCTGCTGCAGATATTCTCAGAAAGATAGGAAAGTCTGAGCTGAGATGTTGAGGATAAAGTTCTGCCTCAGCTTCAGAAGAACAGCTGGAGAACAGCAGCAGCATTCCAGATGTTCCAGTTGGTCTTCAGACTTACTGCTCTGCTCCTGCTCCATGGCAGCCTTCAGCTGCTCAGGGATTCCCATCCCAGGTATCGCCGCTACGCTGTTCGGCTCCACGTCATCTGAAACAAACAGGATGGTCAGCCGACCAATCAAAGCACAGATCTCTGACAGGTGTTTGTCCTGCGCCACTCACCGTACTCCACGCCGTCCTCGGACATCCCTGGCAGCAGGTTCAGATTGTAGCGGTCTCTCATCTTGTCACCGGGTCGATTCCTGGTCCAGAACTTACTGCAGAGGACAAACAGAGGAGACATTCTGGGTCAGGAGACGTTCAGGAGCAGCAGGTCCACATTCTGCAGCCACTCTGGACCCTGAGGAGACTCAAATAAACTATGGAGGGACAGTCCTGCAACCAGGGAGTGTGTCTTTTGCGTGTCTACAGTATGTAAACAATGTGTCTGCAGTGTGTCTGCTGTGTGTCTACAGTGTGTCTGTTGTCTGCTGTGTGTCTATTGTGTACTTGGTGTGTGTCTGTTGTGTGTCTGGTGTGTACCTGTTGTGTGTCTGTTGTATGTCTGTTGTGTGTTTGCAGTGTGTCTGTTGTGCGTCTGTTGTGTACCTGGTGTGGTCGTTGGACCCGGAGCAGAGGATGTGACCCAGTGGGTGCCAGGCCAGACTCCAGATCATCCCCTCATGAGCCATCTCCATCCCTCCCACCTCCTTCTCCACACTGACAAAAGTAAACAAAAAAGTAAACAACAACAAAGTAAACAGCAACAAACAGGAGCTGATATCTGGGAGAGTTGTGGTTCTTACCCAGTGTGCCAGAACAGCAGAGAACCATCAGAACCTCCGCTGGCAAACAGACCTTCATGGACGGGATGCCAGGCAACAGCTGAAGACACAAACACAGCACAGGTGTGACCCTCTCACCTGTGTGTGTACAGGTGTGACCCTCTCACCTGTGTGTGTACAGGTGTGACCCTCTCACCTGTGTGTGTACAGGTGTGACCCTCTCACCTGTGTGAGTGTACAGGTGTGACTCTCTCACCTGTTTGTGTGTACAGGTGTGACTCTCTCACCTGTTTGTGTGTACAGGTGTGACTCTCTCACCTGTTTGTGTGTACAGGTGGGACTCTCTCACCTGTTTGTGTGTACAGGTGTGACTCTCTCACCTGTTTGTGTGTACAGGTGGGACTCTCTCACCTGTTTGTGTGTACAGGTGTGACTCTCTCACCTGTGGCCTCCTTCTTGTGTCCTCTGAACACCTGCAGCTCCTCCTTCAGGTTTCTGATGTCGAACAGTTTGCACAGGTGATCCCGTGACGCTGTCAGCAGCCAGTTACCGTTCAGGTTCCACTTCACCTCCATCACAGTGTTCTTGTGGGCGTGTCTGAGAAAAGACAGGTGTGTGATCAGCTGATGATGTCATCATGTATAAACTAGTTTCACTGGTTCCTGCTGGTCTTGGTTTATCGCTCTGAAGAGAATCTGAGGTTTGAACCTGAAACCTGATCTCCCACATCAACCATCCACCTGTCCACTTCCTGTCCTGTAATCTACCGTCTCATTTAAAAATGCTCCAACAATAAGCTGCTGCTGATTCTGGAGAACCAGAACCTCCTCCTGGTTCTGGTTCTCCAGGAACGACTCAGCTGAGACCAAAACATTCAGAGTTTCAGGTTGAACTGCAGGCAGTGTTTCCTCAGAAACTAAAATAAATGCAGCAGAACCAGAGAACAGAGGAGCAGGTAGTTGGAGATCCATCCAGCATGGAGGAACATCTACAGATGATGAGCAGAGTAGAGAGGAAACATGGAGATAAAAAAAACATCGACAGGATGAGGAGATGGTAGGAGCTTCAGGAGAAACCAGCAGTTGGTTCCTCCTGAAGCTCCTACCATCTCCAGGACCTGGATGACTGAGAACCTCCACAGAAGTCTGAGGTTTAACATCTGAGGAAACATGTTGGATGATGGATCAGGATTTTTTAATCATAACTGTAAAATAAATAAATGTTTCTTCTCCCTGGTCTCCATCGTTCTACCAGAAGATGCCTCTGAGTTCTCCTTCATGACGTTCTGGTTCCTCAGAGCTGCAGGACTTCAGAGTGAGGAAGATGTGAGTCTGTCTGTTCAGAGAGCTGATAGATGTGATCACTTATTGATTAACTCACAGCGTCGCCAGACTCTGTCCTGTTTTCGGGTCCCAGAACTTGATTGGCTGCTGGCTGTCCTTGCTGCCCGACACCACCAGGCCTTTGGTTGGATGCCAGTCGACACACTTAACATCAGCTCCGTGACCTGAACACACACAGCAACACAACAACACAACTTAGAGCAGCAACACCTCCACAGGGAGTCTGTCCAAACCACAACACCACAAGGAAAAGTCAGAACAGTCCGACGTAAAACATGAAGAAAAACAGCTCTGAGCTGTGCTGGTCCAGAGACACTCCGACAGAACAGGGAGGCACGTACAGGTGTGTTCAGATACAGGTGTGTTCAGGTACAGGTGTGTTCAGGTAGGGTGTGTTCAGGTACAGGTGTGTTCAGGTAGGGTGTGTTCAGGTACAGGTGTGTTCAGGTAGGGTGTGTTCAGGTACCTCTCAGGATCCTTTCCTCATGGCAGCGCAGAAAGTCCCAAATCCTGACGGTTCCGTCGTCTGAGCAGGTGGCGAATTTATTATCAGTCGGAGAGAAACTGGAAACCAACAAGAAAGAGCAAGTCGGCATGGAAACACAAACATCTGGATGAACAACATCTGGAAACTACACCCCCAGGAGGTCAGAGGTCAGACTGGTTTCCAGATGGACGTTGAGTAACAAGCAGTTCAATGTCGTGATGTTCATGATTAGCTGTTAATCGATTGTCCACCTGGACAGTCTGTCTACATCTGGACAGTTGACACCTGTGTGCTGGCCTCAGGTGTGAGTAGTTTCAGAGTAATGCTGTTTAATGTGTGGAATCATTTCCAGTAGAACTGCTCTATGTTTCTGTGGTTTAAATGTAGAATCAAACTCACTGCATATTTTCTAATATTTTTAAGGGAAAATGTAAAGAGATTGTATTCATCATTACTAGATTAAATTTGTGTTTCCTGTTTCAGTGACAGCAGAGTTGAACTGAAACATGGATCCTGTTCCAGCAGCTCTTCCCTCACACTCCCCAGATTCTTCCTCAGGTTAGCTGATGATTGATTACTGATCGGTAATCGGCTCAGTTTAACGTTTCCATCCTCTGTCCTGCTGTGGTGCATTCAGGAGCTCCTGTTCTCCCTGAACTAAACATCGAGACTCACTGAACTGATTAAATCACCTCATTCTGTTCCTGCAGTAAAACCTTCATCCAGGCTGACCGACGGTTTAAGGAGCTAACACCTTTTGGTTAAACTGAAGCCTGTGATGTTTTCTTCTGTGAATAAAGATGGACTGAACCTGCTGCAACAGGAGAAACAACGGCACCACCTGCTGGATGCTCTCTGTAACAACGGTTCAGATCCAAACAAACCAGGAACAACAGCAATGTTTTCAGAGTGAACCTGGTTAATGAACCGATTCCTCCAGTAAACTTCTCACAGGAGTTTAGGGAGTTTTATAAGTCTGAGAACATCCAGTCAGCTCTGAATGATTGTAATTTTAATGTTCCACAGACAACAAAGGGTCCTGGAAATAATAAAAATGATGGTTAGCTGCCGCCTGAAATCAATAATCAGTGTCTTATAGGGTCCACTGGGCCTCTGGAGTCTTAAACTCGCTTAAATAATGACCTGAAGCTGGTCTGCTGCAGTCTGTTCTGTTTTTCAAAACACTTCATCTGTTCAGATCCTGCAGAGCAAATCATTAGTCCTGATCAGTAATCAATAACTAAACGACCACTAGCTGCAGCCCTGATATTAACAACAAGCAACACCTCAGCAGCAGATCAGTTAATGAAGTTTAGGTTTGGAAACGAGATGAGCTTCACCGCAGGAAAAAAAAAAAAAAAAAAAACTCTTGAAAGTGTTTTAGAAAAGCTGCTGCCAACAAACATTTATTACTTTAGCATTTTAAAACAAATGTTTCCTGGAAACGGCTTCAGGACACAAACTGACCTGACATAAGACTGTTTCTACTGACAGGATGTTCTGATGGGGGAGGATGCTAAGCTAGGCTAACAGTCTTCCCCTGCCTCTAGTGTTTGGGCTAAGTTAGGATAACAGTTTGCCCATTCTTCTAGTTTCTGGGTTAAGCTAGGTTAACAGTCTGCCCCTGCCTCTAGTGTTTGGGCAAATCTTGGCTAACAGTTTTCCCCTGCCTCCAGTGTCTGGGCTAAGCTAGGCTAACAGTCTACCCCTGCCTCTAGTGTTTGGGCTAAGCTAGGCTAACAGCTTTCCTCGGCTTCCAGTTTTTGTGCAATGCTAGGGGTAACTACCTCCCCAAACTTTCCATCTGTGTGCTTACCTAACCTAAGAGTTTTTGTGTACTTCCACTCCTTATGCTAAGTTAGGCTAAGAGTTTCTTCCTGCTCCTAGTCTTTGTGGTAAGATAGGCTAACAGTTTGGCCCTTCTTCTAGTGTCTGGGCTAAGCTAGGCTAGCAGTTTGCCCCTGCCTCTAGTGTCTGGGCTAAGCTAGGTTTACAGTTTGCCCATTCTTTTAGTCTCTGGGATAAGCTAGGCTAATAGTTTTCCCCTTCTTCTAGTCTCTGGGCTAAGCTGGGCTAACAGTTTGCCCATTCTTCTAGTCTCTGGGCTAAGCTAGGCTAACAGTTTGCCCCTGCCTCTAGTGTCTGGACTAAGCTAGGCTACCAGTTAGCCCATTCTTCTAGTCTCTGGGCTAAGCTAGGCTAACAGTCTGACTCTGCCTCTAGTGTCTGGGCTAAGCTAGGCTAACAGTTTGCCCATTCTTCTAGTTTCTGAGCTAAGTTAGGCTAACACTTTGCCCTTGACAGCAGTCTCTGGACTATGTTCAGTTCTGTGTTCTATGATAATTGCATGTCCCTGATCAAATAAATAAATGAATAAATAAATAAGCTAGGATAACAGTTCTCCCCTGCCTGCAGTCTCTGGGCTAAGCTAGGCTAACAGTTTGCCCCTGCCTCTAGTGTCTGGGCTAAGCTAGGCTAATAGTTTGCCCATTCTTCTAGTCTATGGGCTAAGCTAGGCTAACAGTTTGCCCATTCTTCTAGTCTCTGGGCTAAGCTAGGCTAACAGTTTGCCCCTGCCTCGAGTCTCTGGACCAAGTTAGGCTAACAGTTCGCCCTGACTGCAGTCTCTGGGCTAAGCTAGGCTAACTGTCTGACCCTGCCTCTGGTGCCTGGGCTAAACTAGGCTAACAGGGTAAATGTAGTTTTTTTTCTGTAGACTCCAGCAGGATGAAAGAGTACTGCTTGTTTCAGGTACCGTCACCTGTCCGGGGATGAGGGGGGGACAGAATAAGAGGAACACCTGGCAGAGAGATGTAGATCAGACCACCTGCAGGACTTCAGGTGTGTCGGATGGTTCGACATCACACTGTGATCCTGCTCACTGACTTTACACTAAAAGTTCTGTTTCCTAGTCCTTTGCTGGTTTACTGGCCAGAACTAGGTCACTGACTTGTCTAGTCTGCTGGATGATGTCATCTGTACCCTGATGATGTCACAGTGGCATCACCCTGCTCCAAATATCCAATCTGCGTTGCAGACTGGAGGTGTGGAGTTTGAGGGATGCTGTTCAGCTGCATTCTGGGAAATGTAGGAGACCAGGTGGGCAGAGCTCTGTGCTCACATGTTCAGTTCAAAGCTTTATTTACACCTGCAGCGGTTCTGATCGCATTTATTCTCTTTATTCATCCATGATAACACTTTATTGATCTCCTCCACAGCACTGGGCCTACCAAACCAGAGATCAATGCCTTTATTAATCCCTGATAACACTTTATTGATCTCCTCCACCAAACCAGAGATCAGGTCTTTATTGGACACAGCAGGTAGAATATGAACAACAGATCACTGTAGCGCTGTAGCAGCACACACATACATCTGTCATTAATGAACCGCAGCAAACACAGCATGAGGCGGCGCCCCCGTATAGCCATGAGGGGCGCTGCAAACCGGGATAACTACAGAAAATGGAGATTAGTAGAAACCTGGCTTCTCTAATGGCCTCCTTGTGAGCCTGGAACATCTTGACGTTGTTCATGTTGGACTGCCAGTACTTGACATAGCCGCCGTGGTCCGCCGTCAGCATCCACATGTCGTTATGAGACCATGTCATCGCCCGTACCGGACTGTCGTGGGCCTGCAGGGGAGGATGGAGGAGGAAGGAGGTCAGTAAGAACCAGGAGAAAAGCCACACTAAATCAGCTGTAGTTCCTTAGTTTCTTCCTGTTTAATCCTGTAGAGACCAGAGGAGGTTAAAGCAGAGAGCATTGGGGCACCATGACAAAGACTTCTGTGGAGGTTCATGACCTCCAACCAGAGCTCAGGTGTTCTACAGTGTTCCTGAACCTCAGTAATGATGGATCAGACCTGAGGAACCAACCAGGAGTCTGTTCCTTAGAACATCAGTGATTCATAAGACTATTGATTGGTAAAGCAGATAATTCTGGTCATTAAACAGGTGAGTGTTGAGATGTTTACCTGAAGAATGGTCTCAAAGTTGAAGGTAAGTCCGTTCCACAGAGTGAACTCTCCACTGGAGGCTCCGGTCACCAGCCGGCGGCCTTCAGGAGTCCACTGCAAAGGAGACAAACCAGGTCAACTCATCTGGACCAAACATCTGCTGAGCATCTCCTGAACCTGTCAGACCCTGTCAGCATCAGAAGAACCAAACACCACCCTCCTCCTAGAACAGCTTCTAGAGCATTAACCCTACAGAACTCTGCTCCACCAAGACCTTCTCATCAAAGATAGACAGCTTCCTGCAGATGTAAAGTTTCTTCAAACTGTGGACCTGAGGGTCTAGTCCCATGTCTGATCCTCCATGACTCTGACATCCATCAGCAGATCAATACCTACGGATACGTATCAATCAGCAGAAATCAGAAAACTGTTCCAGGTGCCTAGTGCCACCCATATGTGGTTTCAGCCAATCACGTCCCTGATAACGGAGCATGCTCCCTGGGGCTCCCGACATCCAATTAGTGACCAGCTTGTTGTCAGGCATGGCAACAGCAAATTTTGATTTCAGCTGAAAATGTTCGGTATACAATCTTCAGGGGGGGTCCAGGGGGGCACAGCCCCCCTGAAGCCAAGAGGTTTTCAGTAAAATAGAGGTGATTTAGAATGAAAAACATGCATAGAATTACAGAAGACTAGATTGTAATGAATAAGTTAATTTAATGAAAAGTTAACTTACTTTTTCTTCAATGTTGTCTCACTGCATTTAGTCCTACAATTCTTACAGTTCTATAGGTCTTTTAACACTATTTACACTGGAGTTCTACACTGGTCACAAAGTCACTTCTAGTTAGGGTTACCACCTTTCAGAAATGAAAATAAAGGACGCCCACCACGGCCCCTCGGGGCCACAGTTCAGTAAAGTTGGAAAGATATTCACAGATTCGGACTTCCAGCATCAATAACTCATTAGATATATGTTGTGAAAACATAAACGATGCCTCTTTTCCATCACTGTAAGGTACACAATGTGCTACTTGATAAAACTGGGCTTGTAGCACATTGTGTACCTACAGAGAACAAGATTGAAGTTATTGAATATTTGTGTCTCTCTTTGCTGTTGCAGCGGTTTTGCAGACAGACGTCACACAGCCAGCTGCACATAGACACCAATGTTATTTCTGCAGCTTGAAAGACAGCTACTATTGATTAAACTGGGCTTGTAGCACATTGTCTGCCTTACAACAATGGGAAAGAGGCATCGTTTATGTTTAGACAACCTATATCTAATGAGTTATTGATGCTGGGAGTCCCAATCTGTGAATATCTTTTACAACTTTACTGAACTTGGGGCCACTACCACCTAAGGAGTGATATATTTAATTTTGAAAAAAGCATTTAGCCATACTTAAAGCTTTAAGTGCTTTATTAACATGAAACTAAGAGTTTTGTATTGTTTTATGATCACAGGTTCTGCCTGAACAGAAGTGGCATCATTTTAAACAGTGAAACCAAACTAATGAAATAAAATGTAATGAGCAACCAGTGAGCAATACTGGATTCTGCAAAAACAGAAACAACTGAATGCAGAGAACTGGACAAAGAAATTCTCTACAGACATTTTTTCCCATCTAAATCTTATCCTAACACAGTTAATGTATTAGCTTATTTATGTGTGTATGCATGTATTTACTGATTTATTTAGTGCTGTTAGCATATCAGAGTTCTGAGGGAGTTTTTCTTTAGATAGGCAAAGGCCATTTATTGATCACATATTGGCTGTTATATAAATGTTTATTAAAAACTAAAAGGCATTTAAAAAAATACTAAACAACTTAGGCATTTATTGAGTCACTAAAACACTGTAGAGTCTAGGACCACATCAGCATGATTCTAAGCATCCTCTGGTAAACTAACAACCAGATACTGATGTCTCTCACCATATGGACTTCAGGAGATGGTTAGATGATGATAAACTGTGACCTGCTGGTTGGGTTCTCTCTGTTCTCATGGTTCTTCCATGTTGGTCTCCTGATGCTGCCTTACTTCAGCCAGTCCATGAGCAACACAGAACACAGTTTGCCTTTTACCCACTGCCAGGGGTTCCACTCTTCCCACTCACGTCTGTACATTTGCAAACGTTTTTGCTTCTGTGGACGTGGTGGAGTTTCGGGTGTAGATATTTTTAAACACGCGGGTGCAGCGTGATCTGCTAGACCTGGCATCGGGTCCTCGCTACGTGGGTCCTACGAAGTTTAAATTGGCTGCCCTTAGTATTTCCTGTGTTTTATTTTGTTCCTTATGCAGTTTTGATGGCTGTGTGACAGACGTGTACGGGGCGTTTATGAAAATACGGAACAATTTGCGTCCCGTATTGATTCAATACAGGACGCGACAATTAATTGTCAAATAAAAGACGACTCCGTATTTTAAGGGACAGGTGGCAACCCTACTTCTAATGTCGCCTCATGATTCCACCAAAAACGATCCCAATAGCTCAAAATTCCAACACGAACATGCTGCCATGAATTGTAACAAAAGAATGCATCGAGCAATTTGATTGGTCCAATCGCTGGCAGCTCACCAATTTCGACCAACCGCAAGGCCTTTTACAATGCAGCAGGAGCTAGACTGGTTCTCTTTGTCTGTTACACTGCGGGAGAAACGCCGAGCGCTTCTCAAAAACCGGAAGCAAGAGTAACAAAAACATACCTCACCCCCCCTAAAATTTTCTCAACGGATTTGGACGATTCACAGAAATGATCAATTTGAAAATTGAAATGGCGGATTTCTGCAGAACGGCGGAAAATTGCCATGCCTGTGTTGTCTGGTTGGACCATCAGGGTGTGATGCAGCTGGACGGGCTGAACCAGAACCTGAGGAGCTGTCTTCTCCTCAGACAGGTTCCTGCCGCTGTTCACATCTAAAGGTTCTCCGTGTTCCTTCAATACATTGTCCAGTTCTAATAAAGTGGCAAAACTCTGGTTCTGCCCGTTATCTAAAACAGCTAGTTGGGAGATTATTATTACCTGATCCTGACCTGCAGCAGACATTAAAACCATCACCAGATGACCATCAAAACCGTCCACATGGAGGAGAACCTGGACATGTGGACGTCTGTTCAGTGTCACTTCCTGTCTGTAGGACTAATGAAGGACTACTGCCAGGTAATAATCTATGGGGTAAAGAGAGGCTCACCCTGATGACGAACACTGGACACTTGACTTTGTTGGTGGAGGTTCGGACGAACTTGGTAGTGACGGCGTTCATGGGGTTGTTCAGCATGCCGACAGGAGGGACGAGCTGCAGACACACAAACACACCTGTACCTGAGACAAAACACCACAACTGTTCACCTGCAGCATCAACTGGTGACTGAGGCATTTAGGGAACATATGTAAACTGCAGCATCTACTGGACTGTGAGGTGTTCAGGGAACATGTGTAAACTGTAGCATCTACTGGACCGTGAGGCGTTTAGGGAACATCTGTAAACTGTAGCATCTACTGGACTGTGAGGCATTCAGGGAACATGTGTAAACTGTAGCATCTACTGGACCGTGAGGCGTTTAGGGAACATCTGTAAACTGTAGCATCTACTGGACTGTGAGGCATTCAGGGAACATGTGTAAACTGTAGCATCTACTGGACCGTGAGGCGTTTAGGGAACATCTGTAAACTGTAGCATCTACTGGACTGTGAGGCATTCAGGGAACATGTGTAAACTGTAGCATCTACTGGACCGTGAGGCGTTCAGGGGCTCTGTAAAGGAGACGTACGTCATTGTAGCAGCCAGCGTCGGGCTGAATGGCTCTGAAGTCTCGGTGGTCCCGCTGCCACAGTCGGTTCTGCAGAGAACACAGATCGGGTCAGAACCCTGAAGCTGTTCTGAGGCTGAAAGCTGAAATAATGACGTGTTCAATGCGCCACTGATCCACGTTAAATAAAATAGTAACTGTCACCTGAAACAAAGAACATCTGAGAACCTAAACTCTGGGAAATGTTCACATTTACTAGAAAATATTCCTTTAATCAGTTCTGAAAACTAATCAATAATCAATCAGAAGGCTAATAGACAATATGAAGACTTTTTATTGCATTTCTCTCAACTCAACACCGATCACAGCTGATCAGTTATTGATAATGTGACTGAGAGAAGATCAACCAGTGAGTGATCAATCATTCTGACAAATGATCAATCATTCTGACGAATGATCAATCACTCTGTTCCGAACAAACATCTTGTCTTCTTCCACCTTCAAACTTCAGATTTTAGTGTTCTTTTGTTAAAACATGAAATTCAGATGTCACCAAATATACTGAGTGTTTAAATAAAGTTTAACCAGGTGTTACCTCCAGGTATCTGATGACAGAGTGTTTAAATAAAGTTTAACCAGGTGTTACCTCCAGGTATCTGATGACAGAGGGGTTGTAGTCGATGGTCTTGCGGTTCACGGCCTTCCTCATGCGCTTCCCATCGAAGGTGAGCTGCTGCATGGCCTGCTGCTGGGCGAAGTCCGGCCTCTTGTAGAACACCTGTCG
Source organism: Amphiprion clarkii (assembly GCA_027123335.1). Taxonomy (NCBI): domain Eukaryota; kingdom Metazoa; phylum Chordata; class Actinopteri; family Pomacentridae; genus Amphiprion; species Amphiprion clarkii. The sequence continues at coordinate 206,578 of CM049577.1, read as the reverse complement.
GGGCGCCTGGTGCTGGAAGCGCGGCATGTGGAAGAACCGCTGCGGCGAGCCGATGTCCGTCGCCATGGTGACCAGCTAAACCTGCAGGAGGAGGACCATCTGGTCAGGTTGTGTTTATACATACAGAAAATTTCACCTGTACGACAGGTAAACATGTAAATGTAGTACTAGATGGTAAATGTAGTACTAGAGCAGGGGTATTCAACTAAAACTCAAAGAGGTCCCGTCAGAGAAAACGTATTTAAGCAAAGGTCCAGAACATCATAAAGTCTAACTTCAATTAGTGCGATCTATGATGATGTAACCTAGAAGTTTCATCAGCGTCTGCATGTAATCAATAACTGACCATCAAATCAAATAAATTCAGTACGGTTCAAAAACATTTTGACAACATTTATTAACAAATAACTTTTGATAAAACTGTACATCTTAAAATTAAGCGCAGAACTTGAAAAAATAATGACTAAACAACGCGAACCAGCTTATATACATCTTTAACAATACCTAAATCGCAAAAAATGTAAACAATTCAACACTTCAACCCTAACTTTTGCCCTGCCAGTATTTTTTGAATTGTGTATTTTGAAGTGTGGTCTGAATGGCGTCAGGGAGCTCCGCCATTGGAGCAAGCTGGGGGGATGATGACGTCATCGCCCAAAAATAAAACTTGTAATATCTCAGAAAGTATAGCAGCACAAACGAAAATTTTAATGGCACAAATCAGCACAAACGAAGCACTAAAAAATTAGACCAGTCTGGTTCATTTTGGAGCAAGCTGGGGGGATGATGACCCCTGAATGACCTAAAAAATAATCTTTAATATCTCAAAAACTTTAGCAGCACAAACGAAAATTTTAACAGCACAAATCAGCACAAACGAAGCACTAACCACTCAGCCTGTTTGCTTGGATTTTTTCCGTGGGTGGGGGGTCAGCTTCACGGAGCTGCGTCAGGGTCGTTCTCAAACACATCTGGAGCTCATTGGTCAGTCTGGAACCATATTCAGTTTTGATTATGTTCATAGTTGAGAAAGGTTCCTCCAGCTGTATGTTGATCCAAACATGGTCAGCATGTGCAGGACTATTTCCCTCTCTGTCGCTTTATTCATTCTCTTTTTTCTGTCTCTCACCTCTCAACTGTTTTCTGAACACAGAGCTGTGATGTTTAGCAGCTGCAATGCAGAGACTTCATTGGCTGAGTAGCGTCATGTGGGATGGCTGAACTCGTACCTAATTGGTCTGTGTGTTTCCTGAGCTGATAACTAATGCCGTAAACACTGGGAAAGCTGTACCGGTAAAACAGAAGCGACCGGTTAAATTTAAAATCCCGTTACAGTTTACTGATTACAGGTCCGGTCTGTATAAGACGGCGTCTGGGTCCGGATCCGGACCGCGGACCACCAGTTAGTGACCCCTGTTCTAGAGGATAAATGTAGTATTAGAGGATAAATGTAGTACTAGAGGGTAAATGTAGTACTAGAGGGTAATAAATAACTGGTACCAATGAGTCAAACGTGATCAGTATTATTGATCCAGGATCAGGATCTAAAATTCAACAAATGTCAAACACCGAGTTCTAAATTAAGCTTCAACAAATCAGATTCTACAGATGGAACAGGCAGCAAAAGTCACATCTTTCATTTTTTCCAGCGGAGAAGATCCAGAAGTGATTGAAGGTTTCAGGTGTGATCCAGGTTCTCTCCTGGTTCTATCAGATGAGGAAGCAGCTGAAAGACCAACCAGGTGGAGCTGAGCACAGAAGCTCCATCAGCTGGTCCACCACAGCAGAACACTGGCGTCCTGAGTCTGAAGCAGAAGCATCCAGACCTGGACTGGACTCCACATTCCCTTTATGGGTTCTCCAGTTGTTTAAACAAACTCTCAGATCACTGAAGAGTTAAACACCAAACTATGGGGAGAACAGACCAGCTAAATGTTCAGAACATCCAGCCAGGTAGAAGTCATGAAAACACAGCCAAGGTCAGTCCAGGAGATACAGGAGGAGCTACAGCTGGACCAACTCCACCACTGGTCCAGAAACCAGCGAGCCTATCGTCTGACTTGGGGCGGGAGGGGATCCGAATATTTGGATCTCAAAATAAATATTCGCATACCACCATCATGACCGAATATTCGGATAATTTGATATTATTATTTTGTGTACCAAGCTGAGCTCATTCTGTGATTTATGATCTGATGTTTCTGTGGATATTTATTGATTTGTTTCACTCCTTTGATGAAGCTGAAAGTTTTACACTTTCTGTGTGAATTCTAATAAGTTTCTAATACTGGAAATAAAGTTGGTAATTTCTACATTGTCCCTCTTGATCTTCACTTAAAACAAGTCATCAGGATATTTTCAGTAATTAATGTAATTAATTGAAATAAATCATTAGTCCTGATATAATGTTCAGCCCTCAACTGTAAACGTACATAAATAGGCTTTCTGAATGTCCAGTCAAAACCGCAACATCAGAATACATACATATAAATATAAAATATATATATATATATATATATATATATACATATACATATATATATATATATATATATATATATACACACACACATACATACATATATAGCACTTTGACACTTTAATTACTTAATCAATTTGCATCTATCCATCTATCTATCCATCTATCCATCGTGTGTTTTTAGTCTTTATTTCTTACCGGTCTGGAACAGGTGCTCAGTACATTTCTAATAAAGGTCTTGAATCTTGAAATTGTTTCTGCTGCTAAAAACAAACCTCTAATTTTCCACCAGAAATCCTTCTAACAGAACACGGTTGAGTTTTTAACTTTATTTAAAACAGTTTTACTACAGCTCCATGTGAGCAGAAACAGGAGGTAAAATTCTGAGAAGAGATCTGACTGCAAAAAGAAATCAGCCGTAAGGAAATATTTCAGCAGAGAGAAGACGTTGAGCAAAAACAGGTTGGAAAGTTGGATTATTTCCATCAGTAGCAGAGTTCTGAAGGTCTGTCAGATGTCTGGAGCAGCTGAACCATGATAGAAAGGGTCAAACTGCTCTTCTCTGAGGATGCACTTCTCTTCAAAATCACCTCTGTCATTCTAGAATTATTCATGCTTTGCAAATAAAGTTATTCAAGTCACCTACAGAAAACTCCTGCTTTATTTACATCACAATAGAAACATTTACTGTCAGTGTTGTCCTCATGGTGCAGGTCATCCACCATATGAACACTGAAGACCACCGAATATTCGGATCTCAAAATTAATATCCAGATACCACCATCGGGACCGAATATTCAGGTCCAGCCCTAGTAACTACACCTCATTATAACACCACCCTGCTGGGTAACTACTAGAGGTCGACTGATATATCGGCCGGCCGATATTTTAGGCCGATATATGGACTTTTTCCAATATCGGCCATCGGCCGATATTTACAAATAAAAAGCCGATTTGTGATCAGGCACCCGTACGGGCAGCTGCCGCGACTGCTTTTCCCTTAGAAGGACCCCCGGCACTCAGAGAGCGGAGCATGAGTGGAGCGAGTGAGCCAGGCAACAACAAGCCTCGCTCCACACCTGCTTATTTGGTTAAAAAAAAAAAAAAAAAAAAACAGGTAAGAGATTTGTTTCTTGGTAAGAGAGAAAATGCAATGTTGATTTAGCCTTTAAAAGTCTTTACTGTGTGATCATCAAACTGTAAAAGTTAGCCGTTTAAGTTTTAGCATCAGCCTCAGGCATACAAGCAAGTGAGAAAGTGAAAGTAAATCTGTAGATGCACTGTGTGTGTGTGTGTGTGTGTGGTGCACGCCTATGCCCAGAGCGAGGCTGCTGCACGTCCCTCATCTGCACACCCAGCGTCTGTATGTTTATATTATCTAATTATACTAGCAGCTCCCCCCCGGTCAATCGTGATGGTGGCCCGACTTGAAAAGTAGATCGTGGGTCCCAAATTAGTGGGCACCCCTGATTTCCACAGACACCTGCAATAATCTACCCTGTTTCTTCCCAATCAATGTATAAACTTCAGTTCAGTGCCAGAAGTGGAAACTAAGTACTATATTAACACTATACATGAGTTAGTCTTAGTTTGATCCTGAAATGGAATATAGTGGTTAAGAAAAATCTGTGTAAAAAATGTATGTTGTGCAAGATTGCTCACATTTCATATGAGAAAAAAAGCTAAATACTGACTATATATTAAAATTATTATCAAACTGTAAGACTAAAATAGTGACACAAACTTTTGTGTTATACTTTGTGGTTTATCTAAAGATTTGTAATGTTTAACTGCACTACGTTATTTAATTTAATTAGCATTTGTTACAGTTTTTATTTTGTGATCATATTTATCTTTTAGACTTGAACAAGCAATTGCACTTTCAGGTTACTTTTTAATTGTATTTTTTGTAAACTTTTAAGGTTTTTTTTAGGTTATTGTACTTTTTCACTTTTTGTGTTCAATAAATGTTAGAGTTCTACTAGTGTATTTAATTTGTAATATATACATGTATATACTTTCAGTGTTTAAATTGCCTTTTGTAATTGATGTGCTTTTAAAAAAAAAAAAAAAAGGATATCGGCCTTAAAAATCGGCTTCAGATATCGGCCATCGGCTGAAAATTTTTTTAAAAATCGGTATTGGCATTTGAAAATCCCATATCGGTCGACCTCTAGTAACTACACCTCATTATAAAAACACCCTGCTGGTATTAACTACACAAAGACGACAGCTGGATTCAGAGAACGATCAGAGAAAAGAGTTTTAGCTGGTGAGCTGTAAATTATCCACTGTGTTCATGGTGCCCTGTGTTTACATCCAGACTGGGCTGTCAACCTTTTCACTGTCTCACACAAGCAACAGCTGGAACTCAGCAGGTTCTCAGGATGGTGGGAAGAAACGGCAGCTAAACACGAAGCTGGATGTCTCAGTAACAACAATAATTACTATCACTGTTGTTACTATTAGTATTACTATATAGCAGCAGCTAAACATGAGGCTAGATGCCTCTGTAATAATAATAATCATCATCATCATCATCATCATCATTATTATACATCAGCAGCTAAACACTAGGTGAGATGTCTCAGCAGTGGCTAACAGGGGGCTAATGCTAACAGGTGGTTAATGCTAACAGGGGGCTGGTGCTAACAGGGAGTTAATGCTACCAGGGGAAAGTGCTAACAGGCGGCTGGTGCTGGCTGGGGGTTAATGGTAATAGGTGGGTGGTGCTAACAGGGGGTTAATGCTACACGGAGCTGGTGCTAACAGGGGGTTAATGCTATCAGAGGGCTGATGCTAACAGGAGACTGGTGTTAACAGAAGGCTGGTACTAACAGGGGGTTAATGCTAACAGGGGGTTAATACTTAACATAGGGTTGGTGCTAACATGGAGCTGGTGCTAACAGGGGGTTGATGCTAACAGGGGGCTGGTGCTACCGCTAAAAGGGGGTTAATGCTAACAGGGGGCTGCCGCTAACGTGAACAAAAAGGCTCAGCCTCACCGACAGACGCTCTCGGTGTGTTTAACCGTCCAGACTCAGTCGGTCTGCCGGTGTTTCCGCCGTGTAGATCGTATGTTTTTCAATCTCTGGACCTCCTGTTGCTAACGCGGTTAGCTACAACGGCTACTTCTGCTAGCAGACTAAATGCTAGCAGATAACTCGGCTTGTAAACACGCTAAGACAACGGGAGGGGTAAAGGAGGTATTTAAATGAAATAAACCCCTCAGGTGTGTCAGAATGGGCAGTCTGGCTGCTGCTCTGTTGTGTTTTGTAGCGGGCTTAATGGCGGCCCTGCTCGGCAGCAGCTCCGAACACTCACCGAGGATCTCCGCAGCGCAGCAGCCGAAGTGTCTGTCATGAACCGGTCCGAATCCTCCTTGAAGCTCCGCTGTGGAGGAACATGAACGTCTCACACGTTACTCAGCTCAAATCTCAGCAGCTTTCTTTCTTTAGCCGCCAGCAGACTCCATCACGAAGCACCTTCTTCTCGGCCCTGCTGAAAAGCATGCCGGGAGATTTTCGGAACGGGCGGGAGAGCGCAGCGTCTTCACGCAAAGGATTCTGGGAGATAGAGTTTTACTTTGAAAGTTGGTGAAAGTGCTAGAACTGATCTTTATTACTCCGCCAAGCAACGGTGGAGTAATGTGACGATCAACGTACATTTGTCTGTGAATCTGTCTGTCTGTCTGTCTGTGTGAAACATTTCTCAAAAACGGAGCAAATGATTTGGATGAAATTTTCAGAGAAGGTCAGAAATGACACAAGGACCAAGTGATTAGAGTTTGGCAGTGATGCGGCTTATAGTTGTGATCTACAGCTTTGTTAAAGATTTCCCATTGGGAGATATAGCAGCCGACACCGCGTCGCTGTAACCACGATGTGAACACTGTGTCAGTTACCTGCTGACAATCACATGATTGCATCCTACTACAAACTGACTGATTTATCAGTTGGAAATCATACAAGGAACAAATGATTAAACTGTGGGCTGTTTCTGAGTCCCATCAATTCCTGCCGTCCGCTACATATTTAGGTCACGCAATGCAGCAAACCCCAGCCAGACACGTTAAGTTCAGCCGCCAGCCTTATTTTGAACACAAATTCACCTTTCTGTCCTTCACTCATTCCTTCACAGTAAGAGCTTGTCTTGGAGAATAACAGATAACGGCACATTACATTTTTATGAGTCAGACTGTTACAGATTGTAGTCTAATAAATCATGTAGCTTTATGTGAAAAACTGTAAAAATGTCCAATCTCAGGACATCAATAATTTCTGAGCTGCCAAAATCAAGCCACTGCTTCCAACAGCTTCATGAACTGAACATAACAGCAGCCTGTTGTTAACATTAGCACCCACATTCCAAAGGAACACACACACACACACACACACACACACACACACACACACACACACACACACACACACACACACACACACATATATATCAAAGGGTCAAAGGTCAAAGTCAGCCTAATTGTCAATTCTTCAATATGTACATTACATACCAAGAATCGAAATTTCATTACTCTCTCTTCCTGCAACAGTAGACATTAAATAAAGACTTAAAAAATAAGATATTAAAGGGCAAAAAAGAAGAAAGGAAGCAAAATTAGAGCCGAGCAACAACTAAGAACTAAGAAAAGCAGAACTGAGTGAAATGTAAACATGACCATGAGATAAAGTGATGGATTTAGTGCAGAATACTCAGAACAGTGCAAATAAGTAACAACAGTCCAAGAAGTGCAGATATGCTTGACGGTTGAATGTGCTGTTCCAGTGCAGATCAGAGGTTATTGAGCAGAGTTTGTGTATGTGGGGGAAGGGGGTGGTAGAGAGGGGGAGAGAGGGAAGAGAGTTCAGCTTCCTGACAGTCTGGTGGATGAAGCTGTTGCTCAGTCGGCTGGTCCTGGTCCTCAGACTCGTCAGTCTCCTCCCTGATGGCAGCAGGCTGAACAGGTTGTGGGACGGGTGTGTGGGGTCTCCTGCAATGCTTAGTGCTTTGGGAGTAAGGCGGGTGCTGTAGATGTCCTGGAGGGAGGGGAGAGAGACACCCACAATCCTTTCTGCTGCTGGAGGGTCCTGCAGCAGGAGGAGGTGCAGGAGTCGTACCACGCTGTGATGCTGCTGGACAGGATGCTCTCCATGGTGCCTCTATAGAAGGTGGACATGATGGGGGCGGGGCACTGGCTCTTCTCAGCTTACGCAGGAAGTAGAGACGTTGTTGTGCCTTCCTGACCAGTGATGTTGTGTTTCTGGTCCAGGAGAGATTTTCTGAGACGTACACACCCAGGAACTTGGTGCTGCTCACCCTCTCCACAGCTGCACCGTTGATGTTGAGAGGAGCATGCTGGGTGTGTCCTCTCCAGAAGTCAACAACCATCTCCTTTGTCTTCTCCACGTTCAGAGAGAGGTTGTTGGTGCTGCACCACCTGGCCAGGTTGCTCACCTCACTCCTGTATTGTGTCTCATCGCTGTTACTGATGAGACCCGCCACAGTTGTGTTGTCCGCAAACTTCATAAAAAGATTGGAGCTGTGAGCTGGAGTGCAGTCATGGGTCAGCAGGGTGACGTGTAGGGGGCTCAGCACACATCCTTGGGGGGCCCCCATGTTCAGGATGATGGTGCTCGATGCCTTGATGCCGACCTGTACTGCCTGTGGTCTATCTGTCAGGAAGTCCAGTAGCCAGTTGCACAGTGAGGTGTTGAGTCCAAGCTGGTCTAGTTTGTGGATGAGTTGCTGGGGGATGATGGTGTTAAATGCTGAACTAAAGTCTATGAACAGCATTCTAACATAAGAGTCCTTGTTTTCCAGGTGTGTGAGGGCTGAGTGGAGTGCAGTGGAGATTGCATCATCGGTTGAGCGGTTGGTCCGATATGCAAACTGGTAGGGGTCCAGGGTGGGTGGAGGAGGGATTTGATGTGGTGCATGATTAGCCGTTCAAAGCACTTCATCAGGATGGGGGTGAGTGCAACCGGGCGGTAGTCGTTGAAGGAGGAGGGGGATGACTTCTTCGGTACCGGGATGATGGTGGCTGTTTTGAGGCGCGTGGGGACAACAGCCTGCCTCAGAAAGATGTTAAAAATGTCTGTGAAGACATCCGTGAGTTCCCCAGCACAGTCTCTCAATACACGACCAGGAATGTTGTCAGGACCCGGAGCTTTGCAGCTGATCCTGCTGAGGGCTCTCCACACACTCTCCGGGGACAGTGACAGCACCTGGTCACTGGGAGGAGGTGTGGTCTTCTGTGCAGGGGTGCTGCTGTTTGCTTCACACACACACACACACACACACACACACACACACACACACACACACACACACACACACACACACACACACACACACACACCTTCTGATTATATATATATATATATATATATATATATATATATATATATATATATATATATATATATATATAAATCAAGTTCTGCAGATCGCTCCCTGACGTCCCCGGTCTGTGTCCAATCAGAGTAGAGCGCGTGTGTTCGCTCGAACTGCCATCTCGCGCTATTTCTTCGCCGTCGCCAACCGTCCACGGTAAGTTCTCTTTTATCCTCCGGTGACTGCTGCAGTGGGCTCATAGATACAGTCAGGGACCGGGACAGAGCAGACAGCCGGTTACCGACCTGACGTCTCGGTCTGAAAACAGTTTGTCACACTTTAAAGCCACGTAACGGCTATGACGCGAACTGCGGCTAAATACTAACTTCTGCTGACCGCTGCTAACTTCTGCTACCTTGTGGTGCTAGTTGTCTCAACCATCAGTTCTGTCAGCTGGTCAGACTGAATCATCGCGGAGAGCTGTAGCTCAGAGGTCTCCAACAGTGTAATGTGCATTAGGAACCTTCATGCCGGTAAACTGTTTTGATGGCAGCTGGTGTTTCTGGTTATCTGATGAGCTCAGCTGCTGGGTAAAGTTTAGCTAAAGGCCAAACGTCCTTCATTTATTCTGTGATGATGGTTAATAATGTTCTGTAAACAGCCGTTCATACATTAATATCTGATGAAAACCTGATGACTGAGAAATATTCTGACTTTCATAAACACATTAAACTTTTAATAAAATAACTAATAGCTGTTTGCAGCTGAGACCCACCCGTCTGCAGGAAATCCAAAAGAAAAACCAACCAAATCTTCCTGGAGTTCCCCCTGACCTCCTCAGAACATCTGGTTCTTCATCTCCAGAAACTTTATTAATGATCAGAGTTCTACCTTCATCCTGGGAATATTTCCAGAGTTCCATAGAGGTGGGTCCAGATTTATCACTTTTAATGGACTTTTTCAGAAGTTCATCAGTCCAGCAAACAGAACCATGACATTTAGGAGGAAAAACATCTGAGGTCTGATAAAAACTGACTCCAGATCTGTTTAAATCCATCCAGGTGTCACAGTCTGAAGCTGATTTCTGATCATTTCCTCTCTGACCAGCTGATAAATCAGTAGCTTCTGTGATCAACCTGTACAGGTGCTCTGTGACCAGCAGCTGTCAAAAGGTTCATGGAGCTGTTTGTTGTTTCCTCTGCAGCCGGACAGACGTCACCTGAGCAGCAGAGATGAGCAGAAGGAACCGCCGGGCCAGGTGAGACACACACCTGTCTCACAGAAACACACCTGTCTCACAGCAACACACCTGTCTCACAGCAACACACCTGTCTCACAATAACACACCTGTCTCACAGAAACACACCTGTCTCACAGCAACACACCTGTCTCACAATAACACACCTGTCTCACAGAAACACACCTGTCTCACAGAAACACACCTGTCTCACAGAAACAGACTGTGTTGATCAGCTGACCAACTCTCAGCTCCTGCACCTTGAACAAAATTAACTCTATAAAATATCGTATTTCTCAGATGTAAAACTTGAAATATCAGCATTAAAATGACTGAAAACAGAGCAGGTTCACCTGGTGGCTTGTTCTGTGTGAGGGGCTGAGTGGTGTTGTGTTGTGCTGTGTTGTGTAGAGTTGTGTCGAGTCGTGTCGTGTTGAGTTGTGTTGTGTTGATGCTGTTTCAGGACTCAGAACCGGTCCGCCTGTTTTAAGGTTCTGGATGTTGGACTGAGCAGAGCGACTCTACAGAAATCTGGATGGACCAAAGACGAGGTGACTACAGAGAGAGAATCAATAATCAATCACCAGAGTATTGATGATCAGGATGATGATGTGATCTTCCTCCTCAGGATGAGAAGCTGCACAGTTTGGTGAAGGACTTCGGAACCAACAGCTGGACCTCTCTGTCTGCTCATTTCAAGGTGAGTTCAGCTGCTGTCATCTCTGAAGATCAATCAGGCTGTCAGCAAAAGAGGATGAATCTTTAGAACGGTTCTGTAGAGAACAGTGGACGTACTGGGTTCTGTTGTTTCCAGGGTCAGAGGTCCGGTGTGGAATGTCAGCGGCGCTGGCAGCAGATCAAGAACCCAGAGCTGGTCAAAGGCCCGTGGACTCAGGAGGAGGACCAGAAAGTAAATAACCCTGGACTGGTTCTGACACAATGTGGACTTGGTCTGTCTCTGAGAGACCAGGACTGGTTCTGACCCTGGTGTTCTCATGTGCAGGTCCGGGAGCTGGTCCACAAGTTTGGTATGAAGCGCTGGTCGCTCATCGCCAAGAACCTGCACACTCGTAACGGGAAGCAGTGCCGCGAGCGCTGGCACAACCACCTGAACCCGGCTGTGAAGAAGAGCTGCTGGACCCTGGAGGAGGACCGGATCATCTGCCAGGCCCACCGCCTGCTGGGGAACCGCTGGGCCGACATGTCCAAGCTGCTGCCGGGCAGGTAGGTGGACCACCTGGGGGGGGGGGCGGAGCCACCAGTCAGTGTTTAACTTGTCAACTTTACAGTCTTGCATCTCCATGGAAACGGAACCGCCGTGAATGACAGAGGAATCAAAAATGTCAGGAATCGGAAAGAAATCACTTTTTTTTTGGTTTATTAGTTTACAAAAATGTTAAACCCTGAACCATCACGTCCACCATGGTTCCTCAGATGTTAAACCCTAGACCAATGTTGTCTCCTCATCCTGTAGATGTTTTTCTATCTCCATGTTTCCTCTCTACTCTGCTCATCATCTGTAGATGTTTCTCCATGCTTGATGGATCTCCAACTACCTGCTCCTCTGTTCTCTGTTTCTGCTGAATTTATTTTAGTCTCTGAGGAAACACTGCCTGCAGTTCAACCTAAAACTCTCTGAAAGTTTTGGTCTCAGCTGAGTCGTTCCTGGAGAACCAGAACCAGGAGGAGGCTTTGGTTTTGGAAGATCTGACTCTAGCAAAGGGTTTATTTTTCAATGAGATATGAATAAATCAGTTGTTGTGATGAAATATCAGAGTTTAAAAGTCAGATTTGGGTAATATTCCTGTTGGAGTGACAGATGATACCTTCATGTACCGTCTGAACATTGGAAATCTGGCGATTCTTTCTGTTTTGACAGTTTCTGGCTCATACATGGTAATGTTAGAGATTTTCTCAAGGTGAGAAGCTTTTTGCAGCAGCTTTGGGTTCAGATGGTGTTGAGGTGTTCTCTGTGGACCTTCTGACCTCCAGTCGTGTGGATGCTGTTGTGTGTTTTTCTCAGGACAGATAACTCCATTAAAAACCACTGGAACTCCACCCTAAAGAGGAAGGTGGAGAAGGAGGGCTACCTGCAGGTCCTCTACAGCTCCTCCATCAACTCCTCCAACACCTCCAGACCAGCATCCAGCACCACCCCCACCAAGGTCTGCTCCACCTGCAGCTGCCTGCAGCCACTGTGAAGTTGATGCTGTTGATAGTGATGCTGTCCTGTCCTCCAGCAGGAAGACAGTCTGTCCACCGTGAAGGACGAGTCCACCTCCACCAATCACAGCAACTGCAGACGCCACAGGAACCCCGCGCACCAAAGCCCCGCCCACCAGTGCTCTGCCTGTTTTCCCACCTCCTCGGGTTGCCGCTCCTCTCTGAGCATGTGCGAACTGACAGCATCTGTAGACCTGATGGAAAAGGTTAGTTAGTTAGTTAGCTAGCTAGCTAGCTAGTTAGTTAGTTAGCTAGTTAGTTAATTAGTTAATTAGTTAATTAGTTAATTAGTTAGATAATTAGCTAGCTGGCTAGCTATTTAATTAGTTAGCTAGTTAGTTTGTTTGTCAGTTGGTTAGTTAGCTGGTTAGTTAGCTAGTTAGTTTGTTACTTGGCTGATGGATTCATTAGTTGGTTAGTTAGTTGGTTGGTTAATTAGTTGGTTAGTTGATTGGTTAGTTAGTTGTTTCGTTAGTCAGTTGGTTAGTTGATTGGTTAGTTAGTTGTTTCGTTAGTCAGTTGGTTGGCTAGTTGATTAGTTAGTCGGTTAGTTTGTTGGTTAGTCAGTTAGTTGGTTGGTTAGTTAGTTGGTTTATTAGTTAGTTGGTTGATTAATTAGTTGGTTGGTTGGTTGGTTGGTTGGTTAGTTGTCTTTCCCATCATCACACTGCAATAAGAAGCATCAATGCTGCGTGTTTGTCAGGTTCAAAACTGTCATGTGATTCTACCATAAATTTGTGGCTTTGCGATTAGTAAATAATTATCTGATCCAATCACAGAAGCTGGAGATGTGGAGCTCAGAGGAGGCGGCTTCCTCTCTGAAACCAGACGTGACCTCCAGTCAGTCAGTTGTCGATCTGAGCAGGAGCTACGTAAGGCATCTGATAGTTATATTACAGCCACTACAATCAAACCAAGTGTTTCTCGGAGGTCTTAATGATGAAGTGTTAACAGACTACCTGCCATCAAAAATAAAGTCATTTAAAATATATTAACAAATACGGCAGAGGACGGAGGACATGATGTCAGAAGTGTATTGTAGATTAGCTGCAGTGCCTGGATGTTCCACCAGGTGGAGCCTCTTAGTGTTGAGTGATAGGGAGTTACAAGTGTTTGCTGATTCATTGAATGAGTGCTGCTCCTGGTAATGTGTTAATTTACAGGTTGTGGTCTACAGGTTGCAGGTATGAAGCTGGTAAACAGTGATGATGGCTCCATGGACTCCTGGAACAGCAGCAGTGAGACAGGAGCTCTGATCTTCTCCCCCTCTGAGGTAAACGCCACACAGGTGTGTTTAGAGACTCACTGCATCAGTGGACATTTGTGATGTTTGTTTGTGCTCAGTTCTTCAGCCTGTGTGCTGCTGAGGATCTGAAGCTGAATCATCCAGCTCTCACCTCCACCCCCATCTGTTGCCTCAAACACCTGAACAGCACCCACCTGGATGACAACCTGCACTGCAGCCTCAGCTCCCTGTAGGTCCAGTAACACTGCAGCTCCTAGTAGGTCCAGTACCACTGCAGCCTCAGCTCCCTGTAGGTCCAGTAACACTGCAGCTCCCAGTAGGTCCAGTACCACTGCAGCCTCAGTTCCCAGTAGGGCCAATAACACTGCAGCCTCAGCTGTCCGTAGGTCCAGTACCACTGCAGCTCCCATTAGGTCCAGTAACACTACAGCCTCAGCTCCTCGTAGGTCCAGTAACACTGCAGCTCCCAGTATGTTTTCTGAGCAGATCATCTGTGGATTCTATGTTCTCCCTATGTTCCTCCTACAGTCAGTTGTTTGTTTTGGTCAGAACCGGTTGTAGCAGATTGCAGGTCCATTTCTTACCTGATACCAGAATCTTCTAGAGCGGATTCACTCTGGTGAAATCAGTTTGTAATATTTTCATATTGCAGTTCTGGTAATAGAGCTTCTGGCTGTGAAACAGAGACAGTTCTACCATGTCATTTAGCAGACACATTTATCTGAGAGTAGATGTACATGTTTACATGTTTTATTGGCTGGAATCAAATGTGTGTTAAATGATCCTTCCATGGTCTCTTGTTGGTTTGACCAACCACCTACCAACATGCTGATATGAGCCTTAAAGTTCACCCACAATGACCTTCTAAGGTTTTCTCAGGTGGATTATCAGAAACAGAAACACATCCAAGGAACCAGTGATTGTCTCTAGCACTGTTCACACTAGGATACATCCCATAATACTGATTGGGGATAGCTGGTTATCTGCTCGGCCGATTATTGTTGCTGATATTTTGCATTTTTCTGATTATCGGTATGAGTAAATTAACTGACTGATCATTGATAAATTAAAGCTCTATTTCTGGTCTGATGCAGCTCCTCTATCCATCATTACTTTGTGCTCTCAGAAATGTCTTTCAATCAAAAACTGAAAAAAACTGAACAAAGAACACAAATTGTCACCACAAACCAGGAAATTAGCCTCTTTCACAATGGCTAAGGCTATGCTAACGGTTAGAAAAGTTAGAAAGCAGCAACAGATTAAAGTGAAACAGAGTCTGGAAAGCAATAATAATAATATCTTAAAATAAGGACCACAGTTCATATAATAAAGTCCATAAATAAAAGCATTAAAACCGTAAAAGATTAAGAAAATAGAGAAGAACAGCAGACGTACCTGCAGGAGACAAACCGATTAATCTCAGTCTGTCCTAATTTAATCTCTCCTGTTTCTGTTGGACTTATTCAGTTATTGTCACCTTATTAATGAAGCAGCCAAGTCATGAATGACAGGTTCCTGCTGTCACATGCTGTTAAAACAGTACACAAGATTTATATTGGTTCCAATATACGGCCCTGATTACCAGTAGCCAACATGATTACCTAAAAACCCACATCGGTTGATCCCTATCACTGATGCTCAAAGTTGGTCACTCCTGTAGCCTACTGATGAAGTTCTGAGGCTCAGAAATGATGGAAAAAGTCCATTAAAAAGTGATAAATCTGGACCCACCTCTATACACTTCAAGCCCCTGGAATGTTCTAAGTGAGACTAAACTTAAAGACTGGAAGCAGGAAAGGAGAACATCCCCTGGAGAAAGTTCTAGAGTAGACCTACCGACAAACTGTACAGTTGTCAGTAGGTCTACTCTAGAACTTTCTCCAGGGGACGTTCTCCTCTATGGACTTGAAGGACCTGGAACTCTGGAAATATTCCCAGTACGAAGGTCGAACTCATTAATGATCATTAATAAAGTTACTGGAGATGAAGAACTAAACAGACATCTGAATGATGATGAGTTTCAGCCTAAACTGCAGCTGTTGTGTTCAGGACCTCCTCAGAGATCAGAGAGAAGTTCCAAGTCCTGCAGTCAGCTCCTCAAACTCCAACACCACTAAAGATCAGTGACCAGGTGAATATTAGCCAATTCTAACGGTTAACCAGTCTCAGTAACACGTTCTAACGGTTAACCGGTCTTAGTAACTTAGTAACATGTTCTAACGGTTAACCAGTCTCAGTCACACATTCTGACGGTTAAAAAGTCTTAGTAACCCGTTCTAACGGTTAATCAGTCTCAGTAACACGTTCTAATGGTTAACCAGTCTCAGTAACACATTCTAATGGATAACCAGTCTCAGTAACATGTTCTAACGGTTAACCGGTCTTAGTAACACGTTCTAACGGATAACCAGTCTCAGTCACACGTTCTGTTGGTTAAAAAGTCTTAGTAACCCGTTCTGACGGTTAAAAAGTCTTAGTAACCCGTTCTAAAGGTTAACCAGTCTCAGTAACACATTCTAACGGTTAACCAGTCTCAGTAACCCGTTCTAACGGCTAACCAGTCTCAGTAACCCATTCTAACGGTTAACCGGTCTTAGTAACTTAGTAACCCGTTCTAACGGTTAAAAGGTCTTAGTAACCCATTCTAATGGTTAACCAGTCTCAGTAACACGCTCTGATCTTAGTAACCCATTCTAACGGTTAGCCAGTCTCAGTAACCCGTTCTAACGGTTAACCAGTCTCAGTAACACACTCTGATCTTAGTAACCCGTTCTAACGGTTAGCCAGTCTCAGTAACCCGTTCTAACGGTTAACCAGTCTCAGTAACCCGTTCTAACTGTGAACCAGTCTCAGTAACCCATTCTAACGGTTAGCCAGTCTCAGTAACCCGTTCTAACGGTTAACCAGTCTCAGTAACATGTTCTAATGGTTAACCAGTCTCAGTAACCCGTTCTAACGGTTAACCAGTCTCAGTAACTTAGTAACCCATTCTAATGGTTAACCAGTCTCAGCAACCTGTTCTAACGGTTAACCAGTCCCAGTAACACGTTCTAACGGTTAACCAGTCTCAGTAATGCGCTGTAACGGTTAACCAGTCTCAGTAACACGTTCTAGCAGTTAACCAGTCTCAGTAACACGTTCTAACGGTTAACCAGTCTAGTTTACCACAGTTTACCAATCCCCCCCCATTGGAAGTTTTCTCTTTTTGTTGCTTTTCAGAATTGATTCTGGATCATTTTATTTTCACTTGTTGGACAAGAATGTACAGTAAAGACTCTTTCTTGTCAAAGTGACAATGCATTTTAAAAAAGTAATGTCAGTAAATATAAACCATAAATCAGTGACTCCATCAGTGTTCTCCTCCTTCCAGTCAGGATCTAGTAGATGAACCTTAAGGTCCATCATGTGGATCCTGTTGGTCTTCATCAGTCTGAACATCTGAACTTTCTCCTCCTTCTTCTTTATAAACTCTTAAACTTTGTCAGGTTCCTCAGGAATCCTGATCAACAGAGCCTTTATGGTCCAGACTCTAGTTCTCAGCTGGATGGAGGTCTGGACTCTGACTCTTCCAGAACTTCCACCTTGTTGTCTTCAAACCATCTCTGAGGATCTTTGTCTGTTTGCTTCGACTCATCGTCTGGATGGAAACCTGATATTCTCCACGTCTCAGTTCTCTTCAGACTGCATCAGGTTGTCCTCCAGGATTTCATTTACCCTCTACCTTTACCAGCATTCTAGGACCTGCTGCTGAGGAACACCATGATGCTGCCACTACCGTACTTCACATCCTCATGATACCACCACCATGCTTCACACCATGATGCTGCCACTACCGTGCTTCACATCATGATGCTGCCACCACCATGCTTCACATCATGATGCTACCACCACCGTGCTTTACATCATGAGGCATGACTGATCAGAGTTCTCAGTTTCTTGGAGTGTTCTTTAGTCTTCAGGGTGTCGTTCTATCCGGGAGTACTGAGCCTTCCAGATAGTGGAGCCTTTATACTACTGTCTTTTTTTGTTACCTTTTATACTTTTAAAAAATATTCAATATTACTTTGTAGAAATCTGTTTTCACTTTGAAGTTTTGTTCAGGTTGAGTTTATATTTTTTGTAAATGTTTGTAAAAAACAAAACTAAAACAAATAACCAATTTAAACTGACCACAATTCAGTGATGAACAACAATAAATGGAGACAACTTCCAACGAGGTAAATACTTTTAACAACTTCTGTATATTGGTTCCAAATATCAGTTATTTGTCTCTTTGATTACCAATTATCAGTTTCAGTTTTTAAAAACCTATGAACACTGTGTGTGTTTGTGCTGCAGGTTTCAGTTTGTTTGAGCAGGACGATGAATCTGATCTGGGAGGAAACAAACGTTGAACTTGACAGTCTGCAGTCTGAGAGCAGCTCTGAGGTCAGACACACAACACAACAGCAACACAACGCAACACAACAGCAACATTAACAGCAACACAACATCAGCAATAACACAACAGCAACATAACACAACAACAGCATTAACAGCAGCACAACACAACAACGGCAACTTAACACAACAACAGCATTAACAGCAACACAACACAACAACATTAGCAGCAACACAACAGCATTAACAGCAACACAGCAACATTAACAGCAGCACAACAACATTAACAGCAGCACAACAACATTAACAGCAGCACAACATCATTAACAGCAACACAACAAGATAATAATAAAACAACAACAACATTAACAACACAACATCACAAGAAGACTGAATGTCAGGAGCACCGCTGACCAGTGTAAATGTTGACACCTGGTTTAAAAGAACACTAACAAGTCAGACTGTTTTATAGGATGCCCAGCAGAACCTTCTACAGCTCAGTGTTCTGGATCTGGACCTGCACAACAAACTCTTTGCCTCTGACCTCCAGGTGCAGGGAGAGAGTCTGCTGAGCTCCGCCCTGCAGGTTCAGCTTCAGCCCGGTTCAGTCCAACAACAGCTTCAGCTTCATTCCAGCTCAGTCCAGCAGCAAGTTCAGGTTGAGTCCGGCTCCACCTCAGAGGTCCACACAGAGGGTGGTTCTGTCCCAGGCTGCGCGGAGTTCGGCTGCTTCCCGTTAGATGCTCAGGTGGAGGTGTGGTGGAACCAGCAGCCCATCAGTTACCTGCTCTCCCCACACTGTTCTGCTCACAGACAGAACCCTTTTGAGGTCAGAACCAGCACCTGTTCTGTTTGAAACAAAGATGCTCAGGTGCAGCAATAAGTCTATGTGTAAATAGACCTATGAGATGTCGGACCTGTTGTCTCACCTGTCATGATGTCAGAGTTGATCCAACAGTAAACCTACCTGTGAGAGTCAGAGTTAGAGTTAGCAGATGTTTTGAAGTCTCTCAGGTGTGTGTTGTGTTTCCAGCTGAGCGGCGAGCTGCAGGTGGTGATGTTTGGTAAAACAGACGACCAGGTGAGTCTGACGGAGCAGGCGAGACTCTACGTGGAACCGTGATGGACGCCCAGCAGCCGGTGAGTCGCTCCGCCGTCACAGATTCACAGTAAACACGAAGAACAAGACGTCCTGATCAGCCCCTCATTTAATGTTTAGTATCCATTTACCTGATGATACACTTTAAATACTTCAAAGTTACTTCATCAAGTGTATCTGTAGAGTAAAACTGCATTTCTGGATCCAGTCTGTTCCTTAATGTTCTTTGTCTGGAACCTTGTAGCAAAGCTCCAGTAGAACCCAGTATAAAGGTAACATTACTGGGTAAATGTAGCATTAGAGGGTAAATGTAGTACTAGAGAGTAAATGTAGCATTAGAGGGTAAATGTAGTGCTAGAGGGTAAATGTAGCATTAGAGGGCAAATGTAGTACTAGAGGATAAATGTAGCATTAGAGGGTAAATGTAGTACTAGAGGATAAATGTAGCATTAGAGGGTAAATGTAGTACTAGAGGGTAAATGTAGCATTAGAGGGTAAATGTAGTATTAGAGGGTAATTGTAACGTTAGAGGGTAAATGTAGTACTATAGGATAAATGTAGTACTGGAGAGTAAATGTAGTATTAGGGGATAAATGTAGCATTAGAGGGTAAATGTAGTACTAGAGGGTAAATGTGGTATTAGAGGGTAAATGTAGTACTAGAGGGTAAATGTAGCACTAGAGGGTAAATGTAGTATTAGAGGGTAAATGTAGCATTAGAGGGTAAATGTAGTACCGGAGGGTAAATGTAGTATTAGAGGGCAAGTGTAGCATTAGAGGGTAAATGTAGTACCAGAGGATAAATGTAGTATCAGAGGGTAAATGTAGTATCAGAGGGTAAATGTAGCATTAGAGGGTAAATGTAGTACCGGAGGGTAAATGTAGTATCAGAGGGTAAATGTAGTACTAGAGGGTAAATGTAGCATTAGAGGGTAAATGTAGTACCAGAGAGTAAATGTAGCACAAGAGGGTAAATGTAGTATTAGAGGGTAATTGTAACGTTAGAGGGTAAATGTAGTACTAGAGGATAAATGTAGTACTGAAGAGTAAATGTAGTACTAGAGGGTAAATGTAGCATTAGAGGGTAAATGTAGCATTAGAGGGTAAATGTAGCACTAGAGAGTTAATGTAGCATTAGAGGGTAAATGTAGTACTAGAGAGTAAATGTAGTATTAGATGGTAAATATAGTATTAGAGGGTAATTGTAACGTTAGAGGGTAAATGTAGTACTAGAGGGTAAATGTAGTACTGGAGAGTAAATGTAGTACTAGAGGGTAAATGTAGCAGTAGAGGGTAAATGTAGTACTAGAGGGTAAATGTAGTATTAGAGGGTAAATGTAGCACTAGAGAGTAAATGTAGCATTAGAGGGTAAATGTAGCAGTAGAGGGTAAATGTAGTACTAGAGGGTAAATGTAGTACTGGAGAGTAAATGCAGTACTAGAGGGTAGATGTAGCACTAGAGGGTAAATGTAGTACTAGAGGGTAAATGTAGTATTAGAGGGTAAATGTAGCACTAGAGGGTAAATGTAGCACTAGAGGGTAAATGTAGCATTAGAGGGTAAATGTAGCACTAGAGGGTAAATGTAGTATTAGAGGGTAATTGTAACATTAGAGGGTAAATGTAGTATTAGAGGATAAATGTAGTACTGGAGAGTAAATGTAGTACTAGAGGGTAAATGTAGCAGTAGAGGGTAAATGTAGCATTAGAGGGTAAACGTAGCATTAGAGGGTAAATGTAGCACTAGAGAGTAAATGTAGCATTAGAGGGTAAATGTAGTACTAGAGAGTAAATGTAGTATTAGATGGTAAATATAGTATTAGAGGGTAAATGTAGTACTAGAGGGTAAATGTAGTACTTGAGGGTAAATGTATTATTAGAGGGTAAATGTAGTATTGGGGTGCGATGCTCACCGGGCAGTAGTGGCAGGAGCGGGCGCCTGAGCGCACCGCCACCTGGCAGTGTAGACTAACTCTGGGGATGTGGAACGTCACCTCACTGAGGATGGAACCAAAATCCTGAAGACCGGCTGGACTCTCTCCTTTTGTTGCACAGGGTGAGAGGCGCCAGTCGAATGTGGGGAAACTCAGGAACCCCCGGCTGATCACCGCTTTGTTGGCGTTCTCCCTGGAGAACCAGAGGGTCGCCTCTCTGAGGGGAAAACTCTGACTGTTGTCTGTTCTTATGCACTGAACAGCAGTTCAGAGTATTTGGCCTTCTTGGAATCTTTGGGTGGTTCCTACAAGGGGTACCGTCTGGGGACTCCATAGTTCTCCTGGAGGACTTCAACGCTCACGTGGGTAATGATGGAGAAACCTGGAGGAGGTCATTGGGAAGAACAGCCCAATCTGAACCTGAGTGGTGTTTTGTTATTGGACTTCTGTGCTGGTCATAGACAAGCTTTAACAAACACCATGGTGAAGCATCAGGTTCTCATAAGTGTACTTGGTACCAGAGCATTTTAGGTCAAAGGTTGATGATCAACTTCATAGTGGTATCATCAGTCCTGCGACCGGATGTCTCGGACACTCAGGTGAAGAGAAGAGCAGAGCTGTCAACTGATCACCACCTGGTGGTGAGTTGGATCTGGTGGTGGGGAAGGCTGCTGGACAGACCTGGTAAACCCAAACGTGTAGTGAGGGTGAACTGGGAACATCTGGTGGAGGACCCTGTCCGTAGGGTTTTCAACTCCCACCTCTGGAAGAGTTTCTCCTGCATCCCGGGGGAGGTTGGGGACATGAAGTCTGAGTGGTCCATGTTCAAAGCCTCCATTGCAGAAGCAGCTGTTAGGAGCTGTGGTCTGAAGGTCACTGGTGCCTGTCACAGCGGCAACCCAAAAACCTGCTGGTGAACGCCAGTGGTGAGGGAAGCCATCAGGCTGGAAAAGGAGGCCTTTAAGGCCTGGCTGGCTCAGGAGTCTCCTGAAGCAGCTGACAGGTACCGGTCGGCCAAAAGGGCTGCAGCTGCTGCAGTTGTGGAAACTAAAACTCAGGTATAGGAGGAGTTCAGGGAGGCTCTGGAGAAGTACTTTGGGTTGGCCTCGAGGAAGTTCTGGCAAACCGTTAGACGCCTCAGGAAGGGGAGGCAGGCTTTTACTCAGGCTGTGTACAGTCGGGGTGGAGAACTGTTGACCTGTACTGGGGACATTGTCGGACGGTGAAAAGAGCACTTTGAGGAACTCCTGATTCCGGTAAACACGTCCTCCGTGGAGCAGGCAGTGCCAGAAGATTCGGGGACATCTTTGTCCATATCTGTGGCAGAGGTCGCCGAGGTAGTTCAAAAGCTCCTCGGTGGAAAGGCGCCAGGTGTGGACGAGCTTGGCCCTGAGATGCTGAAGGCTCTGGACATTGTTGGACTGTCATGGCTGACACGTCTCTACAATGTCATTGGGCATTGGGTACGGTACCTGTGGAGTGGCAGACCGGGGTGGTGGTTCCCATTTTTAAAAAGGGAGACCAGAGAGTGTGTTCCAACTACCAGGGTGTCATACTTCTCAGCCTTCCTGGGAAGGTTTACTCTGGAAGGGAGGCTTCGACCGATTGTCGAACTTCAGATTCAGGAGGAGCAATGCGGAGTCCGTCCTGGTTGTGGAACGGTGGATCAGCTCTTTACCCTTATGGAGCTGCTGAGGGGGTCATGGGAGTTCGGCCTGCCAGTCTACATGTGTTTTGTGGAGCTGGAGGTCTATGACCGTGTCCCCTGAGGGGCTCTGTGGGGGGTACTAAGGGAGTATGAGGTACTGAGGGAGTATGGGGTACTGAGGGACTATGGGGTACCAGGCTCTCTGATATGAGTCATTCGGTCCCTGTACAACCAAAGTGAGAGCTGTGTCCACATACTTGGCACAAAGTGAGACATGTTTCCAGTGGGTGTTGGACTCCTCCAGGGCTGTCCCTTGTCTCCGATCCTGTTTGTGGTGTTCATGGACAGGATCTCAAGGTGCAGCTGGGGTGAGGAGGGTGTCTGGTTTGGGGGGTAACAGCAGTTACAGCAGTAAATGTAGCATTATAGGGTAAATGTTGTACTAGAGGGTAGGATGTACTGCAGTAAACCTGTTTTGTCTCCATGATGTCAGTAAATGTAGATCAGCTGTAGTTCCTGGTTGTTCCACCGGGTGGAGCCTCTTCCTGTTTAATCCTGTAGATCAGCAGTGAGTGTTTGATCAGTCAGTAGTAGTTAGTAGTAGTCAGTATTACTCAGTAATACTCAGTAGTAGTTAGGGCTAGTAATTACTGATGGTAACTCACCTGTTCTCAGGTGTGACTCAGGTGTGAACCACCAGGTGTGACTCAGGTGTGAACCAGCAGGTGTGACTCAGGTGTGAACCCTCAGCTGATGTGGTTGTTTGGTTTCAGGTGAACTTCCTGTGAGGAAATGCTGACTCCTGCTGAATCAGTCTGCTGAGTCGTCCTGCTAATCATGACTCAGCTCTTTCTCTGCAGCGTCATGTTTTCTTTACTGATTTAACTGCACATAATAACTGCACACATTTTATTTATTTGGTTTTATTTCAACTGTATTTTAGCAGAAATAGAAACAACTTCACACAGTTTTTAAAATGTAACACTTTTTAATATTAAATGCAATTTATATTTATTTACTTTGTAGATTTTAGATGCCTTTAAACATTTATTTAACTATTTATTTCTTGACATGTGGCTGCTGATGTACTGACTGTATTAAACAATTTAGTTTTTACCACAGAGACACATTAACCGTTGCACTTTAAATCAGAGCTGATCAACTTTTTAAACTACATCAGAATAAAAGTCAGACTGTTTCATTTGCTTTTTCTTGTTTACTGTTGGTTTGTTAGCAGCGTGTCTGTTTGAACATCCATCTATTTATTGAGGAGTGATTTATTTCAAACACTGAACAGTTCTGTTTTTAACACTGAGACTCTTTAACCTCTGCTGTTTGGATCAGAAGTGATGTTTTTATTTTTTTAACTGAAAACAGAACAGATTTCACTGGACACTGACCGTAATTTATTGTTTTATTTTCAGTAGATTTTCTGATACATTTATTTCATTTTTCCACTTATTTTAGATGTGAAATTGTGTATCTCCAGAAACAAAACGTGGTTTTTCATAGATAAACTGAAGGATTGTGTTTGATTTGTTTTGCTTTTCATTCTACTCAGATGTGAAATAAACGTGTTTCAATTTGAGTTTAAACAGATTCGGATTCATTTTTTACAGATTCAAAGTTAATTTAGTCTCTGAGCAGCTGAAGATAGATTCCTCTGAACGAGTCAGAGTCGTCCTGCTTCAGGTTACGGACTCCAGACTCTGGACAGACTGTCCTGAAACAGGACGTCAGAGACGAGGACTTGGCCTTAAAGACTCGGCTGGACTGGATGTAAATGACTTGAATACTGAAAGTGACTCGACAGCTACTGAGAGACTTAGACTGACTTGAAAACTTGGGGTTGGCCTCCCTGACTTCAACATGAGCTCAGGAACTCATCGACTTGCTGACTCAGATTCAGGTATGGAGACACTTCAGACACCTGAGAGACTTGATGCAACGACTCCAGCTGGTTTGTGTCCTTCAGAAGTCATGAGACTAACTGGGACTTTTTCTCAGGGACTCAGAACTGAACCTCGACAGGTCTTCACCTGTGTGACTCGGACAAGTCTTTGGTGATTCGAATATGATGTTCAGACCCAATCAGGACACTTGGACTCAGACCTGTAGGACATCAGCGACCTGAAGGTGATCTCAGTGACTCGGACTGGACCTGGAAGTGATGCAGACTCAAACAGGATGACCTCAGAGAGAACACGAGGGTTGGTTTGTCTTCAGTGTCTTCAGGGTTTCAGGAGCAGAATCAGGAATCACTGAGAAACCGAGTCTAGACCGTCTGGACAGCAGCAAGTTCTGGTCTAGTCTGGCTGGACAGCAGCAGGTTCTGGTCTAGTCTGGCTGGAAGGCGGTGTTGATGGTGCCGGAGTCTGGAGCTGGGTGGGGCAGCTGAGGGCAGCTCTTCCTCCTGGACTTGGCCAGGACTCGGTGCAGGAGGCTGGGCGACCCGTGAGCCGCCGATCCTCCCGGTTCCAACGACTCCGAGGGTCCGTCGAGACCGACCAGCCGCCGAACGCTGTTTTTCCTCAGCAGTTTGGGAGTGCTGCGACTGCTGCAATGAGAACATAGAACCCAAGTAAGTTTAATTAAAGTCGGTTTAATTAAAGTGGGCTTTATTAAAGTCAGTTTAATTAAAGTAAGTTTAATTAATGTTTGGTGACTTAGAATGTGGTTATGTTTGTAAATATTGTCATTTAACACTCCTTTTAAATAATGTGTAGAACTAATAGGAACAACTTAATTTTCTATTTGCTGCTGTTAGACTGTAAATTTCCCGCTGTGGGATCAATGAAGGTTTAATCTGTCTTGGGTACCAACTTAAAGACTTGTGCTTCTGCTGCCCATCAATAAACAGTTCCAGATACCTTTGATAAGCCTGATTAGTTTATAACGATTATTATGTTCTATAAGTTATTTCAGTGTGGCATCGTCTGTAAATAATTCAAACCGTTTCTGTGTTAAAATCTTGATGCTGGATATGAAGAAGAACACAAAATACCAAAAAGAGGAAGATTAAAGGTGTAAAGTGACGAAGGAGAGGCCGAATCACAGGAGATTTTTATCTGTTAAAGTTTCACAACCAGCAGAACAATAATGGTTCATAAAGTCTAAACCAGCTGGAAATCTGAAGACACTAACACAGTTTCAGGTTGTAATTACCTGGTGCAGCCACAGGGGGTGTTGTCTGTTGGCACTGCTGGCACCGACACCCTCCTCCTCAGAGGGGGCGTGGCCTGCACCGCCCCACCCTAAAGGGGGAGGAGCACATGTTGTTACACCTGATCTGAAAATGTATGTAAATTTGCATGTTTAATGAGCTGATTTATATATTAAAGCATAAAATGATGTCATAATGATGTCATACTGACACCTGTTCAAGTTTCACCTGCAGCACCTCCATTTAAAACATTTCACACCTGAGCAGGTAAACTTCATCTCTGGCTGTTTTCAAATAGAAACAGTTGAGTTTACCTGTGATGACATCAGAGGCTGCATGGGTGCAGGTGGCCCAGGTGTGTCCCCGCCCCCACTGACCAAGTGAGTGCTGTTACCTGCAGCAGCTCCACACAGGTGGCGGGAAAATAGCCCTGGTGTCCGGTGGGCAGCCGGCCGAACCACCAGGCCTCGTCGTCCTTAAACAGAACCAGGACCAGGTCTCCCCGGTTCAGATCCAGCTCCTTAGGCCAGCGAGACCGGTATGATGTCACCACCACCACCTGCAGCCAGTCCACAGGTGAGTGTTACAGCAGACACCTGAACTTATACTTAAAAGTCAAAGTGTTAATGAAAGGTGTTAATGAATGATGTGTTAATGATGTCTTACCTTCTCTGCTGCCACTTGTCTGGTTCTCGTCCTCGACCTGCAGACTGACAGAAAATCATGTGATCAATACTCTGATGACATCATCTGATCACTGCAACCAGATCAATGAGTTTTCACTAGTAGATGGTCCTGATGAGGTTCTGATGAGATTATGATGAAGTTCTGTTCAGAGTTCAGTTCTGCAACTGCTGTTACCTGGTGATAAACTGACTGGGTGCTGCCATGGAAACCCACCTTCACTCCTGTGTCTCTGACAGCAGCTGTAGAAGTAAATAAACCTGATTGTTTCACCTGGAGGCAGTGAGGGGGTGGGGCTACACAGAACTGGACTGGACTCCTGAAACAGGTGGAGCTGCAGGTGAGTCCTCCATACAGTAGGTGGAGCTGCAGGTGAGTCCTCCATACAGTAGGTGGAGCTGCAGGTGAGTCCTCCATACAGTAGGTGGAGCTGCAGGTGAGTCCTCCATACAGCAGGTGGAGCTGCAGGTGAGTCCTCCATACAGTAGGTGGAGCTGCAGGTGAGTCCTCCATACAGTAGGTGGAGCTGCAGGTGAGTCCTCCATACAGTAGGTGGAGCTGCAGGTGAGTCCTCCATACAGCAGGTGGAGCTGCAGGTGAGTCCTCCATACAGTAGGTGGAGCTGCAGGTGAGTCCTCCATACAGCAGGTGGAGCTGCAGGTGAGTCCTCCATACAGTAGGTGGAGCTGCAGGTGAGTCCTCCAGAAACAGGTGGAGCTGCAGGTGAGTCCTCCATACAGTAGGTGGAGCTGCAGGTGAGTCCTCCATACAGTAGGTGGAGCTGCAGGTGAGTCCTCCATACAGCAGGTGGAGCTGCAGGTGAGTCCTCCATACAGTAGGTGGAGCTGCAGGTGAGTCCTCCATACAGCAGGTGGAGCTGCAGGTGAGTCCTCCAGAAACAGGTGGAGCTGCAGGTGAGTCCTCCAGAAACAGGTGGAGCTGCAGGTGAGTCCTCCAGAAACAGGTGGAGCTGCAGGTGAGTCCTCCAGAAACAGGTGGAGCTGCAGGTGAGTCCTCCATACAGCAGGTGGAGCAGCAGGTGAGTTCTTCATATAGCAGGTGGGGCTGCAGGTGAGTTCTTCATATAGCAGGTGGGGCTGCAGGTGAGTCCTCCATACAGCAGGTGGAGCAGCAGGTGAGTCAGGATTTCAGGTTAAACTTGTTCCGTCTCAACGGTAACTGATGCTGAACACCTGAGCTGCTCCAGAGCAGGTGATGTTCCAGGTAAGAGACCATTGTGTCTTAAAGTGCCTCCTACTGGAAAGACCAGGACCAGGACCTGGACCTGGACCTGGACCTGGACCTGGACCTTCTTACCACTGATCCTACAGCAGAAACGGATGGAAACACTGAAGCCTCGGTCTGATGATTGATGTTGAACTTTGAGTTTCTCCTAAAGGTTTTTCAGGAGATGAAAGCATGAAACTAAACATTCCTCCTCAGAATGAGGCTGAGATCAATGAATTCATCAACATGGAAACAAATTTTATTCCTGGATTATTTGTTAAATAATTTGTCTTTCTGTGAGCAGCAGTTAAAGGATGATAAACTGATAACACAGGGTTTGCTTTTCCTGTAAAGCGACCTTGGATGTCAAGAAAGGCACCTACAAATAAAATGTATAATAATAATAATAATAATAATAATAATAATAATAAATCTCATTCGCACTAATATTAATTACACTTTTGACAGATTTACTTTAAACTTCTCATGTTGGTTCAGTTTAAATAAATGAAGCTGTTTAATAATCTTCTATCTGAGAGGTGACTTCTGTCTGAAGATTTTGTTTTTTTCATTCCTGCAGATGAAGCAACAAAACTGTTTACGACTCTTTAATAGAAAATAAAGAAAAAAACCTCCTCTCAGAGCAGAGCTGTGTTCTGTTGGTCTCTGAATGTTCTGATCTGATAATCTAAGTGGGTCGGACCCAGTACCGGTTCTGTTGAACTTTGAACACAGACTGAAGTGAAGCTTCTTATTAACAGACAGCAGCAGCAGAACTCTGGGACTGAAGGATTTTTACACATTTCAGCTCCAATATTCCTGAAAAACATCAAACCCAAAATGACAACAAAGCTTGGTCAGAACTTTGGTCTCCAGGTTCTGATCCATCAGGCAGTAAAATGAAACGTCCATAATAATCCAAATTTCCTGAGATGAAAACAGAACGGGACTGATTCTAATCACATGTTAGTCTGAACTATTGTCTCTGAGTTTGTTTCATATCTGAGCTCAACAACACTTGATGATCAATGATCCAACATGGATCTAACAGCAGCTGGAACATCTGTTCACCTCAGATAGGTCAGCTGTTTATCAGCTGTTCATCAGCTGCAGCTAAATACTGAACTTTCACTTTGACTGTTTCATAAATCAGAGATAAATTGAGCTGTTGGTTCTTTGGACTCTTTGATCAGCTGCTGTTAGTTTCTGATGTTTTCTACATCACTGATCAATATCAGGTTCTACTGCGGTTCTACAGCACTGAGGGTTCCTGTCTGACTGCAAGAATGTTAGCAGAACAGTTGTAGAACATTAGAACATTAGTAACTGAAGCCAGATCAGTAAAGCTGCTTCCGAGAACTGTGAGTCTCACCTTGTGGGGAGAAGACGGTGGTAAAAACCTCCAGGTGTTCCTCAGAGTGTCTGTAGATCTGCTGCATGTCGACTGGAAGGAGCTGAGAGGAGGAAGATTAAATACTGCAGCTAATCCCACACACACACTATACACACTACACACTCTACTACACACTATACACTACACACACTATACACACTAAACACTCTACTACACACTATACACTACACACACTATACACACTACACACTCTACTACACACTATACACTACACACACTATACACACTACACACTCTACTACACACTATACACTACACACACACTATACACACTGCACACTCTACTACACACTATACACTACACACACTATACACACACTACACACTCTACTACACACTATACACTACACACACTATACACACTACACACACTACTACACACTATACACTACACACACTACTACACACTACACTACACACACTACTACACACTATACACTACACACACACTAAACACACTACACACACTACTACACACTACACTACACACACTATACACACTACACACACTACTACACACTATACACACTACACACACTACTGCACACTATACACTACACACACAGGGTTCCTCTGGGTTCAGGTCTTCAGGGTTCCTCTGGGTCCAGGTCTTCAGGGTTCCTCTCGGGGGTTCAGGTCTTCAGGGTTCCTCTCGGGGGTTCAGGTCTTCAGGGTTCCTCTGAGATCTAAATGGAACTAGAAGGTTTAAATGTTGGTCTTCATGAATCAGGATCAGATTAAAGCTTCACTCAATAAATGATGGAAAATATTCAAGTTTTCCAGTTTTTCAACTCGACGTCTTTCTCCTTTCTGAGGTTCTTAATTTGTTGTTCTGGTCTTTACCGAAGTTACTGCTGGTTTCTGAAGGTTCTGGTCTTTACCGAGGTTCCTGCTGGTTTCTGAAGGTTCTGGTCTCTGCTGAGGTTCCTGCTGGTTTTTGAAGGTTCTGGTCTCTGCTGAGGTTCCTGCTGGTTTCAAAAGGTTCTGCTGAAAGCTTCACCTCCAGCTGTTCGAGTTCTGATAGTTGGTTCTGATTGTGGTTTCTGGTTCTAATTGTTGGTTCTGATTGTGGGTCCTGGATCTGATTGTTGGGTCTGATTGTGGGTTCTGGTTCTGATTGTTGGTTCTGATTATTGGTTCTGATTGTTGATTCTGGTTCTGATTGTGGGTTCTGATTGTTGGTTCTGATTGTTGGTTCTGGTTCTCATTGTTGGTTGTGATTGTGGGTTCTGATGGTTGGTTCTGGTTCTGATTGTTGGTTCTGGTTCTGATTGTGGTTCTGGTTCTGGTCTGGACCCGTTCAGGTCAGAACAGATGAAAAGCTGCAGGTTTGTGTTTCAGAACCAGCAGAACCTCTGATCTGCGTTGAGCCGGTTCTCTGCTGAAGGTTAAACCCGTTAAGGATCTGTTCCTGGATCAGATTACACCGGATTAGAACCTCCTTCTGTTCTGGAAACGTTCCATCTGCAGCTCCAGAGGAACTACGTCTGCTGCTGTAGAACGTCTCTATTAAACCTCAGAACATCATTCATCATACAGAAGAGGTTCTAAATGTTCAGTTTCTTCTTCCACTGGATCAATTTCAACAACAACAACAACAACAACAACAACAACAACAACAACAACAACAACAACAACAACAACAACAACAACAACAACAACAACAACAACAACAACAACAACAACAACAACAACAACAACAACAACAACAACAACAAGAAGAAGAAGAAGAAGAAGAAGAAGAAGAAGAAGAAGA
Source organism: Amphiprion clarkii (assembly GCA_027123335.1). Taxonomy (NCBI): domain Eukaryota; kingdom Metazoa; phylum Chordata; class Actinopteri; family Pomacentridae; genus Amphiprion; species Amphiprion clarkii. The sequence goes on along the minus strand of CM049577.1, from coordinate 175,757 downwards.
AGAAGAAGAAGAAGAAGAAGAAGAAGAAGAAGAAGAAGAAGAAGAAGAAGAAGAAGAAGAAGAAGAAGAAGAAGAAGAAGAAGAAGAAGAAGAAGAAGAAGAAGAAGAAGAAGAAGAAGAAGAAGAAGAAGACTACTAATAATAGTAATAATAATAACAATAATAATTATAATAACAATACTACTACTACTACTACTACTAATAATAGTAATATCAGCTTTACGTCATTTATTATTAACATTTATACTTTACAGGTTGTTCTGATTGCATAAACATTAAAAACAAAAGAATTCCGTAATTATCAGCACCTTACACTCAAGGAGCAAAACATTGGACCAGATGTTCACCACAATAAACACTAAGTCAGACTCACACTTTTAGCAGAACAACACACACAGTGAAACACTAAACATACGTGTTACATTAGACACAGAAGTCTATCATGATGTCAGACCTCTACACACATGAACTAGCTGGTTAAACACACATCAGGAGTACAAACACATGATTGGTTTATTGCAGACAGACCAATCAGGTTTGAGCTCTATTAAACCACCAGTATGGGCCCTTACAGCACAGATCACATTCTCACATTGTTGGACCGATTCCACAACCTGGTCACAGTAATGAACCAAATGCAGCAGATGCAGCTCATTCCAGCGCTCTGCTCTGGTCCACAACCGGTTTAACACCCTCCACAGTTTACAGGACTGTACCTTCCACCATAGTCTACATCTCTAAACCCCATCCAAGAGTTTTTCTGGGCCCCAGGCTCAGGGGCCCTCATTCAGGCCATGGAAGAGGTTTGTGACCAAATCTGTACCAGGATGGATCCGTCATTCAGGGGGGTTCTTCCCATGTTGTCTTGCCGATGAGGATATTTCCTGCGATATTGATGGAATTCACTGTCCAGATCCAGCTAGATGAAGAAATATATAGTATTTATTTTATTCAGATTTCTTTTTGTTTTCTTCTTTGACTTTACAGTATTTTAACCTGTACTGGTCGTACAGTATTTTTATGTCTATTTTCTGGGCTTACAGTGTTGGGACATGTTTGGTTGTGACTGTCTCTGTTGACTGATTTTGGTTTTATGAAGAGAAATAAATCATATTTTCAGTAGTCTGGAGCACTGATCTTGTCTTTGGTGATTTTACCATGTTGTATATTTGTACTTTCTCTGTGTACTTCACTGACAGTAATCTAATCACTGACTGATAGAATTACTAAAAGTGTTTTAGGTTAAACACAGCAGTGTGTAACTAAGCCTTATGAAATGTGTTTCATGTGGAAACATCATATGGTTTTTATAAATGTGTTTTTATCAGTGTTTCATTTTACACAGGATCTGAGGAGTTCTGCATATTGTGTGTGGTTGTGTTAATTGTGTGTAGTGATTTGAAATTCTGAGCCCTGTTTTCAAAGCCGTGCTTAAACAATCATAAAAAAAAACTGTAATAATTTATTCTTCCTAAATTAACTTTATTATCAGAACAGAACTCCTGTTATGTTTTCTTTTTATTACGAGTTTGAATTTTGTAAAAGTTCTGAACAATTTTTCAAACCAGGTTCTGTTTCTCTCAATGATGAGGAGTTATCTCTGAGCTCAGGAAGGTTTTCACCGTCGTTCAAACTGGTTTAAATAAAGTTTTAGCTCTCTGTTCTCTGGGCTGTAGACAAAAACACCAAAGTCATGATTTAATGTTTTTATTCATTAAACAGCTGATTTACACTCCATCATTTCTGCTTCATTTCAGCTTCAAAAGTTAAAATCAGGACTAAAAAAACAAACCATTGGTTCAGAATCACAGTTTAAATGTTTGTTTCCTGTTTCTCAATCAGTGAAGCTTTATTTAGGACCAGCAGCGCCCCCTGCTGGCTGTCGGATGAACTGCAGCTCCACCTGACAGGTAGGTCCTCAGTAGAGCTTCATGGAGGCTTCAAACAGGCGGCTCAGGTCCTCCTCGCTGTGCTCTCTGGGAGACAATTTGGTCACCCGTTCCTGAATGCACCACGGAAACATCGTTAATCAAGCATCTCTTCAGACCTCCAGACACTAACGAGGTTCGTTAAAGGGCCAGGTGAGACTCACCTGAGGGACGGTTCCTTTGACCAGAGCTGGGATGTCGTCTTTGCTGTAGCCGACGGCTGAGAGGCCGTCCTCCACCTGCAGCTCCGACAGGAAGCAACGCAGCGCATCAGCCAGGACCGGCCCGGCATCCTCCCGCTTCACCTGACGCACGTCTGCACCTGAACGCAGCACACGGTCTGTTACTGACCCTGAACGCAGCACACGGTCTGTTACTGACCCTGAACGCAGCACACGGTCTGTTACTGACCCTGAACGCAGCACACGGTCTGTTACTGACCCTGAACGCAGCACACTGTCTGTTAATGTACATGAACGCAGCACACCTATAACACCTAAAACGAGGCATTCTCTGGCTGTGGGAAGTTTCAGCACTAACTTTCAGACTTTACTGATTAAACCAATGTTCAGTTTGATCATAAACATGCTGATTATTCTGGGATGTTGGAGCTGCTTTCTGTTGTGTTTGTGAGGCGTTCAGGTACCAAGGATCTCTGCAGCCTCCAGGTGGCGCTCTGGACACATCGGAGCTGTGAAGTTGAAGACAGCCGGAGATGTGAGGACGACTGAGAGTCCATGAGGCTGAGAACACACAGCATGAGAACACAACATGAGAACACAACATGAGAACACACAACATGAGAACACACAACATGAGACAACATGAGAAAACACAAAATAAGAACACATAACATGAGAACACAACATGAGAACACACAACATGAAAACACAACATGAAAACACAGCATGAAAACACAACATGAGAACACACAACATGAGAGCACAACATGAGAACACACATGAGAACACAACATGAGAAAACACATGAGAACACACATGAGAACACACAGCATGAGAACACAACATGAGAAAACACATGAGAATACATGAGAGAATGCAAAATGAGAACACACAACATGAGAACACACAGCATGAGAACACAACATGAGAACACACAACATGAGAACACATGAGAGAATGCAAAATGAGAACACACAACATGAGAACACAACATGAGAAGACACAACAAGAGAACACAACATGAAAACACAGCATGAAAACACATGAGAACACACAACATGAGAACACACAGCATGAGAACACACATGAGAACACAACATGAGAGAATGCAAAATGAGAACACACAACATGAGAACACAACATGAGAACACATGAGAACACACATCATGAAAACACACAGCATGAAAACACAACATGAGAACAGAACCACAGAAGTTCCTTGAGGAACCCTAATGATAAACTGTAATGTCCTGACTCACCACCAGGGGGTGCTCCACGCTGTAGCCCTTGGCAGAGTGTGTCTTCACGTTCCCTGCGATCGGATAGGACATCCCGTGACTGCAGACGCAGAACACACAAAGAACCGGGTCATTGAGAACCTGGGGAACTTCATGGTCTTCACATTAAAAAGAGGAGTGAAGTCATCCAGGTGTGTTCCAGAGGTTCAACACCTTACCTGTACATTTCAGGTAAAAACTTCAAATCTCACCACAAATGAACTCCGGCGTTCCCGAAGCCAATCCCGGCGAACACACTGGCCAGGTGCATGCTGGAGCGAGCTTCCAGGTCCTCCGGGTCCCGCACTGCTCTGTGATCCATCAATCAGTCATCAATCAATTAATCAGTTATCAATCAGTTACCAATCAATCAGTCAAACAATCAATCAGTTATCAATCAATTAATCAGTTACAAATCAATCAGTCGTCAATCAGTTACCAATCAATCAATCATCAATCAATCAATTAATTAATCAGTTATCAATCAGTTACCAATCAATCAATCAATCAATCGATCGATTAGTCAATAAAAATCCTGCTGGAATGTATCCTACAGGTAGACTACAGGTAGAACAGGTGAACGGTTCTCAGGTTCTCCTGATATCTGGGACTTTAATTAAAAACAGTTTTAGTCTTTAAATGTGTTTAAATATTTAGATCGTTCTTAACGTGATTACAGCTGAAACATGAATAAACTGTGTGGAGTTCCTCGGGGTTCCTGTTCCGTTCCTCTGCACTTCTTCAGGTGGAACCGTCTTACGTACCGCTTCATGTACTTGGCGACCACGTGGAGGGCGTGGCGGGACCAGACATCGCTGATGGGGTTGCTGCCTTGGTAGGCGGGGCGGTTGATGGGGTTGGTGGGGCAGGGCGCCCTCTGGTGGTAGGGCAGGGCGGTGTAGGACTCCAGAGCGTGGCTGAAGGACGGGAAACACCTGTGAGCTGTACGGCCTGTTTCCATGGTAACATCAAACAACATGAAGCAGGAGAGAACTCAGAGAGATGGAAACCAGAGAGAATAAACCTTCTTTAAATAACTCTGTTCTAAGAATGTAGAACCTGGAACCAACATGGTTCTCTGGTTGTTGCCACTCTGGATAAAATCCTACAGACACTTAACTGTTTCCATCTCCTCTCTGGAAACACTGAAGCTTTGATTTTTGGTCTGAATCTGATTCAAGCAAACAGTTTAATTTATTCCCAACGAACACATGATTAGTTCACAGACTGTCAGAAATCCCAGCTCTGTGTCTGAATAATAAAAATAATAGAGTAATAGAAATAAAAGGTTGAGGGTTCCACAGACGGACCAGAGGACGTCGAAGCCGCTGTTGGCCGCCACTCTCTCGGGCATGCTCAGTGTGTGCAGTGGGTCCACGATCCCCAGCATGGGTCTGAGGGCTCTGCTGGCGATACCTGAGCAGAGACAGCCAATCACAGCTCAGTCTGACACTGATGTCATCGTCACTGCACATGATATCACAGATCCTTCTTCACTAACAGACCACAAACAAAAGTTTAACATTTATATGTTCCATATGCAATAACCAATAATCATGTTTTTATTGACTGATTGTTTCTATTCAAAGGTTAAACTCTCCAGCGGGGCTTTTAATGTGAAAGGGTTTAGGCTATTATCAGCCTCAGAATAAAGCTTTTATTTTGAAACTGGCCTGTTTTGGCCTTCAGCGGCTCGTAGTCGAAGATGGCGACGCCTGTCGTCTCGCTGCCGGTTCCTGCAGTCGTAGGAACTGAAAAACATCATCAATAAACTGATCAATTAAACAAGCTGCTGACATCTGGTCAATTCAGTGATCAGTACTCTGATTTATCAATAACCTGCTGACGTCACTAACCGATGGATCGATACCCTCAGCGTGTCCTACCTGCGATCAGCGGCCTCACAGCGCCTGTCACCGGTTTCCCTTTTCCGATTGGAGCGTTGACGAAGTCCAGGAAGTCGGCGTCGGGGTGACTCGCGTACAGATTGGCTGCTTTACAGGTGTCAATCACGGAGCCCCCACCCACCGCCACGAACACGTCGAACGAGTCGCTCTTAGCGAATGAGATTGCATCTTTGAAGCTAAGACACACAGACAGTCAGAATCTCTGAGGACTTCACCTGGAACCAGAGAGGTCACCTGACTCACCTGGCATCCGTAGGCTCCACCCTCACGCTGTCATACACCCGGTACCGGACACCGTTCTTCGCCAAAGACTCCAGAACCGCCGCCACCGGAGGGAGACGGGACAACGTCCGGTCAGTCATCACACAAACGTTCCGAGCGCCCAAATTCTGCAAATCCTGCAGGAGAAGGAGAAGAACAGATGCCATGACAACAACAACAACAAAAATAATAACAACAATAAAAACAACAACAACAGCTGAAACTGTTCTGCGTACCAACAGGAACCACAAGGGGAGGAAACTACGCGCTAGTGCTGCTTGGTGAGCTAACTGCTACATGCTAGCTAACTGCTAACATGCTAGTGCTAAGTTAGCTGGCTTGTTAGCAGTTAGTTAGCTAACAGTGTTAGAGCTAAACTGAACTAAAGAGTTTATAAATATTTATAAATATATAGTTATAGAGCTGCACAGTGATCAGTGGTTAGCACCGTCGCTCACAGCTAGGGATCTTTCTACATGGAGTCTCCAGGTTCTCCCTGCTGCGTTCTCCAGGTTCTCCCACAGTCGAACAACATGCTGAAGTTCATCAGTGATTCTAAACTGTCTGTAGGTGTGAATGTGAGTCTCTATGTGTAGCTCTGTGATGGACTGTTACCTGTCCAGGTGAGTCAGCTGGGACAGACTCCGCCCCCTGCGACCCTAGAGAGGACTGATTGGTGTACTGATGACATATTGATAATAATCTCCTCCACGTTTTGAACATCAACCAGAAGATGATTGATCACTGATCTATTGATCTGTGATCTATTGATCAGTGATCTAATGATCAGAGATCTAATGATCAGTGATCTATTGGTCAGTGATCTATTAATCACTGATCTATTGATCAGTGATGTAATGATCAGTGATCTATTGATCAGTTAACCAGCTGACAGTGATGATGAAGAGGATGTGGTTACCATGCCGACCTCCCTGGTGACTCCTTCACCGTATCTGATGTTGGAACTCGCCATCTGATGGAAACACAGCTGATCAGACTGCTGAGTCATCAGTACTACTGCAGTGACTCAGCGTTTTCAGTGTGTACAGTTTCATTGATCAGACTGCTGAGTCATCTCTGATTAATCTGAAATCGGTTATTGATCGGTCGGGTGTCGTTACCTCGAAGGCGTAGTCAGTTTTCCTGACGGTGCAGGAAGCAGCTCCGACACCTGCAGAGAGAAACCCAGTAAAACACCTGATGATCAATCACTGACCAGTACTGATTACTGATCAGTTACTGGTGGATTATTGATGGATTATTGATCAGTTGCTGATGGATTATTGATCAGTTACTGATGGATTATTGATGATACTATTTTTGATTTTCAGACTTTCAGCTCCAGCTGTACGTGTCATCATCGTTCTGTCCCTGACCTCGTCCTGATAACCTGTGAGCCGATCAATCATTGATCAGCTGTAAACCGATCACACGTATGGATGAGACCAACCTCTGTGGAAGGTGTTGGAGTGAGCTGGACATCTGCATCTGGAACACACACATAAAACCTCTGCATCAATAGAACATCTGGAACCAGAACCAGCCTAAAGCTTCATCCTCAAACCACAGGCAGGTTTACAGATCAATCAATATCAGCTCCTTTGTGTTCAGAGCAACGTTCTGCGTTCTAAAATCTCTATCAGGGTCTGAGGATCTCCAGGACTCCAGGTGGAAAATAGCTGAGGTCCCGCCTGGTCTCAGCCAGGTTTATCTGAATTTACAGGTTTCATGAATAATAAAGTTTTTAGAATTGGGCTCTGATCACGCCTGTGGTCCAACACGTGCAGAACGGGACCAATCAGGGCACAGAGCAAAACATCAATAAGTTAAAGTAGTTTTACAGCAGAAACTCGGTTTGTGATCAGAGTCTGATCCAGAATCTGATCCAGAATCTGATCAGCTGATCCTCGGCTGCTCAGAATCTCAGGTTTCACCACATTTCTGTCAAAGTGCAGTGTTCTATCGAAGTTCTGATCAGAGTTCTATCGAAGTTCTGCTGCTCTGCTTTTCCATCTGATTATTGATAACTGATTATTGATTATTGACAATGAAACTTACGCCGCGCGCTCCAGCTGCCTGAGCAGAGAAACAACTCGGTCACGTCCCGCCATCTCTGCGCAGCCTCAGTCCGACCAGACTCACGTCAGCAGGCTTCTTCCGCCCGGCTTTTTAAGGTAAAGGACACACGGAAGCACTCGGTCCGGCTCTGGACAATAAAAGCACAGGGACAAAATAAAAGTCAGTTTTTATGAAACTTCAGGATTAAATGTGATCTGGATGTTCATATTTCATTCTTTTTTCTATCTGTAATATTTTCTCAAACAGACACACATGAAAGTAGAAATTAAGAATATAATTTTAAAAATCAAATCAAATCAATCTTTATTGGTCACTGCACACTTTCATATACAACGAAATTTCATTTGAGCTGCCCTGCCAATGACAGCTCTGGCTGCTGCGCAGTGCTGCACCTTTCTTGAGGAAAAAAGAAAAAGGACACGTTTTCAGAAGTGATTTTGAAACCTGTTGCTGAGGTAAATGTGTGTGTATATATATATATATATATATATATATATATATATATATATATATATATATATATATATATATATATATATATATATATATATATATATATATATATATAAATGTATATATGTATATGTATACATCACGGATTCATCACGGATTCATCTACAAAACACCTAATTTAATGAGTTTATTGCTGTTAATGAGATCATGAATAATAAAAACAAAAAGTGAATTTGAAATATGAAAAGCTGAATGAATACCAGAAAGAAAGAATGAGTAAATAAATGAATGAATAAATACATGAAAGAATGAATAAATAAATGAATGAACGAATAAATAAATTAATGAATGAATGAATAAATAAATAAATAAACACTGAGTATTTCAGAGTCTCCATACTTCGCATGTTGATGACTCTGAACCTGGATCACACCTGATATCATAGAACCGGTTCTGTTCAGATCACTGGTCTTTAACCTTCAGTCGTCTTCAGGAAACTGTTTCCTGCTGTGAACATTGTTCTGTGTTTGTATTTCTTCTTTATCTTGTAGCAAAGGTCACGGCTGAACTCTGAAGTTAATCAACTGCAGCTGTGGACTTTGATTCGTGCGTCTTGGAGGCAGAAAGATTTGTGTTGAGTCTGAGTTTCCTCACAACAACTGATCAGTCCGTTTATTTATCCTCCTTTTACAGAAATGATCCTTCAGCCATCAGCTGTTCAGGTTTTCAGAGGATCATTTCAGACTGAAGCAACAGATTTTATGTCATTCCTGGAACAAACACACGTCCCGCAGAAATGAAGAACCTGAGATTAGTTGAAGGTGTTTCTGTTGGCTTGTTACTGGAAAGTTAGAGGTCACCGCGGTGGATATTTAAAGACACAAACACTCAGAAAGTTTTAGTGTTGAGCTGCAGGTTTGCGGTAAACATGACGTTTGGAGACACATCGACCTATAAACAAACCGCTGCTTTGAGTTAACCTTTTAGTTGTCGGACTTCATCTTTTAAATCCATTCAGACTGAAAGATCACAGCTACTATTTGTAGAAATGCAGAAATAAAGAGAATTTTGAAGTTAAAAAAAATAGAAATATTAAACTTCAGTTAATAAAGGCCCAGTCCAACATTTTGTGTGTCTTCAGTCACTGTTCCCAGTGATGGCCCTGATCTGCCTGCTTTGATAGCAGATGCTGTTCTCAAGTTTAATTAGACTGACAAGCTGCTCGCCTCCATCAGCAACAGGAGCTCCAGGAAGTACACCCGTCCAAGCAGCACTAATGCTCTTCTCTTGTTGCTTTGGTTGTTTGCTATTCTTGTAAGTAGAACTGTAGAGTGTTTCCTCTTCAGACACCAAAGTAGAACCAAACTGAGTCCAGCTGTGATTAGCACCACTATTCACGAGGTGTAGAAGGAGTCATAGTAGCACTAATCAGGAGGTCTAGAAGGAGTCATAGTAGCACTAATCAGGAGGTCTAGAAGGAGTCATAGTAGCACTAATCAGGAGGTCTAGAAGGAGTCATAGTAGCACTAATCAGGAGGTCTAGAAGGAGTCATAGTAGCACTAATCAGGAGGTCTAGAAGGAGTCATAGTAGCACTAATCAGGAGGTCTAGAAGGAGTCATAGTAGCACTAATCAGGAGGTCTAGAAGGAGTCATAGCACCAATTCAATTCAATTCAATTCAATTCAATTCAATTCAATTCAATTCAATTCAATTCAATTCAATTCAATTCAATTCAATTCAATTCAATTCAATTCAATTTTATTTATATAGCGCCAATTACAGTCAAATTGTCTCTAGAGGCTTTACAGAACCCATATTCCTGAACCCCCAGAGCAGCCCTAAGGAGACAGTGGCAGGAAAGCACCCTTTAACAGGGAAAAAAAACCTGGAGCAGAACCCGGCTCTAACGTGGGGAACCCATCTGTTGCTGGCCGGGTGGGTTGAGAGGGACAGAAGAGGTAGAGAGGTAGAGATAGAAGGTTAGAGGTAGAGGGATAGAGATAGAGGGTTACAGTTGGTGGGACAGCAACCACACATCTGAAGCATCCAGCTCTGGGACCAGGGACACTCGGAGAAAGGACACAGGGAGAAACAGAGTGAGTGTAATGCAATAATGGTATATATAGTAAATACATTGGTAGTTAGAGAAGGGCTCAGTGCATCCAGAGAGGTTCCCCAGCAGCCTAGACCTATAGCAGCATAACTAGGGACAAACTAAAGGGACGTCAAGAGGGGAAGTCAATTGTGCAAATGAAAACACCAGCTCACCCCGTCAGGGTCCCCCAGTCAGCCCTAACTATAAGCTTTGTCAAAAAGGAAGGTTTTAAGCCTGGTCTTAAAATTAGAGAGGGTGTCCACCTCCAGAACCCAAACTGGGAGCTGGTTCCATAGGAGAGGAACTGACAACTGAAGGCTCTGCCTCCTATTCTACTTTTAGAGATTCTAGGAACAAGTAAGCCTGCATTCTGAGAGCGAAGAGTTCTGCTAGGATAATATGGTACTATCAGGTCTTTAAGATATGATGGAGATTGGTTGTTAAGAGCTTTATATGTCAGAAGAAGGATTTTGAATTCTATTCTATATTTAACAGGAAGCCAATGAAGAGAAGCCAGCATAGGAGAAATATGATCTCTCTTGCTAACTCCTGTCAGTACTCTGGCTGCAGCATTTTGGATCAGCTGTCGATGTTTCAGAGAGCTTTTGGGACAACCTGATAATAAGGAATTACAGTAGTCAAGCCTAGAAGTAACAAATGCATGGACTAGTTTTTCTGCATCATCATCATCACCTTCATCATCATCATCATCATCACCTTTATCATTATCATCACCTTCATCATCATCATCATCATCATCATCACCTTCATCATCATCATCATCATCACCTTCATCCTCATCATCATCACCTTCATCATCATCACCTTCATCATCATCATCGTCAACATCATCATCATCATCACCTTCATCATCATCATCATCATCATCATCATCATCACCTTCATCATCATCACATCATCTTCATCACCTTCATCATCATCATCACCATCATCATCATCATCATCATCATCATCATCATCATCACCATCATTGTCATCATCATCATCATCATCATCATCACCATCATCATCATCATCACCTTCATCATCTTCATCATCATCATCACCATCATCACCATCATCATCATCATCACCTTCATCATCTTCATCATCATCATCACCATCATCTTCATCATCACCTTCATCATCATCATCATCACCTTCATCATCACCTTCATCATCATCACCATCATCATCATCATCATCATCATCACCTTCATCATCATCATCATCATCACCATCAACTTCATCATCACCTTCATCATCATCATCATCATCATCACCTTCATCATCATCATCAACATCATCATCATCACCTTCATCATCTTCATCGTCATCATCATCATCACCTTCATCCTCCTCTTCCTCCACCAGGTAGCCTCTGAGCATGTGCAGACCATCCTTCCCTCTGATATAAGAAGCAGCAACAGTTTGACTTCTTGTGTTCGACTGAAGAGACGATCAGGTAGGAACCTTATTTAAAACAGAACCCATAGAACATAGAACTGCTGGAAATCCCTCCAATTTATCTCTATATTTATGTATACTCTTATTGATGTTTTTATTTATCCTCTCTTTATCTATCTATCTATCTATCTATCTATCTATCTATCTATCTATCTATCTATCTATCTATCTATCTATCTATCTATCTATCTATCTATCTATCTATCTATCTATCTAGCTATAGTCTATCTATCTATCTATCTATCTATCTATCTATCTATCTATCTATCTATCTATCTATCTATCTATCTATCTATCTATCTATCTATAGTCTATCTATCTATCTATCTATCTATCTATCTATCTATCTATCTATCTATACTCTGATTTATGTCTATATATTTATTTATACTCTTATTTATCTCTATATTTATTTATTCTCTTATTTATGTCTATATTTATTTATATTCCAACAGAGACCTTAGAATGATGTTCTACATTTATTCAGTTTGTTCCCATATTGATATGAAGAACCTCCAATATTAGAAACTAGACTGATAAATATGAATATTTGCTCTCTTAATAGCAGAACGTTCCTTCTAATCAAACTTCACAGAACCTTAACCCTTTGATGTGCCGTCAGGAGAACCCATGTTCCACTGGACTGGGTCACTTCTGTCTCATGTTCCTCATCCAAGGGTTAAATCAGTTTACAGAAAATATCAACTGGTGTTCCTGAAGATGAAACAATTTTCCAGTTTAAAACCCACGACTTCCTGTTCTCCTCCTATTCCTCCTATTCTCTTCCTGTTCTCTCCTGTTCTTCTTCTGTTCTCCACCTGTTCTCCTCCTGTTCTCCTCCTGTTCTCCTCTGTTCCTTCTGTTCTCCTCCTGTTCTTCTTCTGTTCTCCACCTGTTCTCCTTCTGTTCTCCTCCTGTTCTCCACCTGTCCTCCCCCTGTTCCTCCTGTTCTCCTCCTGTTCTCCTCCTGTTCTCCCCCTGTTCTCCTCTGTTCTCCTCTGTTCCTCCTGCAGACTGTGGCGGTGAGATGAAGTTGAATGTGTTCTTGTGGGTCGTGGTTCTGGTCGGTTCCTTCCTCCCTCGCTGTGCTGACGGCCGACCCTTCAACGGTTCCGCCGGCCGCCTCCTCGGACCGCTGCTCCTCCTGGGGGAGAAGTTCTCCCTGCTGGGTGGAGGAGGAGCAGTTCCAAGGTTCCTTCCTGCTTCTTCGGCAGATAACCGGGTTCTGCTGCGGGCAGAGCAGAAGGTGAGGAGGTCCGAGGAACCGCCCATCTCTCTGGACCTGACGTTCCACCTGCTGCGGGAGGTTCTGGAGATGGCCCGGGCTGAGCAGATGGCCCAGCAGGCTGACAGCAACCGGAGGATGATGGACACCTTTGGAAGGAGAAGGAACGTTCTCTAGAACCTCCAGCTGGTTCCACAGAAACAAACACCATAAATAACCACGGTTCTGTGTTCTCCAGTGTTCTCCAGCTTCAGGACATAAATTAAACACTTTCTAAAAAATAATTACAGAAAAATAGAATCTAATTTATTTAGTTAGAATAAAGCCAATGTAATTAATAATAAAATAAACAAATAAAGGCTTACGGCTTCGTTATTTGCTTTTAATTTATATTTAAAGTGGTTTATATTTTTATTTGACTTCTCACTGGCTCTGCAGAAGTGATGTCATTAGGTCTGATTCATGAGTAACTTTTTTGCACCTCAAATTGAAAATGTTTTTTAATTTTTATTTTGCACGCTACATGCTAACATGTTAGCATGTAGCGTGCTGGTGTTAGATATGTTCAGGTGAACATGTTAACATGTTAGCATGTTCACCTGAACATATCTAACGCCAGCACGCTACACGCTAACATGTTAGCATATTCACCTGAACATATGTAACACCAGCACGCTACATGCTACCATGTTAGCATGTAGTGCTACATGCTACATGCTGACATGTTAACATGTTCACCTGAACAATCCTAACACTGGCACGCTACATGCTAACATGTTAGCATGTTCACCTGAACATATGTAACACCAGCATGCTACATGCTGACATGTTAACATGTTCACCTGAACATACCTAACACCGGCAAGCTACAAGCTAACATGTTAGCATGTTCACCTGAAGATACCCAACTCCGGCACGCTACAAGCTAACATGTTAGCATGTTCACCTGAACATATCTAACACTGGCATGCTACTAGCTAACATGTTAGCATGTTCACTTGAACATATCTAACACCAGCATGCTACATGCTAACATGTTAGCATGTTCACCTGAACATATCTAACCCCAGCACGCCACAAGCTAACATACTGTATAAAATAGAAATGAATATTTTAATAACTGTTGGAGTGATCGACCCACAAACCTACTTTGATTTATGGACGATGAATAAAGTCCCTGCTGGGCCTTCCACAATAAAACAACATGTCAGGACATCTGAACATGTTTACAGTTTGTGTTCTTCAGAGAGCAGTTTTACTTTCACTTTGCTTCTGAATGTTTCATTCTTCTTCGCTGGCAATAAAACCACATGAGCAGAACACTTCAACATTCTGCATGCAGAGGTGATCGTGCTTTTTCTGTGGCTGCTCCTAAACTGTGGAATGAGCTCCCACTAAATATCAGACAGGCTGACTCCCTCCCTATTTTTAAATCTCTTTTAAAAACACATTTTTTTAACTTGGCGTATGGGTCAGCTTAGAGCTGACTTTTACTGTACAACCTGTGTCTTATGTCTTATTTTTATACTCGCATTATTTTATTTGTTTATTTATTTGGTTATTTATTCTTTTATTTCATTATTTAATGTGTACAGCACTTTGGCCGACAGTGTTGTTTTAAAGTGCTTTAGAAATAAAGTTGGATTGGATTGGATTGGATTGGATGACAGTAAAAAACTTTTCACTCTCATTGTGGATTCATACGCTGCTGGAAATAGTCCCTATCTAGTCAGATAGTCTAGTCTACCTCCTGATCTGTCCCACCTACACTCCTCAGATACCTGCCACAGAACTTCTACTGGTCTCTGAGGAGGAACTGACTGTTGGTGGAAGGTTTGGATGAAAAAAATGGAGCCGTTCATTGGTTATTAGTATTATATTCAGTCTTTTATTACTTTCCTGTGTGTAAATGTTTATTGAAAAATACAGTGAAGACATTGTTGAAAAACTAAGACAACATGAATGATTCCTGAATGGAGTCTGGAGCGGCTCAGTGGTCGGCTCCAGACTCCATTCAGGAAAGGTTCTGGTTAGTTCAGTTCAGACTCAGGAAGAAATTAAGAAAAACACGTTCATAACAAAACAATAATTTATTTCCAAAAGCGAAAATTTCTCAGAGTTTATATTTAAAAAGCAAAATTTTTCAGAATTTCAAAAAACATCCTCCAGATAGAACCAGGTCGGACTGGTCCAGGTCTTATTTCTGGTTGAGCCAGCTGAAGGAGAAGACGTGTTTGGGTCCATCCTCCGACTCACCCTGCTGCTCCGACTGCAAAGGAAGAAGGACTCATTACATCATCAGTCACATGACACCTGTTTCAATGTTTAAACTGTGATGTCACACCTGGGGGGTGGAGCTGGCGGTGGGCAGAGGAATTGGGAGCGGGGCATGTGTGGATGATGACAAAGGGGCGGGGCTCTTTGTCTGTGAGACAGAGATGGGCGGGGTCTCTGTGGGCCGCTGGGGGGGCGGGGCTGAGAGGACAGGTGACAGAGGAGACTGCTGATTGGCTGAGAGTCCTGGAGGTGTAAAGTGCTGCTGTGACTCAGCTTGACTTCCTGTTGGAGCTCTGACATTGACTTCATCTTCATCATCATCATCATCTTCTTCATCCACTAAGAGACAGAGAGCAGCATAGTGCTAACACATTAGCATGCTAATGCTAACATACAGCATTCTTAATGCTAGTCTCTCAGTGCAAATACATTAGCAGTCTATGTGCTAACAAACTGTGCCCTCAATACTAATATGATTCCTTGCTACATGAAAACATGCTGTTTTGTTAATTCTACCATCTTAATGCTAACACATTAGCATGCTACCTACTCGTGTAGTATGCCAACTATACTCTCTAAAATAAAGTTCCTGTGATGCAGTTTTCTTAATGCTAACATGACATCATGCTACATGCTAACATTCAGTATGTTTAATGTGAGTATCTCATCGCCAACATTAGCTGACATTAGCTGTTACCTTTCAAAATGCTAACATTTTTAATACAAAAGCATGTTCCAAACATATGCATCCTTATGCAAAGACTTTAAAATGCATATTGGCATGCTACATGCTAAAATGTTAGCATACACTACAACCTATGATAGAGGCTCAGTTTTAACACATTAACATACGACATACTAACGCATTTATGCACGGTACACTTTATGTTCACAGTTGTAACATATTAGAATGCTACATGCAAACATGCAGTACCCTTGTTGTTAGCCTCTCAGTGCTAGCATCTTATCATTCTGCATGCTAATATGCAGTGCCCTTAATGCTAGTATCTCCATGATAATATGATTACATGCTACACGCAAACATACAGTTTTGTAAATGCGAGTGTCTCATTGATAACACATTAGCATGCTATCATATCTGCAACATGCTATCTTGTTAGAATCCTTCATGCATGTGTATTAACTTTGGCATGCTTTATGCTAAATGACGGTAGCACTCTGTTGCTGAATTTGTTAGCATGCTAGTACATTAGATTACATTATGCTAATTGATAGTACTACTATGTTGCTGAATTTGCTAGTGTGGTAGGATTAGCTTACATATGAAGACTAATAGTAGCTCAAAGCTAGTAACTAAGTTTATTTATTTATTTAACCTTTATTTTACCAGGTAAGTTAGTTGAGAATTAGTTCTCATTTTCAATAACGACCTGGTCAAGAGGCAGCATACAACAAGATGAACAACAGGTTACATATACAGCAAATCAGACAGTATTACCAAACAAAACACACAAAGACTTGTAAAAAATAGAAAGGCTAAAAGACTGTTAAAAATAGAACAGCTAAAAAGGCTAAAAACAGGTGCAGTGGTCCTGAAGTGTTTCTCCAGCTGATTATTTTAAATGACAAAAGCGATATGCATGAGGAGAGTTTTAGGAAGTTCTGTAGAGAGTTCCAGTCATTAGTGGCAGAAAACTGGAATGAGGATCGACCGAGAGCCGTACGAAGTTTCGGAATGAGGAGTGAAAGTTTCATACATTGTAGGTCAATAACAGTTATATTAACTATGGCAGTCTGGGGTTGGCAAACAAATGACATACTTATGCACTTAAATGCTGCGATAATAGTTACTTAATGCTAATGAGTGCTAATGAGCCTCTGAGGTGTCTCATCGCTGATTGGTCAGTGACGGTGTTGTTTACGTTTGATGAAGTCGATGATGCTCAGCGCTCTCCTCTGATGCTCAAAGTTAGCCATGAAGTGCTCCATGTTCTCATAGCCGGGCTGAACCTTATCCAGGTGAGACGTGTTGGTTCCCTCCACAATCCTGGTGAGGAGAAACACCACTGTCTCCATGACAACAACAACAAAAAGTAACAAACAGTGAAACCCCCCCCCCCCACTAAAAACAAACATTAAAAATCATTAAAAAATTACAAAAACGACAGGAACAAACATTAAAAACAATAACAACAATAACAAACTAACAAACAACAAACATTAAAACCCAATAACAAACAAAAACAATAACAAACGATGACTGAAAACAAACATGGAGACAGAAACTTACTTCTGCAGTAGAGGTTTTGCTGCCTGTGGATGAGAAATCAAAGATTCAATGTTAGCCTGATGCTAACATTTCCTAATTAAAGAACTACAATGATGGTAGCTGCTTCCTAACATGACAGCAAACTAACAATATTGTGGTTTGTCTGGTCGATTCTCGGTCTTTCAGGTCATGTAGTCCTCAGAGCTTCAGTGAAAAACTACATGAAGGGTGACGGGATACATCGGCGTGAGTTAGATCTAAAGAACCCTCTGACTAAAGGTGAAACATATTCAAGAACCTAAAACAGAAGTCCAGTTGTCTTCTACTGAGACTCTGAGAAATACTGTGGTTCTACTGATAGCAGTTTCATGTTAACACTTTTGACTGCATTAAGATAAATGATAGATAGGGGGCGCTGCTGAGTGAGCAATGGAGGAGAACGCATGTTTCAGAGCAACTTTTAAAAAATATTTTTGGCACAAGTCAGCAGGAAACTCGGTGCTGATTCCAGGAAAATCCTCCACAGGGAAGCAAACAACTTCACAACCACGAGACTGCAACTCCCAGTCCATCCACTCCTCCGCTGGGAAGGCCAGGGGAGGTGGACCCAGGTGAGGCGGACCCAGATGTGGCTGATCCAGGTGAGGCGGACCCAGGTGTGGTGGACCCAGGTGAGGCTGGTCCAGGTGAGTCGGACCCAGGTGTAGTGGACCAGGTGAGGCTGATCCAGGTGAGTCGGACCCAGGTGTAGTGGATCCAGGTGAGGCGGATTCAGGTGAGGCTGATCCAGGTGAAGTGGACCCAGGTGTAGCGGATCCAGGTGAGGCGGACCCACGTGTGGCTGCATACACGATGGACACTGAAAGTTTCGAAAAAGAGCTGGTATACTCCTTGTGTGAGGATTTGTCAGATGCTTAGTAAACTGAGGGGCTGCTGGAGAGGGAGACGGCAGCCATCAGAACCGACATCGCTGCAGTCAGATCCAGAAAGAACGAAGAGAGTCAAGAACAACCGAGCTGTCTGCGCCGGATGAAAGGTACGGAAGAAAGTCTGCTTGTATGGATGATGTTGCATGTCAATAGAAAGAAGTTCACTGGCTCACTGCAGACGCACTGCAAAACAAATATGACAATTTAGAGGCGAGATCATGGAGAAACAACGTCTGTCTAGTCATAGTTCTGCTCTACAGTCTACAGTCGTTCTGTTAAAACCAGTGTTGGACGTGAAAGAAGCCCCGATGCTAGACAGGCTCACCGATCCCTCCTCCTGGTGCCGGGACCAGGGAGCCCCCATGCACCATCGTGGCCAATCTCCACGACGACCATGACTACAAACATCCTCCGCCTCGCCCAAGAGAAACAACGGATCAAGGTGAGCGGCATGAACATCTCAGTTTTCCCAGACTACACTGCAAAAACAGCCACAGGCCGTGCTGGTTGAATGACATCAGACGACAGCTGTGGAGGTGGAGGGGATCCTTTACCCAGCCTGGCTCAGGATCACCGACCAAAACATGGAAAAGCTTTCTCCACCCCAGAGGAGGCTCAAATGTAAATAACACAGAACATTACAGGATGCTAAACATCTGATTAGGGAACAGACAGATACAGACAGCAGGAAGCCACTAAAACCAGAATCATAATCATCCTGTACATTAGACACTTATGTAAGCTGGATTTTAGTTTAAAAATATTGTAAAATATTTACCCCATGTTTCCTTTTTTTGCACATATACTGTAATTGAATAGGAGCTGCACACTGGTTAGCACTGTCGCCTCACAGCTAGAAGATCCCCGGTTCTGGTTCTGGGATATTTCTGCATGGGGTCTATGTGTTCTCCCTGCTGAGTTCTCCAGGTTTTCCCACAGTCCAAAGACATGCTGAGGTTCATTGGTGATTCTACACTACAGGTGTGAATGTGAGTCTCTATGTAGCCCTGTGATAGGCTGTTACCTGTCCAGCTGAACCTGTGGTAGGCTGTTACCTGTCCAGGTGAATGTCCTGGGGCCTCATTTATAAAACATTGCGTAGGATCCACACTAAAAGTTTGACTACACCGAAAATCTGAAATGGGCGTACGCCAAAAAATATTCTGATTTATAAAAATGTGCGTACGCACAACTGCACGCAATTTCCCATTTATAAATCACACTCCAGCTGGAAGATTGCGCAGGTGGATCCACCTCACATCCCGCCCACGACACACCCACATTTTACCATGAATGGTCAATGCAAAGTAACTCATGAATGTATTTCCATATAAACAAGCTGCTGATCCACGGCATTTTACGCTCAGTCATGGCAGAAAAAAGAAAACGAAATGTTTCGGAGACCGAGATAGAGGTGCTTGTGGATGAGGTGGAGGCCAGGAAGAGTATTTTGTTTGGTGGTCATAGTAGTGGCATCACTAACAAAAGAAAAGGCACCGAGTGGCAGCACGTTGTCAACAGTGTGAGTTCCACAGAGAGAACTGTGGCAGAGGTGAAAAAGAAGTGGTCTGATTTGAAGGTGGAGGCCAAGAAGAGAGTGGCATGCGATCGCCAAAGCATGTCTGCTACAGGTGGGGGTAGGGGCAAACCCGAGCCCACACCTCTGGACAGCAGGATAGCATCCATCCTCAGGACGGACAGCGAGTGTGGAATCATGTCAGAGAAGGAAGGAGACACCGATTTGGCAGAGTCCACAGAGGAGACCGGTAAAATACAGTTTTATCTGTTTATTAAATGTATTAAATATTTAAATGGACTTGTAAAAAGGCAGTGGACCTATGCTTTTAGTCCTCTGTCACTCTAGAGTTGGAAACGCTGGCTGACGAGGAGGTTCTGACCACAGCGTGTCCTGTCAGCGTGGATGAAGCCTGGCTGTCCCCAGTACATCCTGAGACCATGGCACACCCAGAAGTGGTCGGGTCCTGACAGACAGAGTCCCACAATCACAAAGGGACACCATCGGTGCCATAAATGAAGTGTGGGATGAGCTCCAGCAAATACGCACAGTAATGAACAACATGTGTGAGGTCCTGTCTGACATTGCCGCCTCTATTAAAGAGCTTGTTAAAAAAAATGAAACGTACTTTCGGTCTTATTGTAAACGCTGCATAACACCCCGGCTCTACAAGTGTAATATGTGATGACAATAAAGGTTTGGGATCAATCTGGCTCCAATTCACCACCTCACCGTCTGGCACTGCCGTTCCCTCTGTCTCCAAAATGTCCGTAAGCAAGCATCAAAGTTGGTGCACCGGTGCGCATATTCTCACGCCACGTTTATTTTTATAAATCACAACCTTTGCGTTGGAAGTGGCGTACGTAACTTTCTAGCCCTGTTTTGTGTGTACACAAGCTTTATAAATGAGGCCCCTGGTCATTTCCCATACCTATGAAATATGTACCTGGGTGGAGACCGGGCTGAGAATGTTCTTTCCAGTGAGGAAGGAAAACTCTGGAGGATTTTCTCCAAACATCTCGCTGTCCTCCAGCAGAACTCTCAGACTAAGACTGGTTCTCCCCGAGGATGAAACACCAGAAAGATTGCACAGACATGTTCATAGGAGAGACTAAACAACAGCTTCACTAGACTCAACACAGGAGAACCTCAGGACCAGACTCAGCATCCATCTGAAGGATGAAGGACGTTCCTTTGAGGACAGCAATGCCCACATTTAGGACAGAGAGGACAGATGGTCTGAGAGAGGAGGAAATTAATCTATAACTGGAACATCATCTGTAAACAGAGGAGGAAGTTCTCCACACCATATAAAACACCTAGAACACAGTGATCAGGTCTCTCCCCAGAAAGTTCCTCCATCCTAAACATCTTGAGTCACTCCTGATTTGGCAGATCCACATCCTCTGTCAGGTAAACTGCAGGTCCACCACCATGATTGTTGTCATTGGCGGACCTCCTGGTTTCACAGCAATCATACCTGGAGACAGGTGAGTCCTGGCCATTAATGGACCATCAGCTATGTGAGCTGAAGTGGTTATAAATCCTGGAACTCCCCATTAGTCAGAACTGAAGAAGAACCTTGGATCAAGGTGAAACGTCTTCAAGAACCTATAAGAGAAGTCCAGATGATGTCTACTGAAGTTCCTACCATTAAAGTTGAACTGTTTCCATCTGTGAGACAGAAGCAGCAGCTTGTTGGGTCTCAGAAGGTAAACATGTTGTCTGTAATGAAAAGATTAATTGTCTGGTCGGATGATTTGACCAACTGGAAGCAGGTGGATAGAGATAAAACTGGACCTTCGGGTACACTTTAGGTAAGTTCCATGTGGAGCAATTACTGACAGGTTCTATTTAACAAATAACCATGAAACCAGTGCAGTACCGCTGATGCCAGCTTGGACCAAATGTGATGCTAATGTTCTCTGGTGTTGTACCAGATAATCAGGGCAGTCACATGACCAGCTCTAAACCAATCACAGCTTAAGCAGCCTTACTTCCTGGATCTGCAGCTAACAGGTGTTCACCTGCAGGAACACAGCCATCTCTGATTCATCCAACGTCTGGATGCAGGTCTCCAGCAGCTTGGCGGTGCCGTCCAGATGCTCCGTGTACTTCCTGGTCAGACCACGGATGTAGTCCAGCTTCTCCTGCTGCTCACTGTTGATCCTCAGCGTCAGCTCACCTTTCTTCTCCTCCAGCACGGCAAACAGGTGATCGAACGTCTCGCACACCTTCGACTTCTGCCGGCGACCGTTTTCCTGCAAAAACAGTTTCTGTGAACGAATCACTGCCATCTAAAGGGGCCAGTCAGGGGCCAATCAGGGACCTCAGGGGCCAATCAGGGACCTCAGGGGCCAATCGGGGACAAATCAGAGGCCAATCAGGGGCTTGGATGGATGGATGGATGGATGGATGGATGGATGGATGGATGGATGGATGGATGGATGACGGATGATGGATCGATGATGGATGATGGATGGATGGATGATGGATGGATGATGGATGGATGATGGATGGATGGGTGGATGATGGATGGATGGATGGATGAATGGATAGATTATGGATGATGGATGGATGGCTGATGGATGGATGGATGGATGATGAATGATGGATGGAGGATGGATGGATGATGGATGGATGATGGATGGATGATGGATGGATGGGTGGATGGATGGATGGATGATGATGGATGGATGATGGCTGGATTATGGATGGATGGATGATGGATGGATGGGTGGATGGATGGATGGATGATGATGGATGATGGATGGATGATGGCTGGATTATGGCTGGATGATGGATGATGGATGGATGGATGGATGGATGATGGTTGATGGATGGATGGATGGATGGATGGATGGATGGATGGATGACGGATGATGGATCGATGATGGATGATGGATGGATGGATGATGGATGATGGATGGATGATGGATGATGGAAGGATGGATGGATGATGGATGGATGATGGATGGATGGGTGGATGATGGATGGATGGATGGATGGATGGATGGATGAATGGATAGATTATGGATGATGGATGGATGGCTGATGGATGATGGATGGATGGATGGATGGATGATGAATGATGGATGGAGGATGGATGGATGATGGATGGATGGATGATGGATGGATGGGTGGATGGATGGATGGATGATGATGGATGATGGATGATGGATGATGGCTGGATTATGGATGGATGATGGATGATGGATGGATGGATGATGATGGTTGATGGATGGATGGATGGATGATGGGTGATGGATGGATGGATGGATGGATGGATGGATGGATGGATGATGGTTGATGGATGGATGGATGGATGGATGGATGGATGGATGGATGGATGGATGGATGGATGGATGGATGGATGGATGGATGGATGATGGATGGATGATGGATGGTCATTACTAGTTGTTTGAGGCGTTCAGTGTTTCAGTTCGTTCCTTCCTGGTCATTGTAGTTCGTTCTGTTGGACTCTTTATCTCGGTTCTTTCTGAAGTTGTTCATTGTCTCTCACTAATTAGTTTTGCATTTATTAGAGTTCATCTTGCATCTGTTTGTCATCTTTTTCATGTGTTGTTTTTAGCAATTTTGACTGTTTTCGTTCATTTTACAGCTTTTTTTCTGTCATAATCTTTGATTTTGTGGTGGAAAATGTCCTCTACATGTGCATTCACAGATTAGTTTCTATACGTGTTCTTTATCCAGAAGATGTAGAGATGTGTGACTTTAGAAATCTTTGTGCACTTTTATTCTCATCTACAAGAGCCAAGGTTCTGTTGAACTTTGAACACAGACTGAAGTGAAGCTTCTTATTAACAGACAGCAGCAGCAGAACTCTGGGACTGAAGGATTTTTACACATTTCAGCTCCAATATTCCTGAAAAACATCAAACCCAAAATGACAACAAAGCTTGGTCAGAACTTTGGTCTCCAGGTTCTGATCCATCAGGCAGTAAAATGAAACGTCCATAATAATCCAAATTTCCTGAGATGAAAACAGAACGGGACTGATTCTAATCACTTGTTAGTCTGAACTATTGTCTCTGAGTTTGTTTCATATCTGAGCTCAACAACACTTGATGATCAATGATCCAACATGGATCTAACAGCAGCTGGAACATCTGTTCACCTCAGATAGGTCAGCTGTTTATCAGCTGTTCATCAGCTGTTTATCAGCTGTTCATCAGCTGCAGCTAAATACTGAACTTTCACTTTGACTGTTTCATAAATCAGAGATAAATTGAGCTGTTGGTTCTTTGGACTCTTTGATCAGCTGCTGTTAGTTTCTGATGTTTTCTACATCACTGATCAATATCAGGTTCTACTGCGGTTCTACAGCACTGAGGGTTCCTGTCTGACTGCAAGAATGTTAGCAGAACAGTACCAGAACATTAGTAGAACATTACCAAAACATTAGCAGAACATTAGTAGAGCATTAGCAGAATAGTACCAGAACATTAGCAGAACAGTGACCTCACTTAAACAGATTGAATATCGAGCAATGTTCTATGTTCCGTGTCTGGAAGGACCTTCTGTCTCGTGGTTCTATTGTGACTGTTCTTGTCTTTTTAATATGTTTTGTGTTTCATCTTTTCTTTTTAGTTGCAGTTTGTTCTCCTGTTTCCTGTCTGGTTCCCCTCATGTTCCTTGCCCCATTCCAGTTTGTACGTCTAGTTTTAGAACCCTGTTGTGTTCCTTTATTTCATGCTTCAGTTTGCTGGAGTTGATTTTTTAGATATTTTTGTGTTTTTAGCTCCTTTTGTTTAAGTTTTTGTGATTAATGCTGTTGTTATTCAGACTCTTTCCTCATTTTAGTGGTTGTTGCTTCCTGCTGTCTCTCTGGAGATGTTTGTGTTACAACAAGACGTGAGAAGCCAAACAGAGGCCCTTGAGGCCCCTGTGGCCCCTGAAACTCCTGTGGCCCCTTGAGGTCACAAACATTCAGTGGAAACAGATCAACTCACGTCTACGGCTCTGCAGGTTTCCTCCAACTGACTGATGATCACTTGAACCCTCTCATTGTTCCCAACCAGCAGCGACACACAATCTGTGAGCTCCACCTACACACACACACACACACACACACACACAGATGCAAACACACACACACACGCACGCACGCACGCACACACACACACACAGAGATACAAACACACACACACACACACACACACACACACACGCACGCACGCACGCACGCACACACACGCACAGATACAAACACACACACACACACACACACACACACACACACAGAGATACAAACACACACACACACACACACACACACACACACACACACACACACACACACAGACACAGACACCCGTTGCTGTGAGGTTGTGTATGTGTGTTATGCGTCCTGTACTGAGCCTGGTGCTAAAAATGGTGGTGTATAGCAGTGTTTCTCAACTGGTGGGTCGCGACCCAAAAGTGGGTCGCGGGGCCGTTTTTGGTGGGTCGCGAACCTTTTTCTAAAAAGAGAGAAAAATAAAGATAATCCAATTTAGTGGCGAGTCATTGTAGTTCCCCTCCGCACCCGCAGGGGGTCGTCGTGTCAGCAGCGACCCGTGAGAACACTCGTATTACTGTTGTGTCTGTGCAAGGAAGAGGACACAACATTCTTGAACAACGTGATAAGATTGATGCCTTCAAAAAGAAGATCTCCTTGTGGATAAACCATGTTTCTAACAAAC
Source organism: Amphiprion clarkii (assembly GCA_027123335.1). Lineage (NCBI taxonomy): Eukaryota > Metazoa > Chordata > Actinopteri > Pomacentridae > Amphiprion > Amphiprion clarkii. The sequence goes on along the minus strand of CM049577.1, from coordinate 150,224 downwards.
GACTGGATATGTTCCCAAATGCTTGTTACGAGCAACAGCAGCTGGACGCGGCGGGGAAAAAGACAATGACGAAAACAATAAGCACGCATCTGAATAAACTTTTCGAGCGGTTTAGCGACTACTTTCCCGATAAACAACCCGAGGACGACTGGGTGCGCGACCCGTTTGGAATAAACATGGAAAGCATCACGTTGCCTAGCAGCGATGAATGTCAGCTGGTGGAGCTATCATGTGACCGCACTCTCAGAAAGAAATTCACAGAGGTAAGCCTTTCCCAGTTCTGGTGCAACGATGTGATGAGAGAGTATCCCTCCATTGCTAGTCGCTGTAGCTGTAAAAATCCTCCTACCATTCAGCACCACATACCTCTGTGAATGTGGCTTCTCAGCTCTTGTTCAGCTGAAAACAAAATACCGAAATAAACTGAACATTGAGCATGACCTCAGAGTTGCTTTATCATGCATACAGCCAGATTTTGAGACTCTTGTAAAGGCCAAAAAGCATCCTCAGCTTAGCCTTTAGAACTTCATGTAGTTCTGCAGTACTTTTATTGTGACTTGTGACTTTTGTTTATTTGTAAGTGCTTAAAAACACACTTTTCTTTCAATATTGCACACTATTTTTTTTCCCCAAATATTGGCTTTCAAATATAGTTAAGCCCTTTGAAAAATGTTTTATTGTGTTTACATTTTGAGATTGATCAGAACATTAAGCATTTCTTCACTTTAATAATTTGTTGAATGCACTTCATCAGTTTTCATGTTTTGGACTCTTTTGCACATATTTCTATACATAGTTTCTCCAGCTACAACAGCAATGTTGCAGACTTGTGCAGTATTATGAGAAGCTACTGGTTTTGTTGAATTGCACTTTTTTTGTAAAAAAAAAAAATGCACTTTTATATATCCTGAGAACTACTTGAGGCTATTGTTCTACTTGTTTCAAAGTCCTCAGTACTTGAATTAGTATTGCTGCTTGATTTTGAGTTGTTGTGAAGTACTTGAGTTCAGGTTTAAAAGTTTTGTCTTCGAAAGCTCAATCAATAAATTGTTGATTTTTGGAGAAATATTGTTTGGGTCACGACTTGTCATTTCAGTTTTATGGTGGGTCCCAGGCCCAGAACAGTTGAGAACCACTGGTGTATAGTGTGTTAGTTTTGTTTGTTGTGCATATTGTGTTTATTGTGTATGTTGTGTTTGTCAGCTTAGTTGTGTGTTGTGCTTGTTGTGTTTGTTGTATATTGTATACATTTTGTTTGTTGCATGTATTGTGTATATTGTGTATGTTCTGCTAGTTGTGTTAACATGTCTGGTTGTTGTTCTAAATGGATCCACCTGGTCTGTCAGTTTCTGTTGGTCTGGTCAGACCGTGTGTGTGTTTATCTGACTCATCTGCCGGACCGTCAAGCTGAAAGCTTGGTCACGTGACCTTTATTGACCCGCTGAAGCTCGAGCGCTGTCATGTGACCGTGTTGTGTTCCACTAGCAACCACCCGCCAAGCGGGAAATTTTCAGATGCGGCACGTTTACATGCGGGAAAAACGCGTCTAGTGGACCCATAGCTTAAGAGTTTGGGGGTCTATGTCTGCTTCAGGTCTCTCAGAGCTGAACATTGTTCCTCAAGGTTCCACTGTTAATGCACAATATTAGACCAACAACATTCTAGAAAAGGTTCCACTTTTTGTTTAGGCCAGGAGGAACACATCAGGGCCTGTGACTGAACGGAAAATGTCTCACAGATGTTCTGAGTTGGTATTTATGTAGATGGAACCTGTATGACTCAGCAACGGTGTTCTGAGGTTCTACCTGGCTTTAAGGAGGAATGGAACCCAAACTGACCTCAACCCAACTGAGAACTGCTGGAGAACCCTGAACTTCTTGACCAGTCCACCCCCGACCACCATGAAACAGCTCAACTCTAGAGGGGGAAGACAGAACCATCCACACTCTAGAACCTCCTACATTCATGAAAGACTGATCAGAGTGAAAGGAGGAAGTTCTGGTTTTGGGATCGACTGGTTATGTTCTCTCTGGAGAATGAGACCCAGTGTCTCAGTGAGATTACCTGCATAAATAAAGGCTAAATAAAATAAATAATGTTACATGTTCAGTCTCTGAGCATTGTTTTTCTGGGGAGAACCAACTTTTGGGACACGGTGGATGCTGTGTTAGTTGTGTTGGTCGTGTTTGTTGTGTTGGTCGTGTTTGTTGTGTTGGTCATGTTTGTTGTGTTGGTCATGTTTGTTGTGTTATGCTGTGTTTGTTCTGTCATCTTGGTTGTTTGTTTTGTTGTGTTGTGTTTTGTTTGTTGTTTGTTGTGTTGTTTTTGTCATGTTTTTTGCGTTGACCTTCTGCTGCTGGAAGATGTCGTTGATCGGGGCGACCTCACAGTCCTTGTGAGCTCCAAACACCTTACAGAGGGAACAGGTGGGAACGCTGCAAGAGACGCAGTAGATGTTGATCTTCTCACCATCATGATCCTCACACATGGGCTGGTCCACCTTCACCTCTGGGACCGGCTTACTGAGACACACAGACAGGTGGACAGACAGATAGCAGACAGGTGGACAGGCAGGTGGACAGACAGGTGGACAGACAGGTGGACAGGCAGGTAAAGATACAGGGGGTGTATTGATTATTGGTGTGAGTGTTGTGTGTGTGTATTGTGTGTCTGTGTGACACATGCTGTTGTCCTGAACTTGTTTATCAGCTCCAGAACTATATTTATCTGCTGCTGTCTCACTGACCTCCATCTGGAAATAGTCAGAACACATCAGCTGTTAGAGCTCTGATTGGACAGTAACTTTTATTTTAACTTCTCTAACAAGGAACAAGAAAACAGGAAACAGGAAGTGTGTGTCTGATCAGCTGATCCAGATGATGAAATGTTTTCAGAATTCTGATTCAGCGGAAAACTGAAACCTGAATCCAAAAACTTTAGTTTCCTGTTGGTTCAGTAACGACGTGTCAATAAACACGAGACTGACTGTGATGTGTTCAGGTATCACCAGCACAGGTGTGTACAGGTGTATACAGGTGTTATACAGGTGTATACAGGTGTATACAGGTGTGTACAGGTGTATACAGGTGTGTACAGGTGTATACAGGTGTATACAGGTGTGTACAGATGTATACAGGTGTGTACAGGTGTTATACAGGTTTGCACAGGTGTGTACAGGTGTATCTAGGTGTATACAGGTGTATCTAGGTGTGGTGTCCACCTGGTGCTCCCCTGCTTGTACATGTCGATGATGTTCTCCACCAGCAGGTTCCTCTGCAGGCCGTAGACTCCATGTCTGTCCAGAACCACCTCATGTCTGCAGGACGGGCAGCGGAACCGTCCACCTGAGCTCACCGTGGAGCCGCTCCTGGACGACAGGTAGGGATTGGACGCCTGCAGGGGGCGGGGCATCGCACAGGTAAACATTCACATCTGTAAACCATGTGTGTGTGAGTGTGCGCGTGTGATCCTCAGGTGTGTGTTTGTGTGTGTTTTCCTCAGGTGTGTGTGTGTGTGTGTGTGTATGTGTGTGTGTGTGTGTGTTTTCCTCAGGTGTGTGTGTTCCGTAGGTGTGTGTGTTCCTCACCTGAAAGACGTCGTTGGCACACTTACGGCAGAGGTTGTGCTGACAGGGCAGAATGACCACCGGCTTGGTGAACATCTCCAGGCAGATGGGACAGATGAGCTGCTTCTCCAGACTGTCCATGACCCCGAGGACGGAGACGAAGAAAGAAGAAGAAGAAGGAGAAGAGCTGAGTCCGTCCCTCAGAACCAGTGAAGTGAAACTGTTCTGCTGTTGGAGACTCTGAGGCTCTCGGCTGTTTTTAGATGCTGTGATGTCAGCTGTTGCCGTGCCAACAAGCCCTTATATGTCAAAGGTCAGGGGGACACATGGGGGAGGGGCAGCAGAGGGTCTGCTTCTTAAAGGGACGGTAGACAGAAGACGCAGCAGCTCCTCCTGCTGGTTCCAGTGAAACATCCATTAGAACCATGACAGGAACTGATACTGAACAGGATTTATACTCTCATTACACAAATACTTATATACTTATGTACTTATACACATAACTTTATTACACATGTACTTATATACTCGTGTACTTATATACTTACACATAACTGTGCATCTGAAAAAGTAGAATATTGTATAAAAGTTGACTCTTTGTCATATTTTAATTGACAGGTAAACTTTCATGTACTCTGTCTAGACTGAAAGTGAAATATTTGGAGGCTTTTCTTGTTTTAATTTCGATCATTAGGACTGATGAAAGTCACAAATCCAGTTTCTCAGATTATTAGAACTCAAATCAATCAGAAATAGATTTACAGAACCATCTGAGTCCTGGAGGAGAACCCACTGAGGTTCTGCTGAGAGTTCATGAAGCTCCGCTGGGTCTGATAGCAGCCTTCAGCTTAGCTGGGGTTTTGGGTTCTGAGGTGTTCTATGTAGATCTATATGTGGTTCTATGTGTTTCTGAGTGGTTCTGTGGGGTTCTATTCAACACAGTAAGATCCTGGTTCAACCCTTTGTCATTTGTTCTGCTGTAAATGAAACCAGCGTCTCCATGACGCCTGTCAGAACATGAAGAATGAAGAAGCTGAGATGATTGTGGACCTGGTAGAACCCAGTGGACCAACACCAGATGACATGACTCCAGGAACCTTCTCAAACTGAAGAACTTTCACTCTGCACTTCAGACTCCTTGGATTCTGAGTTTCTCTAGTCTTCATCCAGGCTCTGGATCTTGAGCTCCAGATGAAAACCGTCACCATTGGAGATGATCATCTTGTGGACCACCTTCAGGTCAGCAGTCTTCTCCATGACAGTGGAAGCAGAGATCTATCTCTGCTGTTTGTCATTTATTCAGCTCTGGATGAAGCGTTCTAATAATTTATATGAGCTGGAATCATCTCAACTAAAAGAAGACTTGAAGTGTTTCTCTGCATGTGTTCTGAGTCAGGTGTCCAGGTGTTCAGATGTTCATGTGTTCATGTGTTCATGTGTCCAGGTGTCCAGGTGTTCAGATGTTCATGTGTTCATGGGTTCATGTGTCCAGGTGTTCTGATGTTCAAATGTTCATGTGTTTAATCTTTTACACATTTTCATTTTTATATCCTTCATTGAATGTTCAGTCTTTGTTCTTCTTCTGGACGTTTGTTGAAGGTTCATCAAACTGCAGTCGATCGATCAGAGATCAATCAGTCAGCAGAGAGGATCAATAAATCAGGACTGCAGTTTCACTTCATTAATATTTTACTAATTATCATGAAAACTCCTGAGGTGAGTATAGAAACAAACGTCAAACCAAAACTTTATTTACAGCAGACGTTAACAGAACTCTGGAAACAATCAGCAGCCAATCAGAGCGCTCGCTTAGGCAGCAGAAGTTTAGTTTATAAATCCATAGACAGTCTGACATTTTGAAAAACCTCCACAAGTCCTCTAAGAACCTTTAAAAACTGTATCAGGATTTCAGTGAACGTCAGACTGTGGCTTCAAGGCCCAGAAAATGAGAACATTTTACACCTTTTCCTGCTCAACCTTCATGTGTAGGAGTCTCCGTACCGACGGTGTCCGTCACCAATCAGCTGTGTTTTCTCGCTGGCATTCATCGGCTGCTGGACGATTGGAGCTTCGACATCTGAAGACACAAAACCAGAGTCATGAAAGAAAAAAATCAAAAAAAACATTAAAACCAGACAATAAATTAAAGAAAAAAAAATCAAAAAAACATTCAGGAACAGAGTCATTAAAGAAAAAACTATTTAAAAAAAATTCCAAATCAGAAAATAAATTAAAGAAAAAATAAAAAAAAACATTCAAAACCAGAGTCAGAGAAGAAAAAATACAAAAAAACATTCAAAACTAGAAAATAAATTAAAGAAAAAAATCAAAAAAACATTCAGAACAAGAGTGAACACCTGAAAGCTGCAGATTCATCATTGTTTAAAAAAAGACCAATAATAAACTAGACCAGAACATATTACAAAAAAATTAAAACACTCAAAAGCAATAAAATCCAAAGAATTCAACTTAACAAAATGAAAATAAACCCAAGTGAAATAAAGATTTAAATATGAACGAGAAAACCACATTAAAAACAAAAACTAATGAAAGAACATAATAAAGTAAGAAAAACAGAAGAAAAATCTAAAATGAACCCAACCAGCAGAGGTCTCCCTTCACCCTCACCGTTGTCATTGCGAAGCTCCTCCTCCAGGTCATCGGGGGATACGTACTCTGGCTCCGCCCCCTCACCTGTGGGCGGCGGCTTCAGCTTCCCGCAGCAGCAGTTGCAGCAGCAGCAGAGGCAGCAGCAGCAGTAGCATCCGGTCAGAACACCACAGACCACGAACAAACCCTGGAACGGAACCAGACGGAACCAAACAGAACGTCACTTCCTGTCGCCTCACTCTTCCCAGGTGCACCGTAAGCTCCGCCCCCACCTTGGCCCACCAGGTGGACAGCATGAAGTAGGTGTTGACGTTGTCCTCGCCGAACTGCTGTGCCACGTAGAGCCCCAGCGACCCATACGAGTCGTAGATGTTCCTCTTGGTGAGGTCTGACAGGACGGCATGGGCCCCGTTCAGCTCCTTGAACTTCTCCGCCGCATCAGGGTTGTCGGGGTTCTTATCGGGGTGGAACCGCAGGGCCAGCTTCCTGGAACCAGAGGTCAGTGATCGCATCACTTCCTGTCCCTTTACTGTAAGTTCACCTGAAGGAAACACCTGGCTGACATCAGAGGTCAGAAAGGTTTACCTGAAAGCTCCAAATCAATCATTCGTTGTTTTATTGAAAATGCATTAATTTCCTTTACTTTACTTTTATTTAATGTTCCCTGAACAGGGAAATAATTAGACAATTTAATTTAGTTAAAATGTTGTTTGGTTTCAGTATTTTCTGTATTTTTATTTAGTTGGATTTACTTTGTTCTGTTGTTTGTTCTGAAGGCTTTGGAGCTTCAGCCCTCATCTGTATTAATTATAGTATTATACATTTACATACAGTTGTGGTCAAAAGTTTACATACACTTGTAAAGAACATAATGTCATGGCTCCCTTGAGTTTCCAGTTATTTCTACAACTCTGATTTTTCTCTGATAGACTGATTGGAACAGATACTTCTTTGTCACAAAAAACATTCATGAAGTTTGGTTCTTTTAAGACTTTATTATGGGTTAACAGAAAAAGTGACCAAATCTGCTGGGTCAAAAATATACATACAGTAACATGAATTAGCAATTTTGGTGACTCAGATAGTTGCGTCAATGAAATGAGCTTCATAGCATGGCCTCTTAACTTCTTGTGAGTGATTATGAGTGACTACAGCTGGTGACTTCTCTGAGGTCATTTAAATAGCGCTCATTGGATACAAACGCCCACAATGGGAAAGTCAAAGGAGCTCAGCACGGATCTGAAAAAGCGAATCATTGACTTGAACAAATCAGGAAAGTCACTTGGAGCCATTTCAAAGCAGCTGCAGGTCCCAAGAGCAACAGTGCAAACAATTGTTTGTAAGAATAAAGTGCATGGCACTGTTTTGTCACAGCCACGATCAGGAAGAAAATGCAAGCTATCACCTGCTGCTGAGAGAAAATTGGTCAGGAGGGTGAAGAGTCAACTGAGAACCACCAAAAAGTAGATCTGCCAAGAATTAGAAGCTGCTGGAACACAGGTGTCAGTGTCCACAGTCAAGCGTGTTTTGCATCACCATGGACTGAGAGGCTGCCGTGCAAGAAGAAAGCCCTCGCTCCAAAAGCGGCACCTTAATGCTCGACTGAAGTTTGCTGCTTGTAGAAAAGGCTGCCCAGAGACTGTCATGCTGGCCCTTTAAGGGGCGGAGCCCAGAGACTGTCATGCTGGCCCTTTAAGGGGCGGAGCCCAGAGACTGTCATGCTGGCCCTTTAAGGGGCGGAGCCCAGAGACTGTCATGCTGGCCCTTTAAGGGGCAGAGCCTAGACCTGCGAGAGAGGAGAGATGAGGAAAGGAAACGCAGAGTTCACGTTTTTCAATTCTGTTGCTTGTTAAGACCTTAACAGTTTAAGTTGGTGGTTTGTTTGTGTCGAATGCCGAAGCCTGTGCGTGAAAATAGGTGAGTTATGTGTAAGATAATGAATGAGGCATATCTTATGAATATTTCATGCATGGCAACAGCAAATTTTGATTTCAGCTGAAAATGTTCGGTATACAATCTTCAGGGGGGGTCCAGGGGGGCACAGCCCCCCTGAAGCCAAGAGGTTTTCAGTAAAATAGAGGTGATTTAGAATGAAAAACATGCATAGAATTACAGAAGACTAGATTGTAATGAATAAGTTAATTTAATGAAAAGTTAACTTACTTTTTCTTCAATGTTGTCTCACTGCATTTAGTCCTACAATTCTTACAGTTCTATAGGTCTTTTAACACTATTTACACTGGAGTTCTACACTGGTCACAAAGTCACTTCTAGTTAGGGTTACCACTTTTCAGAAATGAAAATAAAGGACGCCCACCACGGCCCCACAGTTCAGTAAAGTTGGAAAGATATTCACAGATTCGGACTTCCAGCATCAATAACTCATTAGATATATGTTGTGAAAACATAAACGATGCCTCTTTTCCATCACTGTAAGGTACACAATGTGCTACTTGATAAAACTGGGCTTGTAGCACATTGTCTGCCTTACAACAATGGGAAAGAGGCATCGTTTATGTTTAGACAACCTATATCTAATGAGTTATTGATGCCGGAAGTCTGAATCTGTGAATATCTTTTACAACTTTACTGAACTTGGGGCCACTACCACCTAAGGAGTGATATATTTAATTTTGAAAAAAGCATTTAGCCATACTTAAAGCTTTAAGTGCTTTATTAACATGAAACTAAGAGTTTTGTATTGTTTTATGATCACAGGTTCTGCCTGAACAGAAGTGGCATCATTTTAAACAGTGAAATCCATCCATCCATCCATTATCTATACACCGCTTAATCCTCACTAGGGTCGCGGGGGGGGTGGAGCCTATCCCAGCTGACTCGGGCGAAGGCAGGGGACACCCTAGACAGGTCGCCAGTCTGTCGCAGGGCTACACACAAAGACAAACAATCACTCACACATTCACACCTACGGGCAATTTAGAATAATCAATTAACCTCAGCATGTCTTTGGACTGTGGGAGGAAGCCGGAGTACCCGGAGAAAACCCACGCATGTACAGGGAGAACATGCAAACTCCATGCAGAAAGATCCCGGGAAAGCCGGGACGTGAACCAGGGATCTTCTCGCTGCAAGGCGAAAGTGCTAACCACTACACCACTGTGCAGCCCCAAACAGTGAAATCAAACGAACAAAATGTAATGAGCAACCAGTGAGCAATACTGGATTCTGCAAAAACAGAAACAACTGAATGCGGAGAACTGAACAAAGAAATTCTCTACAGACATTTTTTCCCATCTAAATCTTATCCTAACACAGTTAATGTATTAGCTTATTTATGTGTGTATGCATGTATTTACTGATTTATTTAGTGCTGTTAGCATATCAGAGTTCTGAGGGAGTTTTTCTTTAGATAGGCAAAGGCCATTTATTGATCACATATTGGCTGTTATATAAATGTTTATTAAAAACTAAAAGGCATTTAAAAAAATACTAAACAACTTAGGCATTTATTGAGTCACTAAAACACTGTAGAGTCTAGGACCACATCAGCATGATTCTAAGCATCCTCTGGTAAACTAACAACCAGATACTGATGTCTCTCACCATATGGACTTCAGGAGATGGTTAGATGATGATAAACTGTGACCTGCTGGTTGGGTTCTCTCTGTTCTCATGTTTCTTACATGTTGGTCTCCTGATGCTGCCTTACTTCAGCCAGTCCATGAGCAACACAGAACACAGTTTGCCTTTTACCCACTGCCAGGGGTTCCACTCTTCCCACTCACGTCTGTACATTTGCAAACGTTTTTGCTTCTGTGGACGTGGTGGAGTTTCGGGTGTAGATATTTTTAAACACGCGGGTGCAGCGTGATCTGCTAGACCTGGCATCGGGTCCTCGCTACGTGGGTCCTACGAAGTTTAAATTGGCTGCCCTTAGTATTTCCTGTGTTTTATTTTGTTCCTTATGCAGTTTTGATGGCTGTGTGACAGACGTGTACGGGGCGTTTATGAAAATACGGAACAATTTGCGTCCCGTATTGATTCAATACAGGACGCGACAATTAATTGTCAAATAAAAGACGACTCCGTATTTTAAGGGACAGGTGGCAACCCTACTTCTAATGTCGCCTCATGATTCCACCAAAAACGATCCCAATAGCTCAAAATTCCAACACGAACATGCTGCCATGAATTGTAACAAAAGAATGCATCGAGCAACTTGATTGGTCCAATCGCTGGCAGCTCACCAATTTCGACCAACCGCAAGGCCTTTTACAATGCAGCAGGAGCTAGACTGGTTCTCTTTGTCTGTTACACTGCGGGAGAAACGCCGAGCGCTTCTCAAAAACCGGAAGCAAGAGTAACAAAAACATACCTCACCCCCCCTAAAATTTTCTCAACGGATTTGGACGATTCACAGAAATGATCAATTTGAAAATTGAAATGGCGGATTTCTGCAGAACGGCGGAAAATTGCCATGCCTGATATTTTCTTTGCTAATTGGATGCATGTGCTGTTCACATGCACTTATTAAACGTAGATGCGTTTATATTTGTGTCATGTGTGCTTTCCTTTTCATAGTACAGTTGCATTCACATTTATGTTATTTAGATATTTATGTTTTATTGGTATTTTTTTGTGATCAACTTTTTGTATTGCTCAACAAGGCATAAACAGGACGACATGACAAATTGCACAGTGAGCATTATATGAGCATAAGAACAGATAAACAAAAACAATATAACATAAAATACACCAAACAACAAATGCACCCCCCACCCTCCCACCCAAAAAAAAAAATATATATATGTATACATATATATATATATATATATATATATATATATATATATATATATATATATATATATATATATATATATATATATATATATATATATATATATATATATATATATACATATATATATATCCTCCTGAGACCCAGCCATTCATTTATGTCCTCTGTACTGGACTATTGTTTTTGATATCTATCTTTTGACTCATTTGAGTTACCCTACTAAAACCTGATGTGCTTAATAGAGGACATCCTGGATTTTCCAATGATATCTCATGTGATTGCGTGGGATGAGGGGAACTTTGTTTTCATTCTGAGACAAAATGGAGACTGCAGCAAAAAGCACTTTTTTACGATATCATTGTTTTACTGATGGTAATCATATATTTTCTTGTTTATGAACATATCAGGATTTATAAATGGGGTCAGAGTTCAGTTAAACTTTTTGTCAGGAGAAATAATTTCCCCTTTATGAATGTCAGCTGTTATGGACATGAGAACAACTTAATGGGGTTAGCTAATAGCTAGCTAGCATACTAGTTCTTTGTTTACATTCAAATTTCTGGCCCAAAACACATTTCTATGTGGGGTAATAAACATGTGGAATGTACTGTCTATGTAAAGTAATTAATATAATAAATAAATAGTTTTATATAACTATGTTTCATGCAACCTCTTACATTTTACACTATTGTTATTTAGTTTCTTAAAGTTTCATTAGAAAATGGACTGGCACGCTTGTTTTCTTGATTTCGAAGTAAAAATTGTGTTGCCCACTAGAGTGGGCATATTGTATAATCTAAAATAAAAATATTTTTGGTAAAATTCTAAATTGTGAATTGTTGTTTTAGCTCCAAAAAGGCAGTAAATCACAAAAAAAGTTAAATTGAAAGATATTTTTTTCCCCTCGGTTGTCAGGAGGATGTGTATATATATATATATATATATATATATATATATATATATATATATATATATATATATATATATATATATATATATATATATATATATATATATATATATATATATACACATCCTCCTCAATTTAACTTTTTTTGTGATTTACTGCCTTTTTGGAGCTAAAACAACAATTCACTATATATATATATATATATATATATATATATATATATATATATATATATATATATATATATATATAGGTACATATATAAAAAAACAACAAAAATAAAAAAATGAATAAAATTTTTACAAATAATAAAAGTAAAATAAAAATAAACCGTGTGGGCGAGACAGTCTGATGAGTGAGTTAAGTTGCAGGTAATCAGTGCATACATACATCTATATTCAGAATATATATACACATGTACTGGACAGATGCACACACAGTCTCATAAATTGGAATTGGTCAGATCACAGCCGACCCTTTAGCGCTGCCGCTGCTGAGAGCCACATATTCACATTCACCTCCCTTGTCCCATTTATGCGGGCAGTGGACAGTTCCATGTAAACAATGTCAAGAAATGTCAGGAGCCACTGTGTGACTGACAAAGTGTGTGGAGGTTTCCAGCGCATTGCAACCATTTTCTTAGCTGCTGTCAAACCCGCAAAAACTATTCGTTGCTGATATTTGGAAATCTGGAGTGATGAGATGTCATTCAGAAGCATAGTAGAGATGGTCGCAGGCACTGTCACTGATATCAATGTGGTTAGCTCCAAGGAAACCTTCTTCCAAAAACATGCAACAGGGGGGCACTCCCAAAACGTGTAAAAAAGTACCCGGTGCCTTCATTGTACAAAGACTGTATGTGGGGTCAGAAATAACTTTCATGGCGTGTAATTTATGCGGCATCATATAGGTCCTGTGAACAAAATTAAAATGAATTTGTTGATGGTCAGGATTTCTCGAAGCCAGTTTGATATTGACCCACACTTTGCTCCAATCAAAATCCTGCACCAGTTCAGGGAAGTCATCTCTCCATACCTTATCTAGCGGTCAGTCTTTGTAAGAATTCACTATAATATATTGATAAATGGAGGAGACCACACCTCAAGAGCCCCTTCTAGTGATGAACAGCTCATGAATTGGGTGTGTGGGTAATGGATGCTGCCATGGAACTCCATGTGCTTTCAGTACAGCTCTAAGTTGAAGGTAAAAAAAGAAGGATGTACCTGGTAAATCAAAATAATCTTTTAGGTCTTGAAAAGAACATAAACCATGTAGGTCGAAAATATCGCCCAAAAAATGGATACCTTTCTTTTTCCACTGCGGAAAAGTTAGTGGTCTACCACCAATCAATAAGTCCTTGTTATTAAAAAGTGGGGAATGGAGATGCCACCTACAAGCACTGTCACTGAGTTTTTCAACAACGCGCCAAACTCTGAACAGCTCTGTTATGATCAGACCAAATCGAAGTTGACATTGCCTCAGAGATAAATTTGCAAATAATACATCTGACAAGGACCAGGGGTGCACCATCCGCTCCTCCATGGCACACCACGACACTGACGCTCGCAAATTAAACCAGGTGATTAGTGGCCTAAGAATGAAGGACCAATAATACAATTTAAAGTTGGGTACGGCTAAGCCTCCATATAACCTGCCACGCTGAGAAATTGAGGCCTTGAGACAAGGGCACTTTCCTTTCCAAATATATTTGGAAACTGCTGTCTGAAGTTTGTTCCAATAACCAGGAGGTGGGCTGAGAGGAATCATGGAACTGACAAAGTTTATCCTGGGTAATACATTCATTTTTATAAGTGAGACCCTTGCCTGCAGAGAGTTGGGCAGACTTGCCCACCTCTCCAAGTCACTCACCACGTTATTCAGCATCTCAGTGTAATTGTATCTCACAATGTGCTTCAAAGAGGGAAATATTTCGATACCTAAGTACCTAAACTGCTCAACGACAGGGATATTGGCCGGTAAAACAGCTGACCTAGCTGCTGCATTAAGTGGTAAAAGGACTGATTTTGACCAGCTGATCTTGAATCCCGACAATGCACCAAACTCATCTAGTAGTGACAGTAGAGGGGGAGCAGACTGTATTGGGTCTTCAACAAAGACCAATACATCATCTGCATATAATGCCAGATGATGTTGAGTTTCGTTAACCATGATGGGCTTGATGACATTTGATTGTCGAATCATCTGCGCTAGAGGTTCAAGTGAAAGTGCAAAAAGACTTGGACTCAGAGGACAGCCTTGTCGAGAAGATCTACACACTGGAAATAATGAAGAACAAAAATTACCTGTGAGCACCATTGCTGAGGGGTTTGAATACAGTACCTTTACTAACTTTATAAAACCTTGCCCAAATCCCATTACCTCTAAGCCTGACCATAAGAATGACCACTCGAGGCGGTCGAACGCTTTCATAGCATCCAGTGACACGACCAATACTGGAACTTTAATGTCTGTAGCGGCATTGACTACATGCAGTAGTCTCCTGACATTATCTGAGGCAAGCCATGACTTAATGAAACCGGTCTGATCAGAGTGCACCAATGACGTGATATGGGATTGAAGGCAACTAGCGAGCAATTTGGCATATATCTTGATGTCTGCATTTAGCAAACTGAGGGGCCTATAGCTACCACATTCTGTTGGGTCTTTATCCTTCTTCAGGAGTAAAGAGATTGCTGCGATGTTTACATCCCTCGAAAAAGAACCCTTCTCTATGGAGAAATGGATCATGCTGAGGAGTAAAGGGCCAAGTAGGTCCCAGAAGGTCAGATATAATTCTGGAGGTATACCATCTAGCCTGGGTGATTTAACTTTTTGCATACTAAGAACAGCTGCCTTGAGCTCTTCTAGTGTGACTGGTCTGGCTAGGTCTTTTGCATCATCCACAGATAGACGTGGCATTTTCAGTTTAGAAAAGAGGGTGTCACATTGAGCCTTATCAAAGTTTCCATCAGATTTGTAAAGGTCTGAGTAAAAGTTCTTAAATGTATCATTAGTCTTCGCTGGGTCAGTAGTAATAGCTCCGGTTGGTAATTTAATTGAGGGAATATCTGAAAATTGCTCACACAATCTAATTTTCATGGCTAATACATGGCTGGGTCTTGAGCAATGGAAATAATATCTTTGTCTGCTCCTATGTATCAAAAACTCTGATTGCCGTCTGAGAATTACATTAATTTCTTTTTTGACAACTTCACGTTTTGCAGCTATATCTTCTGAATAATTGACTGACAGGGAGGAATCTAAAATGGAGAAAGTATTCTCCAGTTCTCTCAGTTTAGAAAGCTGCGTTTTACGTTGGTTAGATGCAAATAATGTGGTGTTGCTTCTAATGAATCCCTTGATTGAATCCCATAATATTCTAGGATCATCGACAGACCCGACATTAAAATCCAAAAATTCTTTGAGCTTTTCAATGAACTGTGTTTTGAATTCCTCCTGCTTCAGTAGTGAAACATTAAAGCGCCACCTTCGAGCTCACGAAGACAGATTACTCAGTACCACAGTGGATAGAACCCCTTTATGATCCGAGAGGGCTATAGGAAGTAAGGAAACATTGTATATTTTTTGAAAAATTTTGGGGGATGCGAATATGTAATCAATTCTAGAGAGCGATTTATGTCGCCCAGAGAAAAAGGAGTAATCCTTCACAAAGGGGTTAGTTAACCGCCACAAATCTCTGAGTCCCATACTATTAGCCCAGGCCCGTAGGGCCGAGGATGCTAGTCCTTGTTCCCTTGTTTCGGATTTACTCGTTCTATCCTCTAATGAATCCCAAACAGCATTAAAGTCTCCTCCCACTATAAATACATAACTAGATAGATCCAGCATAATATTTGTTAGGTAACTGAAAAAATTCTTGTCAAAACTATTTGGTGCATATGCAGACAAGAAGGCGATTGTTTTACCTCTAATTTCAACCTTAGCTATGGCCAGCCTTCCCTCTTTATCTGACCATGTGTCATGGATTTTGATATAAAGTTTGTGTCTGGCAACCACCGCTACACCCCTGGTCCTTGTAGAAAAAGAAGAAAAAGCTATTACATGATATAGCCTGTCCGCTAAGCGGCCATTATCTCGGCTCAAAAGATGTGTCTCCTGTAGCAGGGCAATGTCAATTTTCTTACTGTTCAGTAATCTTAATGTGCTGATTCTCTTATGAGGGGTGTTCAAGCCACCCGTGTTCCAACTCAAAATATTAAGTGCTGACATAATTGTTAGGCATTCGTTTCACTCAGAAGCATTGTGTAACATATAACTACAGTACCCGCAACAATCAGACATGGAAACCACATACAAGTAATTGTCTCAGCCCACTCAGGTCCTTCAATCCCCCAACCAAAATGAAAATCCCTTCAAAAACAGGAGCCGCACTGGAAGCAGTGATCGCAAAAAAACCAAAAGTAATTACCCGGCCACCCCCCAACCGCTATAACCCCTAAAGAGAAAAACAATGAAGTGTGCTTTACCTTGTTCAGAGTATCTTCACGATCAATACCTCATTCAAAAGCTAAATGTCCGATGCAAAAGAAAGTCAGATATAATAAACGCCCCTTCTAACCGTGACTTCAATATGGGATCACTCGCTTGAATCAAAGTCTAATGGGCTTAATCTGAAATAAAAGCCAGATTAATCAGTTGTGGCATCCTGAGTCGCGCCGCCAGTCGGGGACCGGAGAGTCCCCCCCTCCGACGTCGGCAGGGAGCGGAGAAAATCCTCTGCATCTGTGGGGTGGTTGAAAGTCTGGTAGTCAGTCCCAGTCTTGATTTTCAAAGTGGCTGGATACAGCAGAAAAAACTCAATTCCCCTGTTCCGCGCCGTGTCCATTGCCTGGGCAAAACTTTGACGACGCTTGACTGTGTGGATGCTGTAGTCTCACCGTCTTGCCGTCCACGGTAACCGGGTCTTTCTTTGCGGCTTGGAGAATAGCCTGGCGGGTCGTGTAACGAAAAATGTTGAAAAAAAGGGTGCGGGGTCTGTCTCTGGCAGCACGTCCCATGTAGATGCGGTGAGCCCGCATTATCTTAACCGGCTCGGACCGTAGGGACGGAAACCATTTAGGAAGCGATCGTGTCAAATACTGCACAGCGTTCGGGCCCTCAGCTCCCTCTTTTAGTCCGATAACACGAATATTGCACCGCCTGGTCCTGTCCTCCATGTCCGTCAGCTTAAGTTCAAGAGCCTTTATAGCCGCGTCATGCTCAGCAACAGCCTTTGAGTTGTCGTCCACAGTGCCCTGAAGTGTTGAAAAGTCAGCCTTATGCAAAGCCATATCACCCGAAAGTGACACTAGCTCTGCGTGGATTGCGTCCAACTTGCTGTCAGTGCTTTTGCCCATCTCGTGCAACTGAGCAAACCGAGGTTCAACAAATTCACGTTGTTTCTCCATTAGGGAATCGGTAATGGCGTCGAGCTCGTTAGCACGCGTAGCTTTGTTTGCTTTGGAGGTACCACTCGAGCCAGCTTTCTTCGCAGAATCAGCCATTTCGTTCCCGTCAGTTGAGAAAAATGTCGATGCAAAAAAGTAAACCAAGTTCAGTGGGAGATAAATGTCCAAATTGGGAAGTCAGGGCAAGAGTGAGACCCTTAAGCCGCCATCTTATGCAGCCAGTCACCCGTTTTATTGGTATTTTGTGTTGTAGAAACCACACTGGCAACGACTAATGCAAGTCAAGTTCATTAAAAGACAACAAACCAACCAGAGGCTCATTATTTAGAGTTCTAACCGGACTCCCAACAGTGATTTGGACTTTCCTACCAGGCATGTTCCACCAAGTGCGGCTCCTGCCTGAGGATCGACCTCTTCTGCGGTTCTTATGGAGGGACACGCAATGGGACCATCCACCTGATGTGTACGAGTGGCAGGTACTTCCCTTTGGAACTATTTGCAGCCCTTGTTGTGCAACGTTTGCATTGCAACAACACGTCATAGACCACAGCAAGCCAGAAGAAGACATCCATGTTGTTATTAACAAATCTTTCTACGTGGACAACTGTTTACACAGTCTCACTTGTCCAGCAACAGCCAGGACTTTTGTAGACAAACTGCACCATCTCCTGGCTGATGGGGGATTCGAGCTGAGACAGTGGACAAGTAATGATCCAAGTGTTGTTGA
This sequence comes from Amphiprion clarkii, assembly GCA_027123335.1. Classification (NCBI taxonomy): domain Eukaryota; kingdom Metazoa; phylum Chordata; class Actinopteri; family Pomacentridae; genus Amphiprion; species Amphiprion clarkii. The sequence continues at coordinate 132,242 of CM049577.1, read as the reverse complement.
CTATCTCCCGCCAGACCAGAAATCATCCAGCTGTGAGTTGTGGCACAGTCAAGCCAGCCCTTGGACTACACTGGAACTGTAAGTCTGACACCCTCACTTATAAACACAGACACATTGATTGCTCAGTGACTACTATGAGGAACATATATAGAGGTTTAGCTAGCCAGTACGATCCTGTTGGCTACATAGTGCCCTATACCACAAGAGCCAAAGTCATTGTGCACTGCCTGTGGGAAAAGAGGAGGGATTGGGATGACCCACAACTCCCAGAGGAGCTAGTGGAGAAGTGGCATGCCTGGGAAGCGGAGCTGGCGCACTTGTCCGAGATAACACTGCCCAGGTGCTACACCAGTTCCAATCTGGATCAGCCCCATTGCACAAGAGACCTCCATGTGTTCTGTGACGCCTCTGAACAGGCATATGGATCAGTGGCTTATCTGAGGACAGACAATCCAGAGTGAGAAGTTCAGGTTGCCTTCCTTGTAGCCCGGTCTCGTGTTGCCCCAAGGAAGCAGCAATCTGTCCCTCGTTTAGAGTTGTGCGCCGCTCTAACAGGTGCTCAGCTCTACAAAGTCATTAATACCGAGTTAACCCTTCCCATACACAGTTGCACTTTGTGGTCTGACTCAGCCACTGTCCTAACCTGGTTGGACTCAGACTCCTGCAGATACAAGGTCTTTGTGGGCACTCATGTGGCGGAGATACAACAGCTGACTGAAGCCGCTACATGGAGGTATGTGCCCTCACGAGAAAACCCGGCAGATGACATCACCCGTGGCCTCACCCTCCGAGACATCAGTCGGGGCAGTAGATGGACAGATGGCCCTGCTTTCCTGAAACAAGCTCCGCAAAACTGGCCTGATCTCCCGCCTCCACTCCAGAGCGATCCTGAATGTGAGTTGAAATGACACGTTGTCTTAACCATGTCCAGTTCTAGTGTTCCAGATCCACTCCAGTACCAGACCTGGGAGAACTTCCTGCAGGCCACCGCGCATCAGCTTCACGGGGCGGCTGACCCCAACAGTCCTCTCACTGCTGATTCCTATGATGCTGCTGAACTGGAAGCCTTGCAACAAGCCCAGAGAGATTCATTTCCTGAAGAAGTGACTCAGTTAAAGGCTGACAAACCCATCGCCAAATCTAGTCATCTTCTTCTACTTGCTCCTGAGTAGGATGAGAAGACAGGGCTCATCAGAGTAGGAGGTGGACTTCACTGCAATCCTGACATGGTAGAAGATGAAGTGCACCCCATGAAGTGCAAGAAGTGGAGAGGTCACCCAAATCCACCCAGGATGGCAGATCTCCCTCCAGCCCGACTGCGTCTCTTCAAGCCGGCATTTTATTCTACTGACGTGGATTGCTTTGGGCCATAAAGCATCAAGATAGGACGCAGGAACGAGAAGGGGTGGGGGATTTTGTTTAAATGCCTAACCACAAGAGCCGTCCACCTTGACCTGATTCCCAGTATGAGCTCTGATGCATTCCTAATGGCCCTGAGACACTTTGTGGCCAGGCGAGGGAAACCTAGAGAAATCCTGTGTGATCAGGGGACAAACTTCCGAGGAGGAGAACGTGAGCTCCAGGAGGCATTTCAGGCAGTTCATCCTGACCTCAAAGAGCAGCTAGACAGCCAGCAAATCAAGTTTGTCTTCAACCCCCCTGGATCCCCACACTTTGGAGGATGTTGGGAAAGGGAAATTCGCTCTCTGAAGACCGCTCTCAAGGTGACCATTGGGGCCCAAACAGTTACTGATGAAGTGTTGCACACAGTTTTAATTGAAATTGAGGGAATGCTCAATTCAAAACCCCTGGGCTACACCTCATCCGACGTAGCAGACCCTGACCCAGTCACACCCAACTGTCTCCTCATGGGGTGGTGGGACGCTTCGCTGCCACAGGTCGTCTATGATGGCCCAGAGATTATAGGGCGAAGAAGATGGAGGCATAGCCAAATGTTGGCTGATCATTTCTGGCAACTTTTCATTAAGCACTATCTGCCAGGACTCCAAGCCTGACAGAAATGGCAGACTGAGTCAGCCAATCTTCAAGTTGGAGACGTTGTTATGATTGTTGACAGTCAGCTGCCACGGACTATGTGGCCTGTGGGGAAAGTCTCCCAAGCCTTTCCTGGACCAGACACCCGGATCAGATCTGCTGAGGTGACAGTAAAGGGAAGAACCTACGTCCGGCCAGTGGCAAGACTCATCAGCCTACCTGCCCTGCCTAAGGATGATTGATCACCCCTTCTTTCAGCCTTTTAGTTGTTCGCATTCACAGGTGAATGCGGGGGCGGCTGTAGAAAAGGCTGCCCAGAGACTGTAATGCTGGCCCTGTAAGGGGCGGAGCCTAGACCTGCAGCGCAGCGTGAGAGAGGAGAAATGAAGAAAGGAGACACAGAGAGTTCACGTTTTTCAGTACTGTTGCTTGTTAAGAGTTGGTGGTTTGTTTGTGTCGAATGCCGAAGCCTGTGCATAAAAATAGGTGAGTTATGTGTAAGATAATGAATGAGGCATTGGATGCATGCGCTGTTCACATGCACTTGCTAAACGTAGATGTGTTTATATTTGTGTGTCATGTGTGCTTTCATTTTCATAGTACAGTTGCATTCACATTTATGTTATTTAGATATTTATGTTTAATTGGTATTTTGTGTTGTACAAACCACACTGGCAACGACTAATTCAAGTCAAGTTCATTAAAAGACAACAAACCAACCAGAGGCTCGTTATTTAGAGTTCTAACCGGACTCCCAACAGTGATTTCGACTTTCCTACCAGTCATTCGTATCTTTTACTGCTGATCACATGGACAAAGATAAGACCTTCTGGAGGAAAGTTCTGTGGTCAGACGAAACAAAAATCGAGCTGTTAGCCACAATGCCCAGCAATATGTTTGGAAGAGAAAAGGTGAGGCCTTTAACCCCAAGAACACCATGCCTACGGTGAATCACGGTGGTGGTAGTATTATGCTTTGGGGCTGTTTTGCTGCCAATGGAACTTGTGCTTTCCTGAGACTAAATGGGATAATGAAGAAGGAGGATTACCTTCAAATTATTCAAGATAACCTAAAATCATCAGCCCGAAGGTTGGGTCTTGGGCGCAGTTGGGTGTTCCAACAGGACAATGACCCCAAACACACATCAAAAGTGGTAATGGAATGGCTAAATCAGGCTAGAATTAAAGTTTTAGAATGGCCTTTCCAAAGTCCTGACTTAAACCCCATTGAGAACATCTGGACAATGCTGAAGAAACAAGTCCATGTCAGAAAGCCAACAAATTTAACTGAACTGCACCAATTCTGTCAAGAGGAGTGGTCAAAGATTCAAGCAGAAGCTTGCCAGAAGCTTGTGGATGGCTACCAAAAGTGCCTAATTGAAGTGAAAATGGCCAAGGGACATGTAACCAAATATTAGCATTGCTGTATGTATATTTTTGACCCAGCAGATTTGGTCACTTTTTCTGTTAACCCATAATAAAGTCATAAAATAACCAAACTTCATGAATGTTTTTTGTGACAAAGAAGTATCTGTTCCAGTCAGTCTATCAGAGAAAAATTAGAGTTGTAGAAATAACTGGAAACTCAAGGGAGCCATGACTTTATGATCTTTACAAGTGTATGTAAACTTTTGACCACAGCTGTATAACGTTATATCATATATATATATATATATATATATATGTGTGTGTGTGTGTGTGTGTGTGTGTGTGTGTGTGTGTGTGTGTGTGTGTGTGTGTGTGTGTGTGTGTGTGTGTATTAGAGAATATACACATATTATATAGTATTATACATTTACATATATATATTATGGCATGCCGTTTAGGAAGTCATACATATATATATATATATATATATATATATATATATATATATATATATATATATATATATATATATATATATATATATATATATATATATATTAGTGGTGGGACGCAATTAATTTTTTTAAATCTAATTAATTACATCCTTTGTAATTAATTAATCACAATTAATTGCAGTTTTGTCAAATAGCAGTATTTGACACAGTAAGTGAAGTTTTTCAATTCAAATAAAATTGTGGTTGACAGTTGAATCAATGAATACACATATACGTGTTTATAATTTAAAATTTATTTTAAAAAAGGAAAATGGGACACAGGAAAAAGTGATTTTGATGACTTAAAGCCTGAATTTAGTTGTTTTTTCCACTGTATGGCACATAAAATCAGCATAAGTAGTTCAAGGAACTTCAGAAAGTTGAAAATTTTATATTATATATATATTAATATTATATATTTTACAATATACACATATTATATATAGTATACATAGTATTTGAAGAGAATTACAGGCTGTCAATTCAATTCAATTTTAATTATATAGCGCCAATTACAGTCAAATTGTCTCTAGACGCTTTACAGAACCCATATTTCTGACCCCCAGAGCAGCCCTAAGGAGACAGTGGCAGGAAAACACCCTTTTAACAGGGAAAAAAACCTGGAGCAGAACCCGGCTCTAATGTGGGGGAGCCCATCTGCCTGCTGGCCGGGTGGGTTGAGAGGGACAGAAGAGGTAGAGAGGAAGAGGTAGAGGGATAGAGATAGAGAGGTAGAGATAGAGGGGGGGACAAGGACCATAAAACACACAGTATAATACATGCATGATAAGACAAATGACACATGCAAAGTACAACTAACATGGAAACTGATTATAGTTTACTGCTATGGTGTACGGCTCTGGCATTAAATATACTACATACAGTATATTGCCAAAAGTATTCGTTCACCTGCCTTGACTCATATGAACGTCAGTGACATCCCATTCCTAATCCATAGGGTTCAATATGACGTCGGTCCACCCTTTGCAGCTAGAACAGCGTCAACTCTTCTGGGAAGGCTGTCCACAAGGTTTAGGAGTGTGTTTATGAGAATTTTTGACCATTCTTCCAGAAGTGCATTTGTGAGGTCACACACTGATGTTGGACCAGAAGGTCTGGCTCTCAGTCTCTGCTCTAATTCATCCCAAAGGTGTTCTATGGGGTTGAGGTCAGGACTCTGTGCAGGCCAGTCAAGTTCATCCACACCAGACTCTGTCATCCATGTCTTTATGGACCTTGCTTTGTGCACTGGTGTACAGTCATGTTGGAAGAGGAAGGACCAGCTCCAAACTGTTCCCACAAAGTTGGGAGCATGGAATTGTCCAAAATGTCTTGGTATGCTGAAGCATTCAGAGTTCCTTTCACTGGAACTAAGGGTCCAAGTCCAGCTCCTGAAAAACAAGCCCACACCATAATCCCCCCTCCACCAAACTTTACACTTGGCACAGTACAGTCCAACAAGTATGGTTCTCCTGGCAACCGCCAAACCCAGACTGGTCCATCAGATTGCCAGATGGAGAAGCGTGATTGGTCACTCCAGAGAAGGCATCTCCACTGCTCTAGAGTCCAGTGGTGGCTGCTTTACACCACTGCATCCCACGCTTTGCATTGCACTTGGTGATGTATGGCTTGGATGCAGCTGCTGGGCCATGGAAACCCATTCCATGAAGCTCTCTGCTGAAGCACTGTTCTAGAGCTAGTCTGAAGGCCACATGAAGTTTGAAGGTCTGTAGCCATTGACTCTGCAGAAAGTTGTCCACCTCTTGGCACTATGCTCCTCAGCATCCGCTGACCCCGCTCCATCAGTTTACGTGGCCTACCACTTGGTGGCTGAGTTGCTGTCGTTCCCACACACTTCCACTTTCTGATAATACAGCTGACAGTTGACTGTGGAATATTTAGGAGCCAGGAAATGTCACGACTGGATTTGTTGTACAGGTGGCATCCTATCACAGTTCCACGCTGGAATTCACTGAGCTCCTGAGAGCGAGCCATTCTTTCACAAATGTTTGTAAAAGCAGTCTGCAGCCTAGGTGCTTGATTTTATACACCTGTGGCCATGGAAGTGATTGGAACACCTGATTCTGATTATTTGGATGGGTGGGCGAATACTTTTGGCAATATAGTGTATATAGCTGGTGGTAAATTCAACAATATGTAGATGAGCATATCAAGTATAGATTCAGATTCAGTAAGGGCAATGCAGAGTAGATTGGTGGTGCTGTGGAGCTTTAAGCCTCACCTGACTTTACACTTTTCTCTTTTTGTCTTTTGTCTTAAAAATCTTTGGATTTGCCACATTTAGGAACCGACTGTTTAATTCAGACATAAATGATTTATTCTGTCCAGGATGGAATTCAGTTCTAATGATCTCCTTTGATCAAATGCAGATTTTTGTTTGTTTTTCTGTGAAACTAAAACCTAATTTTCAAACTTCTGCTTCCTAAACTTCTAACCTTCAATTCCACCAGGTGTCCATTCAGATTTAAGTTTCTGAGGTTTAATGAACACATTAACACAAAATAGAATCATAGCTGCACTTTACACAAGTAACTGCTCACCTGTGTTCACTTCACACTCAACACAGGTAACTGCTCACCTGTCTTCACTTCACACAGGTAACGCTCACCTGTGTTCACTTCACACAGGTAACTGCTCACTTGTGTTCACTTCACACAGGTAACTGCTCACCTGTGTTCACACAGGTAACTGCTCACCTGTGTTCACACAGGTAACTACTCACCTGTGTTCACTTCACACAGGTAACTGCTCACCTGTGTTCACACAGGTAACTACTCACCTGTGTTCACTTCACACAGGTAACTGTTCACCTGTGTTCAGTTCACACAGGTGACTGTTCACCTGTGTGAACCTGCCTCACCTGTACGACTTCTTGATGTCGTCATGGCTGCAGCCTTTCTGCAGACCCAGGATCTGGTATAGAGACTCTCCAGAGGTGGACAAAGTTCGCTGCCTCCCCTCAGACATCCTGACACCATCACCTGCACAGGTGGTCACGCAGCAGACAGGTCACCATGGAAACAAAACATCCCATCATCACACTTGAGCAGCTACTGAGCATGCTTTGTGGAACCTCCAGGTGTGCAGCTGTTACAGATGTTTGCTCTGTTGTCTGTCAGTTTGTTCTATTTAGAGTTCTGCAGGTCTGTGGAACCAGAACATCATGAAGAACTTTTGTTCTGTCAGTAGAACTCTGGAAATATTCAGATTTACCCGTCTATGCTTCTACTGCTTTGCCTCCTTTCTGACTTTGTGGTTCTATTTGTCACAATTTTGTCATTTTGTGATCATTTTTTAAATTTTTCATTCACTGTCTTCTTTTCCGTATTATGTTTGTGTCTCATTTCTGTTATTTTGTGTCTTGTTTTTCTGTGTGTTAGTTTTAAACCCTGTCTTTGACATCAACCCTGAAATAAGCACAGATGTGTTTTCCCAAAGCGAAGTGGACAAAGATATTGGTGCTATGAGACCAGGACTGGATGGTTTGACTTTGGACCTCTGGAAACTTCCAAAAGGAAGAATGATCTTTAGGATATTCTGTGTCAAGACGTTTGAGGGACAAAGACCGGACGAGTTGGGAATGTCAGGGATTGTTCCAGTTCCAAAGAAAGGCAACCTTACTATATGAGACAGCTACAGGGGTATCAGCCTCACGAAGGCTGCTGCCAAGATCTATAATCAGATGATCTTCAGCAGAACTAGACCAGTCATTGACGATCTACTCCACCTGGGTCAAAATGGATTTAGGCAATCTTGCTCAACTACTGCTCACATCCTAGCTCTCAGAAGAATTGTTGAGGAGGTTTTAAACCACAAGAAAGAAGCAATCCTGGTTTTCATTGATTTCAAGAAGGAATTCGACTCAGCTGAAAGAAACAAAATGTTCCAAATTCTACTGGCACATGGAATCCCTCCTCCTATTGTTGAAGCATTAAAATTCTTCAACACAGATCTCTTCTCCATAGACACCTGGAATACTTCTAGGAGACCCTCTAGCACCTTTCCTCTTCATTATCTGCTTTGACTACGCTCTGAGGAATGTAATCTTTCCCTCTGATGGTCTGACCCTAAAGCGTCGTTAAAAGACATCTTGAAGAAGTCCTCTCAGAACTTGCATTCGCAGATGACATCGCCCTCCTGGAAAACACTCTCAGTGAAGCAGGAGATCTTCTGCATCGGGTAGAGCGAGAAACAAGACAGATTAGACTCTTCCTGAAGGCTGGAAAGACGAAGATCATGCACCATAACCCAACATCTGAGGAGACATTGCAGCACTAGATGGGTCAAAAATCTAAAAAATCTTGAGGGCTACATCAACACAGCACATGATATAGAAACATCAAGTGGTAAAGCTTGGGGAGCATTGAACTCTGTGTCAAAAATATGGGTATCTCCAATTAAAATGGCACCAAAATGAGAGTATTCAAGGCATCAGTGGAATCCATCTGGCTCGGTGGATCTGACTCTTCGTCACTAATGAAGAAACTCTCAAACAGAACTGATGGGACTTCTACCAGAATGCTACAGATGGTACAAAACATCTCCTGGAAATCGCACCTCACCAACAAGTCGCTATACTGCTCACATCCACGCTAGTCAACCATCATTAGGTAATGTAGACTAGACCTGTATGGACATGTGGAGACACAACAAAGCAGCTGGTCGTTGCTATGGAAACCTGATAGTATCAGAAGGGCTGGCAGGCCGAGGACAACATTAAGGAAAGTTCTAGAAGAAGACACTGGTCTGGAAGGACTGCAATGCTGGACAGAGGGAGCTGGAGGAAGAACTTAATTCTTGTCACCGATTCTGTTGGATACAACAACTGACCGTTAGTTTTGTCTCTTTGTGGTCATTTTGTCTCCTCATCCTGTAGATGTTTTCTATCTCCATGTTTCCAGACTTTTCCTCTCTACTCTGCTCATCATCTGTAGAAGATGTTTCACCATGCTGAATGGATCTCCAACAACCTGCTCCTCTGTTCACTGGTTCTGAGCTATGCTGCAATTATTTTATTGGTTTTGTGGAAAACACAAGTCTTTCACTGCATATTTGAAGCTTCTGTTCCATTTTCTGGGTTACCATGGTGATGAGTCCACAACTGATATCTGATTGGTTGGCAGAAAAGGAATGACAGTGAAGAAATAAAATAAAGAGCAAAGATACAGGGATTAGATACGTGGCAACCTGCCATGAAGAATCAGCAATGCTGAGGAGGAAATAAGTTTCTGTTTTTTACAGAATCTGTTTCTCACGAAAGTTTTATTTCTGGGGTTTAAATGAGACATGGAATAAAGCCATTTGGATGAAATATCAGGATTTCTTTTACACATCACAGATGACATGTTCAAAAACTGTTGGAAAGTTGAAAACCCAACAGTTCTTTCTGTTTTTACAGTTTCTGGCTGATAAATGTTGTAACTTTCGTGACTGTGTGAAGATGATGTGTTTTACTGTTAAATAAAGTGAGACAGTTTGTGGCTGATGCAACATCTGGACCTGATGAAAATTGAAACATGATTTAAAGGTCGTCTGTTGTTTGATCAGTAGCTTCAACAGGTGAAACATTAATTCAAACAAACAGCTGATTAGTGAAGCCATGAACTGAAACTGATTCATTCAAAGGTAAAACAACAAATGAAATGAAATGAAATGTTCTACAGGAATAAATGGAACTGCTGCAGGCCTCTGATAAACCAATATGTTTTTAATGTTGTGCCTCACTTCTCTGTAATGTAATGAACTGATGTCAGTAATCAATCAATAATCAGTCAGTTAATGATGAAGATCACCTGAAAACATCTCAATATTTCTGTTCTTTTTTGTCATAAAAACTCAATGTTTCAGGATTTTGAGCTGATCAAATCAGACACTTCTAATCAGCATTTTGTGATGAATGATCATACAGGTATCTGACTGTACGCTACGACTTCACACAGGTATCTGACTGTACGCTATGACATCACACAGGTTTGTGACTGTACGCTATGACATCACACAGGTATGTGACTGTATGCTATAACATCACACAGGTATCTGATTGTATGCTATGACATCACAGGTATCTGACTATGCTATGACATCACAGGTATGTGACTGTACACTTTGACATCACACAAGTATCTGACTGTACGCTATGACATCATACAGGTATCTGATTGAATGCTATGACATCACACAGGTATCTGGCTGTACGCTATGACATCACACAGGTATGTGACTGTACATTATGACATCACAGGTATGTGACTACGCTATGACATCACACATGTATCTGACTGTATGCTATGAGATCACACAGGTACGTGACTGTACGCTATGACATCACACAGGTATCTGACTGTACGCTATGACATCACACAGGTATGTGATCATAGATGTGTTCATAGATGGTGATGTCACCATCTATGAACACAGGTATGTGATCATAGATGGTGACATCACACAGGTGGGCTCAGTGTTCATACCTGTACAGTGCTGAAAGGTGAGTTATAGAGCAGTTACCTGTCTGCTGGAGCGTCTGTGAGTGCGGCGTCCTCTCAGACTGAGTGAGCGTCTAACTGTCCAGGTGTCCCACCTGCAGCTCACAGGATCTCTCAGCCTCCATCAAACATTCAGCAGCAGCTCGGCTCAGGTGACCACGAGCTGCCACACCTGCTCAGGTTTCACCCAGACGCTCTATTGGAGGCATTATGGACAGAAGGAGGGAGATTACCATGACGACCAGGTGAGGAGCTGCAGGTAGAGAACATAGACAGATAGACAGATAGATAGATAGATAGATAGATAGATAGATAGATAGATAGATAGATAGATAGATAGATAGATAGATAGATAGATAGATAGATAGATAGATAGATAGATAGATAGATAGATAGATAGATAGATAGATAGATACTGTGGCCCCTGGATATAAACCAGCTGTGACCCCTGGATCATGGGTAGATGTGGTTCTGGTCTAACTCGTAGAACTTGTCAGACAGACAGAAGCCTCCGGCAGGACACAAACTGATCACTGATCAATCAGTCAAATCAATAATCAGCCTGAAACAAACTGAAGTTCTCCACACTGCAGTTCTACTAACGACCTGTGGAGGGCAGCAACACGCCTCTGCTGGAAGAAGAAGAAGAAAAAGAAGCCGGAAGCTCGTTATCATGGTGACGTCATTGTGTTGTTGTTTCAGCTGAGGAGCCGCAGAAGAAGCTGTCTGCTAGCATTAGCATTAGCATCGCCTTCAGCTGTGCAGGTAGAAGACACCTGCGGTCCACACGTCACTGTAAGTAACATCACCGTTTGTTTTTTACGTTTCAAATGGCCAAAAATAAAAACCGACCGAAGCTAAGCTAACGCAGCGTCAGAGCTACGAGGCTAATGAGCTAACCGGGCTAACGAGCTAATGTTCTCTGTTCAAACCAGACTCCACACAGAAAACACAACATTTCAGAGTGACAGACAGGAAGCAGGTAGTGAGTTACACCACAGGGAGACACCTGAGTGACGACACAGAGCACACTGTGGTGTTTCACATTAGTTTGTGACGTCGATGTTTGAGCTCCTCATATAGCAGATCAATAAAACATATCAATAAACTGATCAGTGAAACGATCAGTCAGACGGAGGTTCTGTCAGGAACGTTTCAGTCTGCACACCTGCATAACAGGTGTTCAGCGTTAAGGTGATTTTTGTACATTTAAGTTCTGGTGAACAGGTGTCCTCAAGCGTGTCTGTCTGTCTTCAGGTGAGACATGTCCCTGCAGGAGGCGCTGCAGCAGAGGATAAGCTCCGCCCAGGCGCTGCTGCAGCGGGCAGAGCAGCTGTGTCCAGGTGTGGAGGGTCACCTGAAGCTGTGCGGGAAGCTGCGCGCTGAGCTGCGTTTCCTGAGGCGAGTGGAATCGGGCGAGCTGCAGGTCAAAGAGTCTCACCTGCACAGCACCAACCTGACACACCTGACCGCCATCGTGGACTCCGCCCACAGCCTGGAGGACGTGGTTGCGCTGCTGCACGTCTTCACCTACCAGGACTCCTCCGGCCGGCGCCGCACGCTGGTGGTGGACGTGGTGGCGAACGGCGGGCACACCTGGGTGAAGGCGGTGGGCAGGAAGGCCGAGGCGCTGCACAACATCTGGCAGGGGCGGGGCCAATATGGGGACAAGAGCATCATCCGGCAGGCGGAGCTCTTCCTGACAGCCAGCCGCCAGCAGCCCGTCCACTACCGCCACCCGCACGTCGTCTTCGCCTTCTACAACGGTGTGTCCTGCCCCATGGCCGACCGCCTGCGGGACATGGGCGTGTCCATCCGCGGGGACATCGTGGCCGTCAACACCGTGGTGACGGAGGAGGAGGAGGAGGAGGAGGAAGAGGAGGAGGAGGAACCAGCTGAGGACAGCAGTGATGAAGAGGCGGCAGCGGGGCTGACCCAGGTGGACCGCGGCACCGTGGTGGCCAGCCTGGCGTTCCCGTCCAACGTGCAGACAGAGGAGTGTCGGCGGGCCAACCTCGACATCACCACCCTCATCACCTACGTGTCATCGCTGAGTCACGGCCGCTGCCACCTGACCTTCAGGGAGCCGGTGCTGACCGAACAGGCAGCTCAGGAGCGCCAGCAGCAGGTGCTGCCGCAGCTGGACGCCTTCATGGCGGGAAAGGAGCTGTTTGCCTGCCGCGCTGCCGTGAATGACTTCCGGCTCATCCTGGACACCCTGGGTGGGCCGGGCGAGAAGGAGCGCGCTCAGAAGCTGCTCGCCCGCCTCCACGTGGTGGACGATCGGCCGTCGGAGCGCACGCTGCGCCTCACGCCCAGCGCCAAGGTCAACCACCGCTCACTCATGATCTTCGGCACCGGAGACTCTCTGAGAGCTGTTACCATGACGGCCAACAGCCGCTTCGTCAGGGCAGCGGCCAATCAGGGCGTCCGCTACAGCGTGTTCATCCACCAGCCGAGAGCACTGACAGAGGGCAAAGAGTGGAGGGCCACACCTGTCTGAAGAGGCCACAACTGTCAGAAGAGGCCACGCCCACTCACAGAGACTGGCTGTGCAGGGGCTGATGGGAGTTTAAGTTGTGCTTGTCACCTGATCACGTGCTGTTTCTGTTAATGATCAATAATCAAAGATCAATAAAGCTTCTCAGGTACTTCTGGCTCACTTGTCATTGACCACAGGAAGTCACCTGACCTCACATAGTCACTGCATTTCCTTTTACTATAAAGATTTTAAAAATTTATCAAATAATACTTTTGATCTTCTAATAATAAAAGAGTGAAATGGTGGTTCAGTGGTTCTAGCAGGTCCTGGTTAGAACCTGGTTCTGGTCTTTCTGTGTAAAGTCTCCATGTTCTCCCTGATGGGTTTTGACAGGTTCTCCAGCTTCCTCCCACAGTAAAAGACCTGCTGAGGTGACCTGGTGATTCTAGACTGTCTGTAGGTGTGAATGTGAGTGTCTGGTTGTTACCTGTCTAGGTGAACCTTCACCCTCAGTTAGCTGGGGTAGACTCTGCCCCCCGACACCCCTCAGAGAATATAGATGAGAGAGCGATAGATAATAAAAGTTGTTCATTTGATGAATTTACAGTTTCACTCATTAAATTCTGAGTCAGTGTGTTTCAGTATATTTCAGATCCTGTACCTTCAGCGTAGTAACAGCCAGAACAGCTTCATAAAGATTAAATCTGATTTTCTACCAAACAGCAGAAGTGGCTGTCATCACATCATATTTCAGTTCTTCGGTGTTGTAAATTCTACAAATTATGATTCACGTCCCAAACTGCTGGTGGCGGTAATGAGTCACTGTGTGCCAGCCACCGAAGAAGATGTTAGTTGTTAGTCGTTAGCCAGCGGAACGTTACCGGGCAGCGGGGAGACAGTGGCCGTCTCTGAGGTGAGTTTGTCGGTGAGATGCAGCGAGTCAGTCCGGAGGCGGAGCTGCGGACTCTGGCGGAGGTGAGATCCACTTTAATTCTCCAAGTTTGCTCGAAATCAAACTTTATTCAGATGAAAACTTCTCACTGCTAATTGGTTAGCAGCCATGCAAACGCGGAAGTTCCATTCAGAACTAATTGGAAGAGTTAGCTTCGTTAGCCGCAAGCTAATAACCACCGAGCTGCCTGCTGTCTCCTCCCTAGTGTCGGTACAGCTTCCCGGCAGAGACGCTCTCAGACCTGCAGGCGGTTCGGGCTCGGTTCTCCGACCTGCGGCTCTACGTCGACTTTTACTGTGAGTCCAAACTGTCAGACGTTCTCCTCATGTTCTCATCATATTCTCTTCATGTTCTCATCGTGTTCTCCGCATGTTCTCATCTTCTTCTCATGTTCCCCTTATGTTCTTAGATTCTCATCATGTTCTCATCATCTCCTTCTCATGTTCTCCTTTTGTTCTCGTCATGTTCTCATCATGTTCTCCTCATGTTATCATCATGTTCTTCCCGTGTTCTCATCATGTTGTCATGTTCTCATCATCTTCTTCTCATGTTCTCCTTATGTTCTCATGTTTTTATGTTCTCATCATCTTCTTCTTGTTCTCGTCATGTTCTTATGTTCTCATAAGATAAGATAAGATAAGATAATCCTTTATTTCTCCCCGTGCCAGGGGAAATTCACATTGTTGCAGCAGCTTATGTATCAATAAACATAATAATAGTAATAAAATAATAATAAAATTGTAGTAATAATATTTACAATATGTACAGGGATGAGAAATGAGGATGAAATAGTACAGTATTGACACACTGTAAACAACACAATATGAAGTGGCTTGAAAAAATAAGTTTAAAAAGTGCAAAGATGTAGCAGTGCAAGAATTGCTGTGCAAATTTCTATGGTTTGGGGTGATAATGATATGAGTCCAGTTTATGTTATCATCAGCCAATGAAGCTGATGTTATAAAGTCTTATAGCCGATGGGATGAAGGACCTGCGATAGCGTTCCTTCTTGCAGGGTGGATGTCTCAGTCTGCTGCTGAAGGAGCTGCTTAAAGACCCCACAGCAGGGGTCCCCAAACTTTTTCCTGTGAGGGCCACATAACTTTTCCCTTCTCTGATGGGGGGCCGGGGTCAGTTTGTAACAGAAAAAGTGTGACGATCACAGGGGTGCCTAAACGTAAACATTTATTGTTTTCCAGAAAGCCACACATAACCAAATATTAATAACCCTTTCTGGGATCTTTACAGAAAAAAAGTCAGGAAATAAATCTTAACACTATTAATGAAATACATAACACTATTTATGAAATAAATAATAACCAAATAACCCTCTCTGGGATCTTCACAGAAAAAAGTCAGGAAATAAATAACACTATTTCTGAAATAAAATTAAACTATTTAAGAACTCAATAAAAATCAAATAACTCTCTCTCGGTTCTTCACAGAAAAAAAAGTCAGGTAATAAATAACACAATTTGTGAAAGAAATAATAACCAAATAACCCTCTCTGGGTTCTTCACAGAAAAAAAAGTCCATGGAACACTAACTTTCTGTTGTGCTGTGCACAATCTTAAAAGGTAAAAGTTCAGCTTAGTTGTCTGAACAGAATCTCTTACTTAAATGACTCATATGAGCAGTCTCCACGAATAAAAATGAGCAGCTGCGCTGTGTCCTGCACGTCTGTGCTCTCATCCAGTGCTAATGAAAAAAAGTCAAATTCTTTCGTCTTCTGCTGCAGCTGGGCAAATACATTACCCCCGATTTCTTCAATGCGTCTGGTGATTGTACTCGCCGACAGACTCGCGGCATTAAAGACATCTTTATTTTCGGGACACACCTCCTCTACAACATAAGGTGGCCGAGAGGTGCAAACCAAATTTACATAATGCAAAACACTTTTACAACCTCCAAGACAAATTTACAAGCAACAAAACACTTTTA
This sequence comes from Amphiprion clarkii, assembly GCA_027123335.1. Lineage (NCBI taxonomy): Eukaryota > Metazoa > Chordata > Actinopteri > Pomacentridae > Amphiprion > Amphiprion clarkii. Next base: position 116,508 of record CM049577.1, on the reverse strand, counting down.
CAAGTCCAAAAACACTTTTACAAATCCAAATTTAACTGGAAAGGGAATGTCCCAACTCCGGGGTTGAACCGGAAGTGACAACGAGGAGCGGCTAATGCACTCTGTCGGTCTGCTCTGCGACATTTAAACACTCTAAAGACCGACCACACGAAAAACAAAACGGCGTCAATCGGTTCATATGTTGCCCACAAAACGAGCAAAACATCACTGTGGTATACTGAGATTTAATATTATTGTTTTAAATGTTATACCAAGGCTTGTTCCAAGTTAAATGTACAAGTATACTGTGGACAGTAATTATTACAATGTTATATTGTTGTTATACGGTTTCTCCAGTAGAGGGGGCACAAGCGTAATGTTACCTACTGAATGTTACTGTTGTGAGAGAACCACAGAAGAAGCGGTACCTAAAAGATATGTGCTTGGTGGTTGTGCACGAGCTTCAGTAAAAACAACTGAACTAAACTTGAGATGTTGTGCAGTTATTTGGGCCACGATGCAACAATCACCCGCTCGCTTGGTTCATCATTAACAACAACGAAAAGTTGCACTAGCCGCTCCTCGTTGTCACTTCAGGTTATACCCCGGAGTTGGGACATTCCCTTTCCGGTTAAATTTGGATTTGTAAAAGTGTTTTGTCGCTTGTAAATTTGTCTTGGAGGTTGTAAAAGTGTTGTGCATTATGTAAATTTGGATTTTGGATTTGTAAAAGTGTTTTTGGACTTGTAAAAGTGTTTTATCGCTTGTAAATTTGTCTTGGAGGTTGTAAAAGTGTTTTGCATTATGTAAATTTGGTTTGCACCTCTCGGCCACCGTAACGACAGCATTCAAACATTTCTTGACAAATTCTCCATCAGTGAAAAGTTTACCGCTGCTTGCTATCAGTTGAACAACCCGAAAGTTGGCCCGAACGGATGACTGGTTCAGCTGAGCTTGGCGTACAAATGTATTCTGCTGAGCTAACAGTCCACTTTTTAGCTTTGAGAGTTTGCTCGCATTTGGCCTTGCAAGCTGCCATACTTGTCTTTGTGACGGGATCATAGTGTCGGCGCAGATTGTATTCTTTGAATACCGCCACTGCCTCTTGACAGATGAGACAAACAGCCTTTTCTTTGCATTGAACAAAAAAAATTATCGTTTGTCCACTGCAGGTTAAATACCCTGCATTCCGAATCAGTTTTTCTCTTACCTAACCTTTTCGCCATTATTCCGTTTTATTTGACAGGGGAAGCAGAAGGGTGGAATAGAATGTCATGTTCTATGTGTGTATTAGTCTCGATCGCGTGGCCAGACTGAAAAAAAATCATAATGCGTCTCTGGTATTGTTCAGGGGGCCGGGCCAAATGTGGAGGCGGGCTGTATGCGGCCCGTGGGCCGTAGTTTGGGGACCACTGCTCCACAGTGTCATGCAGTGGGTGAGAGGGATTGTCCACGATGGATGTGAGCTTTGCCAACATCCTCCTCTCACCCACCTCCTCTATGGAGTCCAGGGAGCAGTCCAGGACAGAACCGGCCTTCCTGACCAGTCTGTTTAGTCTCTTTCTTTCTTCTTCTTCTCATGTTCTCATCATCTTCTTGTCATGTTCTCCTTATGTTCTCATGTTTTTATGTTCTCATCATGTTCTCATCATCTTCTTCTCATGTTCTCCTCATGTTTTCCTCATGTTCTCATCATCTTCTTCTCATGTTCTCATCATGTTCTCCACATGTTCTCATCATCTTCTTTTCATGTTCTTCTCATGTTCTCCACATGTTCTCTTCATCTTCTTCTCATGTTCTCTTGTTCTCTTCATCTTCTTCTCATGTTTTCATCTTGTTCTCATCATGTTCTCCACATCTTCTCATGTTGTCCTCATGTTCTTATGTTGTCTGGGTTTTTATTGAGTAATCAATATTGCTCAATGCTGATTCGTGAACATATTGACTAGTATTGATCAGCTGCTGTGTCTCTGACAGGTTTTCCAAACAAAGAGAAGAAGAAGCTGGTTTATCTGGCCGGAACACTTCCTGTTTACTACGAAGGTCCGCCATGTTGGTTCTGATTACTGTTTGTTGTTGTTAGTGTGGACTGGATCAGTCTGGATTATGGAGGGCTGCACAGTTGCTCAGTGGTTAGTACCGTCAACTCACAGCTAGAACATCCCCGGTTCCTGGGATCTTTCTGCATGGAGTCTCCATGTTGTCCCTGCTGGGTTCTCCAGGTTCTCCAGTTTCCTCCCACAGTCTAGAAACATGCTGAGGTTAATTGGTGATTCTAAATTGTCTGTAGGTGTGAATGTGAGTGTGATTGTTTGTCTCCATGTGTAGCCCTGTGATAGACTGTTACCTGTCCAGGTGAACCTTCACCCTCAGTCAGCTGGGATAGACTCCACCCCCCATGGCCCTAATAATGATTAAGTGGTGTAGATGATGGGTGGATGGTTTAGGGATTTAATTGATTGATCATTAATATTTACCTGTTTGAGGATATATTGTATCACCTGGTCCAATCCTGTCTAGTCTGTTGATGGTTTAGGGATATAATTGATTGATCATTGATCAGTTAATTGATCATTAATATTTATCTGAGGATATGGTGTATCGCCTGGTCGTTCCTGTCCGGTCTGGTGTAGTTAGGGTTAGCTATACTGAAATAATGCCACAACAAAAACCTCAAACATCAGGAAAGTAAAGTAATAACAGATGAAATGACAGAAAACCTGGAATTCTTTCTTTTACTGTAAATTAAAAAGAACCTTAGTTTTAACCAAATGCTTCATGTGCTTTCATTCAAGTTCCTTAAATTCCATGTAGTAGAATTTAAATCCAGAGAAGCTTTCTCTGTCCATCCTTAATATATATATATATATATTATATATTATTATCTATTGTCACATTCACCGTGCTGTGTTATTCTTTAAGTACACGTTGCTGTCTGTGATTTATTTGTAAATCGGCTCAATGTTCTGTGTAACTTTAAATCATGTTAGTTTAACTTTCCTCCCTGTGTAGTGAAGTTGAATAGTTCATGTGCTACTTCCTGTGTGTTTTAATTCATAATCAGCAGCTCTTATCAATCAGCTGATCAGTCCCAGCTTTACTTTGTTTATAATGCTGGTCTGGTTGGGTTATGGTGGCAGGAGCTGAGTACAACATCCCAGTGTGCATCTGGCTCCATGAGACTCACCCGGTGTCCCGTCCTCGCTGCTATGTCTGTCCGTCCATCGCCATGGTGATCAATCCGTCCTGTCCCTACGTGGACGCCTCCGGAAACATCAGCGTGGATGCACTCAACAAGTGGTCTCAGGTAAGACGCACTGAGCACGCTCAGTCAGGCTGTTAGATGAGTTACCTGGTCAGGTAGTCCTCTAACTACCAGACATGTCTCTCCCCGTTAGGGCGTCTCCAACCTGTCACAGCTCGTGTTAGAGATCAGACGGGCATTCCAGAAGGACACGCCTCTCTTCGCCAGCCAACGAGTTCAAGCCCCACCCCCTGCAGGTGTCCAGGTGTTCCAGTCAGCTGACAGGTGGGTTCCTGTTGGACTGTCCTGTTGGAAACAGACAGACGGTCTGATGGACCTGATGGAGTTCTGTTTTGTCCTGCAGCGTCCTCTCATCGTCCTCATCCCAACACCGTGTCTCTCTGTCCTCGTCTCATCTGTCTGGACATTCAGGTAAATGTCCTGTTGGTCTGCCATGTCATGTTGAGTCACTGTTCCCGTCCACATGTCCACCACCAGACTGTCCTCTACATGTGATCCAGAGGGTCAGTGTTTATGACCGATCCTGGATCAGCAGCTGATCAGGTCCATCAACTTCGACCACACCGATCCAACCTGGTCAGTAAAGTCCTGAAGCCGTCCGTCAGATCAGCTCTGATACACAAACCTGCAGAAGGCAACATGCTGTCTGTCCACTCATTCAGTCATGGAAGTCCTCAGAGCTTCAGCAATAGACAACAGGACTGGTCTGTGAGGTCCTTGAAAATGTTACACCTTCAGCCAAGAGGCTTCTTCAGTTCTGACTGACTCATGGGCCTTCTCAGATAAACGTGAAAACAGATTCCTACAAAGCACTTTAAAAACAGTGACTGAATAAGTGTTCTTCTCTTTCAGTCCTCAGTAGAGGAACCTTTGGCTGCAGTTATGAACCTGATCCTGTTGATCAATTAGTGTGAACATCTGGATGCTGCAGTTTTACCTCATTCTTTATAAAACTGATGAACACTTCTAGAAAACAAATCTTCTCCCAACTGGCAGTCCTCTTGGATTTCCTGATACCTTCATTTATTTTACCTTGTACCCTTCACACCATGATGGTGCCACCACCATGCTTCACAAAGAAGAGACCAAAGAACCAAAGAATCTTCTTCCAGGCGTCTTTAGAGTCTCCACGTGTCTTCTGGTGAACTCTAGTCCAGATTTAATTGGAGCTTTTTCCATCAGAGTCTTTCTCTTTGTCTCCATGAAGCTTTGACTGGTGAAGAACAGACAACAGTTGTTGGATGAACAGTCTGAAGCTGGAACTCCTTCAGAGGAGTCATAGGAGTCTTGTGGCCTCCCTCTCTAGTCTCTTTGTCCTTCATAGGAGTCATAGGAGTCTTGGTGGCCTCCCTCTCTAGTCTCTCAGGTCTTGAGGACGTCCTGCTCTCGTCAGATTTATTCATGTTCCATCTTCCTTCCATTTCTTAATGATGGATTTAACTGGACTCCAGGAGACCTTCAGGAACTTTAAATGTTCTTGTATCATCCTGACTGATGCTTTTCAACAAACTTTCCTCAGAGTTTCTTGGTTCTTCAGTCTTCATGGTGTCGTTCTATCCAGGAATTCTGATCCACCAGAGACTGGACCTTCGAGATCCAGTAGTCTTTATCCTCCAATCACTGACCTCAGATCATCCATTAAGGACTTCTAGAACAACCGTCTGCATCCATGTTCAGTTAGTAACTTTAAAGAGGAGGAATACTTATGAAGTCATTTATTTTACATTTTTGATTGAACAGCAGAACTTTGTAGAAATCAGTTCAATTCAATTCAATTCAATTCAATTCAATTCAATTTTATTTATATAGCGCCAATTACAGTCAAATTGTCTCGAGAGGCTTTCCAGAACCCATATTCCTGAACCCCCAGAGCAGCCCTAAGGAGACAGTGGCAGGAAAACACCCTTTTAACAGGGAAAAAACCTGGAGCAGAACCCGGCTCTAATGTGGGGGGACCCATCTGCCTGCTGGCCGGGCGGGTTGAGAGGGACAGAAGAGGTAGAGATAGAGGGGAAGAGGTAGAGGGGTAGAGATAGAGGGATAGAGGTAGAGACAGAGGGGAAGAGGTAGAGATGGGGGGGGGAGACACAAGGACCATAAAACACACAGTATAATACATGCATGATAAGACAGATGATACATGCAAAGTACAACTAACATGGAAACTAATTATAGTTTACTGCTATGGTGTACAGCTCTGGCATTAAATATACTACATATATAGCTGGTGGTAAATTCAAAAATATGTAGATGAGCAAATCAAGTATAGTGAGGGCAATGCAGAGTAGATTGGTGGAAATGGACAGCTGGAGGTGGGAGAACAACCACACATCTGAAGCATCCAGCTCTGGGACCAGGGACACTCGGAGAAAGGACACAGAAAGAAACAGAGTGAGTGTAATGCAATAATGGTATAGAGAGTAAATACATAGGTAGTTAGAGAAGGGCTCAGTGCATCCAGAGAGGTTCCCCAGCAGCCTAGGCCTATAGCAGCATAACTAGGGGCAAACTAAAGGGACGTCAAGAGGGGAAGTCAATTGTGCAAATGAAAACACCAGCTCACCCCGTCAGGGTCCCCCAGTCAGCCCTAACTATAAGCTTTGTCAAAAAGGAAGGTTTTATGCCTGGTCTTAAAAATAGAGAGGGTGTCCACCTCCAGAACCCAAACTGGGAGCTGGTTCCATAGGAGAGGAGCTGATAACTGAAGGCTCTGCCTCACATTCTACTTTTAGAGATTCTAGGAACAACAAGTAAGCCTGCAGTCTGAGAGCGAAGAGTTCTGCTAGGATAATATGGTACTATCAGGTCTTTAAGATATGATGGAGATTGGTTGTTAAGAGCTTTATATGTCAGAAGAAGGATTTTGAATTCTATTTTAGATTTAACAGGAAGCCAATGAAGAGAAACCAGCATAGGAGAAATATGATCTCTCTTGCTAACTGCCGTCAGTACTCTGGCTGCAGCATTTTGGATCAGCTGTAAATGTTTCAGAGAGCTTTTGGGACAACCTGATAATAAGGAATTACAGTAGTCAAGCCTAGAAGTAACAAATGCATGGACTAGTTTTTCTGCATCACTCTGAGACAGGATGTTCCTGATTTTCACAATAATTCTCAGGTGGAAAAAGGAAGTCCTACAGATTTGTTTTATGTGTGAGTTAAAGGACATGTCCTGGTCAAAGATAACACCGAGGTTCCTCACAGTAGTACTGGAGGCCAATGTAATGCCATCCAGAGTAACTATATGCTTTGAAAGCAATTTTCTAAGATGTTTGGGGCCAAATACAATGACTTCAGTCTTGTCTGAATTTAGTAGTAAGAAATTATAGGTCATCCAGGTCTTTATGTCCTTAAGACAATCTTGCAGTCTGGCTAGCTGATTGGTTTCATTTGGCTTCATAGATAAATACAATTGAGTGTCGTCAGCATAACAATGGAAATTAATACAGTGCTTCCTAATAATATTGCCTAAGGGAAGCATGTATAATGTGAACAGTATTGGTCCTAAGACAGAACCCTGAGGAACTCCATGATTAACCCTAGTATGCTCAGAAGAGTCATTGTTGACATGCACAAACTGGAACCTGTCTGATAAGTAGGATTTAAACCAGTCCAGTGCTGTCCCTTTAATGCCAATACAATGTTCTAGTCGCTGTAATAAAAGTTTGTGGTCGATTGTATCGAATTCTGCACTAAGGTCCAATAAAATAAGTATAGAAACCAGTCCATTATCTGACGCTATGAGAAGGTCATTAGTAACTTTCACCAGAGCTGTTTCTGTGCTATGATGCACTCTGAAGCCTGACTGAAACTCTTCAAACAAGCTATTCCTTTGTAAATGTTCACATAATTGATTTGCAGCTGTTCTTTCCAGACTTTTAGAGAGAAATGGGAGGTTGGAAATTGGTCTATAGTTGGCTAAAACATCTGGATCTAGAGTGGGCTTTTTAAGTAAAGGTTTGATTCCAGCAACCTTAAAAGCCTGTGGTACATAGCCTGTTACTAGAGAGAGATTAATCAGATCTAACATTGAGGAATTAATTCAAGGTAAAGCCTCCTTGAACAGTCTAGTTGGGATAGGATCTAAAAGACATGTCGATGGTTTGGATGTAGAAACTATTGAAATTAGTTCAGAGAGATGTATGGGAGTGAAACATTCTAAATATCCATCTATTGTCCTGGCATTACGAAGAGCTTTTTTTATATATTACTAGACTATTTTTCCAAGCTACATAAACTTCTTCTAAATTAGTGGAATACCACTTCCTTTCCAGCTTTCGGGACGCCTGCTTTAAAGTCTGCAGCTGGGAATTATACCAAGGAGCAGGTCCTCTCTGAGATAGAACTTTCTTTTTTACAGGTGCAACACTATCAAGTGTTGTACGCAGTGAGGCTGCAGCACTATTAACAATATAATCCACTTCTGTGGGGGTAAAATTATAATATTTCCCTTCCATTATATCAGTAAGTGGTGCTGAACTAAATAGAGAGGGTATTATTTCCTTAAATTTAGTCACCGAATTGTCAGACAGGCATCTACTGTAATGATATTTATTCTTAACTCCTATACAATCTATTGTTGTAAATTGAAATGTTATCATAAAATGGTCAGAAAGAAGAGGGTTCTGGGGGAAATACTGTTAACTGTTTGATTTCTATGCCATAAGTCAGAACGAGGTCAAGGGTGTGATTAAAACTGAGTTGGTTTATTTACATGTTGAGAAAACCCAATTGAGTCTAATATTGAATTAAAAGCAGTCGTAAGGCTGTCACTGTCCACGTCAACATGAATGTTAAAGTCACCCACAATAATCACTTTATCTGAGCTGAGCACTAAATCAGATAAAAAGTCTGAGAATTGAGATAAAAACTCAGAGGAAGGAGCAGGAGGACGATATACAACAACAAATAAAACTGGTTTCTGGGCTTTTAAATCTGGATGAGAGACTGAGAGTAAGATTTTCAAATGAACTGTAGCTAGGTTTAGGTCTCTGGTTCATTTTTAAGCTAGAGAGGTAGATTGCTGCCACTCCTCCTCCTCGGCCTGTGATTGGAGGAACATGACAGTTAGGATGACTAGGAGGAGTTGATTCATTTAGACTAACATATTCTTCCTGCTGCAACCAGGTTTCAGTCAAACAGAACAAATCAATGTGGTGATCAGTTATCAAATCATTTACTAACAGAGATTCAGATGAGAGAGATCTAATATTTAACAGACCACATTTAATTGTCCTGTTTCTTCACTCAGTTGAAACAGTGGTATTAATTTTTATTAGATTTTTGTGGTTACTATGTCTTTTGTTTATTTTTGAATTGTTTAATTTATTGAATTTTGGTGGTCGGGGGACAGACACAGTCTCAATAAAGCTAATTGAATTACTGGAGGGTGACAGCTGAGAGGAAACTGCAGAGAGGTGTGGAAGACTACAACTCTGCATGCTGGTCTGAACTCTGGGTTGTCATGCTTTAGGAGTTCTAATAAAATCAGCCATATTTCTAGAAATGAGAGCTGCACCAGCTAAAGTGGGATGGATGCCGTCTCTCCTGATCAGACCAGGTGTTCCCCAGAAAGAGCTCCAATTGTCTATAAAGCCAACGTCGTTTGCAGTACACCACGTAGACACCCAGCGGCGACACGACAACATACGGCTAAACATATCGTCGCTGGTCAGATCTGGCAGGGGTCCAGAGAAAACTACGGAGTCCGACATGGTTTTGGCAAAGTTACACACCGATGCCACACTAACTTTGGTGACCTCCGATTGGCGTAACCGGGTGTCATTACCGTCGACATGAATAACAATCTGACATGAAACAGTGTCACAGAGATGGGTGTTGTGCTACATGCTTCTCAGTAAATAGAATTTAAGTTGCGGCTACTTCCAGCTGCCACTCAGTGCCTGTGGAAAGTCTTTAAAAACTTTAAAACTAAACTAACACCATGGAATTTTTTTTAGTTTAGTTCAGGTTAATTTTATGAACCTTAAATGGTGACACTATGGAGGTCTCCAGAGGTCACTATGATATGCAAACGTTCAGTCTGACTCCAGGCTCAGAGGAAAACACAAACATTTAGAACGCAGACTGTACGTTAGCTCATTAGCATGCTAATTGTAGCATGTTTTACCTGACTAAGCCCCTCCCTCTGTTTTGCAGCCAGCCAATTGGAGCTGTGCAGGACTGTGAGGGCGGGGCGTTCATACACCGAGGACCTGCTGGGCATCGACTTCAGCGCTCCTCCTCCATCACCCTCCAACCCCTTCATTCGCTCCTCCCTTTCAGGTGGGTCAGGGCAGGTAACGTCTGAGGGCGTGGTCTAAAGCCTGTCAGATGGAACAGATGTTTGTGAAGCACCTTGACCTGTATTTATTCCTGTTAATAAGTTCAGGATTGAAAACCTGAAAACATGAACAACAGCCTGATGTCAGTCATGAGGATCCACAACAACAGAACCTGTCCTGATCCCAGCAGAACCACCAGACCAGCTGCCTGCATTCAGTTGGTGGCATTTAATCAGCACTGTGGACAGTGCTGCAGTACTACAATATTTACACAGTACTGCAGTACTACAGTCTGTATACCGTATTGCAGTACTACAGCACTGTGGCCAGGCTGTAGTACTGCACTACTGTGGACAGGCTGTAGTACTGCAGTACTGTCCTGTCGCTGTGATCAGGGGCTGAAGAAGTAATTCTTATTCTTCCTGGTCCTGATTGTGATCCTGGTCATAGTCCTGATCCTGATCTCAGTCAGGTTCCTGATTCTGATCCTGGTTACTAATCTTGATTTTAGTTCTTGTCCTGGTTCTGATCCCGATCTCGGTACATGTCCTGGTTTTAATCTTTATATTGTCTTTATATTGGTCTAGGTCCCCGTTCTGATCTTTATCTTGGTGCTGGTGTTGTCCCCGCAGGTGCCCCCCTTGAAGACCCTCTCACCAGGCAAATGGGAGCACTGAGGCTGGATGGAGAGTTCAGCAGAGACCAGGCTGAGGCACCTGTCCAAATCATCCAATCAGAAGCAACCAGAGACAGACACACTGATGATTCTGGTGCAGGACCTGGACTCAGTCAGGACCTCCATCCTCTCAAACCCTCATCCAGACCCGGAGCAGACCTTATCAAGGTGAGAAGTCCTGGTTCTCAGCAGATCTCATGTGGTCTCAGGTGGTCTAAGTCAGTCTCAGCAGGTCTCAGGTGGTCCCAGCCTTTGTGTCTGTCCTCAGATGGCGTCCCGGCTCCCTCCGGACCAGGCGGCGGTGTTTCTGTCTCTAATGGCGATGGAGGGGCGGAGCTTCATCCCGACTGATGTCATGGAGGCGGTCCAGCTCAACAGAGACTTCCATTCAGCTCTGAGGTTTCTGTGTCACAGCTGCCCCATCTGCCAGGAGCAGGTGTCCTTCAGCAAGGTGAGACTTCCTGGTTAAATACAGGTGGATAAATAAATAAAAAGGTGAGATGCATCTCCTGAGACAGTTCATTCTTCTGTTCATTCCTTCTTCTTCTCTGCCTGTATTTATTGTTCATTCCTGCAGATCATCACGATGACTCACTGCTCCTGCTTCCTGTGTCAGTCGTGTTTCAAGTTGTTTTTCTTGGCGGCCATTAAAGAGCGCAGCGTGGATCAGCTGGTTTGTCCTCAGTGTGGACAACCGGAGGTCCGAGGACCAGGAGGGCTGGAGGGGTCTATGGACTACTTCAACCTGCTGGACACACAGGTGAGAAACTCACCTGGTTCTGTTGGTTCTGACCCAGTTCCCTGCTGGTTCTGTTGGTTCTGACCCAGTCCCCTGCTGGTTCTGACCCAATCCTCTGCTGGTTCTAATCCAGTCCCCTGCTGGTTCTGACCCATTTCCCTGCTGGTTCTAATACTGTCCCCTGCTGGTTCTAATCCAGTACCCTGCTGGTTCTGACCCAGTTCCCTGCTGGTTCTAATCCTGTCCCCTGCTGGTTCTAATCCAGTCCCCTGCTGGTTCTGACCCATTTCCCTGCTGGTTCTGTTGGTTCTGACCCTAATCCTGGTTCTAAATGTTTGTTTCAGATTCGTCACTTTCTGCCTGCTGAGATCCACGAGCTCTTCCAGAGGAAGCTCAGAGACCGAGCCCTACAGGAGATGCCCAACTTCTGCTGGTGTGCTCATGTAAGACCCACTGAGACCCAGACCAGGACCTCACAGACCAAGACCAGGATTTTACAGACCAGAATCAGTACTTCATAGACCAGGAAATCAAAGACCAGGACCTCACAGACCAGGACCTCACAGACAAGGACCTCACAGACCAGGACCAAGACCTCACAGACAAGGACCAGGGGCCTCATTTATAAAGCTTGCGTACGCACAAAACAGGGCTAGAAAGTTACGTACGCCACTTCCAACGCAAAGGTTGTGATTTATAAAAATAAACGTGGCGTGAGAATATGCGCACCGGTGCACCAACATTGATGCTTGCTTACGGACATTTTGGAGACAGAGGGAACGGCAGTGCCAGACGGTGAGGTGGTGAATTGAAGCCAGATTGATCCCAAACCTTTATTGTCATCACATATTACACTTGTAGAGCCGGGGTGTTATGCAGCGTTTACAATAAGACCGAAAGTACGTTTCATTTTTTTTTTTTTTTTTAACAAGATCTTTAATAGAGGCGGCAATGTCAGACAGGACCTCACACATGTTGTTCATTACTGTGCGTATTTGCTGGAGCTCATCCCGCACTTCATTTATGGCACCGATGGTGTCCCTTTGTGATTGTGGGACTCTGTCTGTCAGGATCCGACCACTTCTGGGTGTGCCATGGTCTCAGGATGTACTGAGGACAGCCAGGCTTCATCCACGCTGACAGGACACGCTGTGGTCAGAACCTCCTCGTCAGCCAGCGTTTCCAACTCTAGAGTGACAGAGGACAAAAAGCATAGGTCCACTGCCTTTTTACAAGTCCATTTAAATATTTAATACATTTAATAAACAGATAAAACTGTATTTTACCGGTCTCCTCTGTGGGCTCTGCCAAATCGGTGTCTCCTTCCTTCTCTGACATGATTCCACACTCGCTGGCCGTCCTGAGGATGGATGCTATCCTGCTGTCCAGAGGTGTGGGCTCGGGTTTGCCTCTACCCCCACCTGTAGCAGACATGCTTTGGCGATGGCATGCCACTCTCTTCTTGGCCTCCACCTTCAAATCAGACCACTTCTTTTTCACCTCTGCCACAGTTCTCTCTGTGGAACTCACACTGTTGACAACGTGCTGCCACTCAGTGCCTTTTCTTTTGTTAGTGATGCCACTACTATGACCACCAAACAAAATACTCTTCCTGGCCTCCACCTCATCCACAAGCACCTCTATCTCGGTCTCCGAAACATTTCGTTTTCTTTTTTCTGCCATGACTGAGCGTAAAATGCCGTGGATCAGCAGCTTGTTTATATGGAAATACATTCATGAGTTACTTTGCATTGACCATTCATGGTAAAATGTGGGTGTGTCGTGGGCGGGATGTGAGGTGGATCCACCTACGCAATCTTCCAGCTGGAGTGTGATTTATAAATGGGAAATTGCGTGCAGTTGTGCGTACGCACAGTTTTATAAATCTGAATATTTTTTGGCGTACGCCCATTTCAGATTTTCGGTGTAGTCAAACTTTTAGTGTGGATCCTACGCAATGTTTTATAAATGAGGCCCCAGGACCTCACAGACCAGGACCTCACAGACCAGGACATCTTAGACTACCACTAAATCCTCTGTCCTGTTGCTGCTGATTGAACGTGATATTCTCCGCTAGCATTTCCGTTCAGGGTGCAATGAAACAGAAATCAAGGTTCTGTACATCGATCGGTTTTTAGGTCACGGTTTCAGTTCAGTGAGAAAAACCTGAAAAACTTTAAACTGCTTATCTTTCTATTCCTGAATTACTGACCGTATTTCCCGAACAGACGATGTCAGTTTTTTAAAAAGTTCCCTTCACTTCCATCCAGGTTTCGAATATCACACCACGGTAACGTGAGAACGTTTTCTAAAGTCTATTGGCTGCAAAGGTTCCAAAGTAAATGAAGATAAACATTCTCAAATAAACGAAAGAGAATTAAGATGCATTATTCAGAAAGTAAAGGGATTAAAATGTTATGGTTTTGGACGGCAGCTGTGGGATCAGTTGATTGGCTGTTCCAGCAGAGTCCAGGTACGTACCTGCTGCTACAGAAACACCAGTAGAGTCTGATATGGCTTCGACCCACCAGCAGCATACTGTAGTTATGTGGAGGGTCTTCAGGTTCTGGTGGACCTGAGTTCTTCAGAACTAGAAGACTGGGTCCTGAACTAAGAGGTAAAGCTATTGAAACACACAAATGAAGTTCTGACACACAAAAAGGTTCTGCAGCTGCATCCGTTCTGAACACAAGAGCCCAACCGACACCTTTCAGGACAAAGATGTTCCGTGACACGAAAAGTGTTGTTCTTCTGATCGATGTTGTGTGTTTCAGTGTTCCTTTGGGATGCTCCATGAGGCTGACAGCTTGAGGATAGACTGTCCCAGCTGTAAGAAGAGCACCTGCTCTAAATGCAGATCACCTGTAAGACACAACAAAACACAACAACACAACATGCTGTCAGTGCAGATCACCTGTAGGAGGCTCCCGCAGACTCGGTTTCTGTTTCTGTTCTTCAGTGGTTTCCTCAGCATCAGAGTCTCTCCTGTGAGCAGTTCAGAGTCTGGAAGCAGAAGAACCAACCAGATCATCACAGCAGCCCCCTGCTGTACAGCAGCATAGGTAGAACACCACCACCTCCACTCTGATCTGGTCTGATCTAGTCTCATGTGGTCTCATGTGGTGTTGTGTCCACAGAGTGTCCAAACTGCCAGCTGGTCTTCAGTCTGTCTAAAGGAGGATGTTTACACTTCACGTGCAGTCAGTGTCAGCATCAGTTCTGTGGTGGATGCAGTCAGCGCTTCACTCTGGGATCTGTGAGTTCACCTACTCAGTCTCTACTGTGGTCATTCAGCTGCGGTCAGCGCTTCATTCTGGGATCTGTGGTCAGTTTAAGGATCAGGGTTACGTTATTTATGGCCATGGGGAGATTTGTGTAGCAGAAAAAATGACTGTACACATTGAACCTGACAGGTAGGTACTTAATCAAGTGAAAGGACAAAAAAGTGCTCAGTGTTCCACCGTTAATCAACATAGCAGCGAGGACAAGTAGAAAGATCAGATCAAATATATCAGATAAATGTTCAGCTGGGATCAGCTGGCACATGAGAAGATAATTAGTGTGGAAACATATTCCAGAGACAGTTCAGTGTTGATGGTGTCTAAATGGAGAGATGAGCAGAGTAGCAACTCATCTGCAAAGAGTGGTGCATTATGGGTTGTTTCAGTGTGTTTATAGAGATTCTTTCAACCAGCAGTTGCAGTGGGTGTATCCCAGTTTAACATACAGGAGTCTCTGAAGGCTGCTAAATTAAATAAATTCATTAATGAAAAGGAGTTCACAGAGTATCCCAATGATTTTCCTGTGGAGTTACAGCGGAGCTCAGAGAGAAAAATGATCCACAGAGGATGATATTCCGACGATTCTCTTCTGTATGAATTAATGAGATCCCAGAGAAACTTTACGAACAGGACGAATGTCAGGCTGTTTCCTCCAAAAGACTTTATCATAGATACATGTTGGAAAACAGAAGGGGGTTATGTTCTAATCAAGGTGGTCCTATAATCGTACCAGGAGCAATTGGCAGGACAACAGAGTTCCTCACATGAGGACTGAAGATTTTTCAGCACACAGTTTAAAAGCTGCTGTGTTTGAATATTTATAAGTAGATTCACCAGGATAAACGAGCATCCTGTTAAAATGGAACATTAGCATCGCTCCGCCAACATAACATACGCAACAAAAACAAGCACTTTAGTATAGCAGCTAGGTTTGTTAGCAACAGCTAAAAAACAGCTGAAATATGACAGCATGATGGATCAGACCATCTTATCCAGCAGGAAGTGGGTCTGCTGGAGTTCTCACCTGGAATACAAATGTCTGACCTCCTGGTCCAGACCTTCTGATCCAGACCTCAGGTGTCTCATATGTGTGACTAAAGACTTTACAGCTGTTTAACTTTGTCTTCAGGGCTGCGGTTTCTCTGCTGACTGTGGAAGTAAAGGTCTTCATGCTCACCACCCCAGAGACTGCCTTTACCACCTGAGAGACTGGAGTGTCACCCGCCTTCACCTGTTGCTACAGGTAAGAATCACCTGAGAGATGCACCAACCCTACCCACTACAGATGAGAGAGCTCAGGTGTACCCAGGTGCTGTGTGGTCAGTATTGATGGGGTGGGCTGTCTCGTTCTCGTGTCTCTCAGCATTACAGAGTATCTCCCTCCTGGTTGGAAGCAGCCAATGGTAGCCCACCTGACATCGGTCTGGCAGGTGAGGTCTCCTTCTGTTCAGCTGATTGTGTCTCATTGCTCCCAGTTTGATTGACTGGTGTGATCATATTCCAGCAGTGTGTTTGGTTTTGGAGCTGAGAGATGACAGCAGCAGACAGGAGGAGCCCTGTGGTCGACCTGCACTACCTGAATACAGAGGATACTGCCAGTAAGCCCACAGCTCCCAGTACCGACTACCAGTCAGCTCTTGATACCGACTACCAGTCAGCTCTTGGTATGGACTACCAGTCCTGTCCTGGTACCGACTACCAGTCAGCACCCAGTACCGAGTAACAGTCCTGTCCTGGTGCCGACTACCAGTCAGCTCCCAGTACCGACTACCAGTCAGCTCCCAGTACCGACTACCAGTCCTGTCCTGGTACCGACTATCAGTCAGCTCCCGGTACCGACTACCAGTCAGCTCCGGTACCGACTGCCCAGTCCTGTCCTGGTACCGACTATCAGTCCTGTCCTGATACCGACTACCAGTCAGCTCTCAGTACTACCAGTCAGCTCCCAGTACCGACGACCAGTCAGCTCCCGGCACCGACTACCAGTCCTGTTCTGGTACTGACTATCAGTCAGCTCCCGTTACCGACTACCAGTCAGCTCCTGGTACTGACTACCACTCCTGTCCTGGTACCGACTACCAGTCCTGTCCTGGTACCGACTACCAGTCAGCTCCCGGCACCGACTACCAGTCAGCTCCCGGTACCGACGACCAGTCAGCTCCCGGCACCGACTACCAGTCCTGTTCTGGTACTGACTATCAGTCAGCTCCCGTTACCGACTACCAGTCAGCTCCTGGTACTGACTACCACTCCTGTCCTGGTACCGACTACCAGTCCTGTCCTGGTACCGACTACCAGTCAGCTCCCGGCACCGACTACCAGTCAGCTCCCGGTACCGACGACCAGTCAGCTCCCGGCACCGACTACCAGTCCTGTTCTGGTACTGACTATCAGTCAGCTCCCCTTACCGACTACCAGTCAGCTCCTGATACTGACTACCACTCCTGTCCTGGTACCGACTACCAGTCCTGTCCTGGTACCGACTACCAGTCAGCTCCCGGCACCGACTACCAGTCAGCTCCCGGTACTGACTACCAGTCAGCTCCTGGTACCCACTATCAGTCAGCTCCCAGTACTGACTACCAGTCAGCTCCCAGTATTGACTACCAGTTAGCTCTCAGTACCAATTACCAGCTTGACCCAGTTTGACTATGATCTGAACCCAATGAGTTTGTAGCCTATTGCTTACCAGTCCAGGTACAGTAGTTTCAGGTGTCTCTGTTCCAGCAGGTTGCACTATAAGGAGCGTTTGGTGGAGTTGATCAACCGTTACCGTGTCGACCCTGCAGTCCTGTTTAGTTTGGCCGAGATGATGGCGGAGATGCAGCGCTGGCAGGTCGCCGTGCCGACCAGGAAACCTGACGAACCGGAGGGGCTGTATGCACACCGACTCCGCCTGGTCAGTGACATCATCACAGACAGTGCTGTCTAATCAACAACTTTATGGAAACAAGACAACAACTTCTTCTAAACAACACAACTTCCTGTCTGTTTCATGACTTTTTGTATGTTCCTGCAGTCAGTAAGTGAATTTATGCCAGAACCAGTTTCAGTTTGATGTCAGGAGAAGTTGAAGTCATGCTGTGACACACTTATCAGTTGGTCTTTCTGTAGTTTGAGGTCTAGAATTTTTCTGTTTGACCAGTTGGATTAATCATCATAACACATCTGTCACAGGAAATCCAATGATGATAGATGATTGAATCAAATACAGAATTTTTAAGAAGAAATTAGGCTTCACAATAACTGATGAAGTGGCCATTGATGAAAACCAACTTTTAGACTGATAATCGAAGAATCATTATTGGGTCCAGCCATAGACGACACTCTGCTGCCTGTAGAGGGCGTCAGCATTATAAATGTTTAATTACCCGTCAGTCTGGATCAGAACAACAGAACAGAATCTCCAACAGAACCACCTTGCGAACCACGCTACAGTCTGTATCAGTTAATAAAATATAATCCAAGTATCTTCTGCTTTTATCTTCCATGTTCTCATTACATCAGCAGTGTTAAAAGACTCTGAGGTGAACCATGAACCATGAGATACACTGAGACGTTTCCAGTTTGCTGACGGACTAATGATTGAAATATATTTAAGGAATCAAACTGACAATGGCCAATCACAGTGCAGAATTTTCTCTCTCTGCAGACGCTGACCAATAGCGTTCCTCTCAGGAAGCAGTGCCGCTCCCTGCTCAAACTCGGCGACAACCTTTGCCCTCTGCCCACCGCTGTGGTTGCCAGAGCCCCGCCCCCTCATCTGCTGCTGAGTGACTGACTCCGCCCCCTGTTCCTGGGGCAGATCTGATTGGCTCACTGGTTGCCAAGGAGAGCAGCTACAGACAGACGGGACCAAAGACAGCGAGTAGCCAATCGGAGTACAGAGCTTACGCTGCCCTTATTGATCTGAATGTTTACGAACACTCAGAGACCGCTAATGACGCTACTGATGCCAACGAGCCTCTCGTCAGTGTTCAGGGATCCATTTCTGTTTGAGCCAGTGTGAGCAGCAGTTAGCACGTGTTAACAGGTTACAGTGTTTGAAGTTGCTATTTTAGTTTTCTGCACTTTAACAGTTGGAAGAATTTTAACAAATAAATGTTGTCTTTATTTATACCTTAACATACATCAGCTTCCTCTGATGTTTCCATAGCAACCAGTTGTTGTTTCTGAATATTACAGGACATCACAATACCCTAACTCCAAACGCTTTAACAAGCAAACATTTTGATCTAGCCATCTCCTCCTGAACAGAGACACATGTTGATGGCTGCAGTTCCTGCTCCAAGCAGCCTGCAGAGAAACACACATGATGACAGGAAACACCTTCACCTGGATGCAGGTGTGCAGCAGCCTGCTGTTACCCGTGAACCGGGATGCTCAGGACGTTCTGTCGACGGCTTCGGGGCTCTGCTGGATCTGAACTCTGTGGCCACGATGGACTGCTGGATGTCTGAGGAGAACAACAGCAGGTTCTTTAGGAGAACGCTTCCTGTTCTCAGAACAACGTCTGATCTCCAGGTCCGTCTAATCATCTTAACTGTCTTCAAACAGGTGAGACCCTGAATTCAGCTGAACTTGTCCTGATGTGTTATTGATGGGTAAAGAAGTTATTGATTATGGACCTTTCTGCTCAGAAACCTCCAGCGGTTGTCCGTTGCAGAACGCTCCTTTGCCCCTCCTGGCGGTGAACATCTTGTCTTCCAGACAGCTGTAGACGACACTAAACTCCACCTGAAGGAGCAGGAAGGTGGAAGCATCTCAGATTGGAGCAGGAACAGCATAATGAATCCTAGAATTAGAGATTATAGGTATACTAGAAGAGAACCTACAGTCTATGGCAGTAATGAGTACACTGCTGTGTAGTATCACTTAAATGTCATAAGATGCTAAACTTTGGATGTTCTCCTACTGGAATATTCCTCTTCTTCATCTGATCAGCCAGTATTCTGGTTCATCCTCAGACCTTCATGCTGCATCTAGAAATGTCTTCAACACCTTCTGACCTCATGCAGCCCCATATCATCACACTCCCACCTCTGTGCTTCACTGTCAGGACTATGCATCCACTGTGGTAGTCCTGGTCAGGTTCTCACCAAACATCTGGACTCCATCTCAGCCCAACTCGATCTTCATCTGACCAAAGAATGTCTTAATCTGTATTATTATTTTTTGCTTAACCTTTATTTACCCAGGTAGGTCAACTGAGAACCAGTTCTCATCTACCATAACGACCTGGCCAAGAGGCAGCATAAAAGATAAATATAATTACATTCAGCAGACACTTTTATCCAAAGCAACATACATCTGAGAGTAGACACAACATGAGGGAGGTAGGACCGAGGTGTTTGTCACTGAGCTATCCAGCTGCTAAATACTACACAGTGAGGACATGAAGAGAGAAAAAAACAGCAGAAACAGATAATAGTTATTCACGGTGAACTATAATAAGAGGTAAATGGCTAAAAGCAGGTAAATCGTCTTGTACTATTGGTTGAATTGAATTTTAAATGAGGAGAGAATGAATGAGGGTAAAACTGGCAATAGGAGGTAGTGGTTTTAGGTGTGAGGAGACTGATGAAGCTGCTGGAGCGCAGACTGGGATTTGTATTGTGAATGTTAAGAAGAGACTGTAGATAAAACGGGTTTCCCAAAGAGAGGTTTGTAAATGAACAGAAACCAGTAAGGTTGAAGGTCAGTTCAACAGAGCAGATAGCATGTTCTCCAACTTCCATCAGGCTTCTTCTCATGTTTTTCAGCAAACGTTCATCTGGAAGTTTAGTTCTGAGCAGCAACCAGGTTTCGTTCTGGTCCTCCGTCCATAGAGGTTGATGTTCTGAAGGTTCCTTCACACTGTCTGAGCTTCATACTGTTTCTTTAAACCAGGTCTGTGTTGCTGTAAAATAGTGACGGGAGATTGTTTGGTGGAACATCTGCAGCAGGGAGACGAGATCTGAACATGGATAACTGACTGACAGCAGACTGTGGAACTGCTCCACCCAAATCTTCAGCAGAACATTTTCAGTGTGAAGCTGCTGCCAAAAGTAGCCTGTAATACATGCAGCTGGTACACAAAACTGTGTTTCTCTGCAGATGTTCCACAGCTGTGACAATAAAAACAGTCTGAGAATAATGGCAGCTCATTGAAGCATGAACTGGTGTGAAAATAATGTGAATTTGGAAAAGTCGTAGGAAAAACTCTAATGTATACAAGTTCTGTTTTGCTCCTCTTTCAGTTGTGATGTTCGATCAGTTAATCCTCCTGCAGCGAAGAATCAGCTGTGAGACCTGCACAGGCTCATAAACGTTCCTTTAATGTTTGATAAACGTTTCCTTAATGTTTGATAAATGTTGCCTTAATGTTTGATAAAATCTCCTTAATGTTTGATAAACATCCTCTTAATGTATTATAAATATCCCCATGTTTGTTTTACATTGCCTTAATGTTTGATAAACGTTACTTTAATGTTTGATAAATGTTCCCTTCATGTCTAACACTCAATTAATGTTTGCTAAACGTCCCCTTAATGTTTGCTAAAGTTCCCTTAATGTATGATAAACGTTCCCTTAATGTTTGGGTCAAGGGTAAACACCTCACTGGCTGAAGCCCTTCTTATCATTAGAAGTAACATTTACGGATGTTCCCTGAACGCCTCCCAGTGCAGGTAGATGCTGTCAGGTGGCTGCAGTCCTCAGGTCGGTGTGTCAGCCCTAGCCATCAAACTGTGATTTTATCGATCCTTGTGAATTTTAAACCTACATGCTGCAGTTGATGGTGTTCTTATAGCGGTATTGTGATTAATTTTCATTTCATTTTGCAGCTCCAGTACTGTTAGCTGTTGTAAATCCCTGTACGGTTCAGGTCAGGTGAGTTTTTTTTTTTTTTAAATAATCAGCTACAGCATCAAACTGACAGAACCACCACTAACAACTCCATCATTCGCTCACACTGATGCCATCACTTCAAATCCTTTCAAATTACAATTAAATTCAATAAATAACAATTTAAAACACATTTTTTTGTTCTTTTAATACAAACAAAAATAACAACTTAATTTTTCTTTTTACAAACAGTCTGTGAATAAAAAAATGATTGGTTAAAAATCACACATCAGTTGATCATTAGAAACACGTCAAATCCAAGCGATTGATCCCTGAAGCTGCTGTTTCTTGATGACGACTTTCGCTTTGTCGTCACGTCTGTTGTTTCTGTCGGTTCCTGTTTCCGTCTGCTGTTGCTTCTGTCTGTTGTTTCTGTCAGTTATTGTTTCTGTCTGTTGTTTCCGTCGATTATTGTTACTCTCGGTTGTTGTTTCTGTCGGTGGTCGTTTCTGTCTGTGGTTTTCATTGGTTGTTGTTCCTGTCTGTTGTTACTGTCGGTTGTTGTTTCCGTCGGTGGTTGTTTCTGTCTGTTGTTGTTTCTGTCTGTTTTTATTTCCGTCGGCTGTTGTTCCTGTCTGTTTTCGTCAGTTATTGTTTGTGTCTGTTGTTGTTTCTGTCGGTGGTTTCTCTGTCTGTTGTTGTTTCTGTTGGTTATTGTTACTGTTGGTGGTCGTTTCTGTCTGTTGTTTCCGTCAGTTGTTGTTTCCATCGGTGGTTGTTTCCGTTGGTTGTTGTTTCTGTCGGTTGTTGTTTCCGTTGGTTGTTGTTTCTGTCGGTTGTTGTTTCTGTCTATTGTTGTTTCTGTCTGTTGTTTCCGTCAGTTGTTGTTTCCATCGGTGGTTGTTTCCGTTGGTTGTTGTTTCTGTCAGTTGTTGTTTCTGTTGTTGTTTCTATTGGTTGTTGTTTCTGTTGGTGGTTGTTTCCATCTGTTGTTGTTCCTGTCTGTCGTTTCTGTCGGTTGTTGTTTCTGTCTGTTGTTGTTTCTATTGGTTGTTGTTTCTGTTTGTGGTTGTTTCCGTCTGTTGTTGTTGCTGTCTGTCGTTTCTGTCGGTTGTTGTTTCCGTCGGTTGTTGTTTCTGTCTGTCTGTTGTTGCTTACATCACGTTGTCCTCCTGACGGCGGTGGCTGTGATTGGCTGCAGACTTTTCCAGGGATCCTGCATCATTGATGGACTGAAATATTTTTCCACTGAAGTGTCTGAAGACTGAAAACACAAACATGTTCGGTCTGATCATTTAATAATGACAATAAACTAAAATGGCCAAAGATAATACTGCAGATAATACCCAGTTATACTACAGATAATACTGCAGATAATACCCAGTTATACTACAGATAATACCCAGATATACTACATATAATACCCAGTTATACTATATATAATACTCAGTTGTATTGCAGATAATACCCAGTTATACTACAGATAATACCCATTTATACTGCAGATAATACCCAGTTATACTGCAGATAATACCCAGTTATACTACAGATAAAACCCAGTTATACTGCAGATAAAACCCAGTTATACTGCAGATAAAACCCAGTTATACTGCAGATAATACCCAGTTATACTGCAGATAAAACCCAGTTATACTACAGATACTACTGCAGATAATACCCAGTTATACTACAGATTATACTGCAGATAATACCCAGTTATACTACAGATAATACCCAGATATACTACATATAATACCCAGTTATACTATATATAATACTCAGTTGTATTGCAGATAATACCCAGTTATACTGCAGATAATACCCAGTTATACTACAGATAAAACCCAGTTATACTGCAGATAAAACCCAGTTATACTACAGATAAAACCCAGTTATACTACAGATGATACCCAGTTATACTGCAGATAAAACCCAGTTATACTGCAGATAATACCCAGTTATACTGCAGATAAAACCCAGTTATACTACAGATGATACCCAGTTATACTGCAGATAAAACCCAGTTATACTGCAGATGATACTGATTTCATAGTGTTGATTACGGATATTGATCAATGTTTTCATTCGCTTTCCACTGATCAAAATGATCCAGACAAAGAAACTGTGGATGAACTCGGTCGGGTTCTGATCAACTGTATTTCAGGTACCTGGAGGTTCGGAGCTCCACAGGGAGAGAAGGACTGAGGCCGCCTGAAACCGTCTCCTCTGCGTCGCCTCTGACCGTCGAAGCTCCGCGACTCCCCGCCGAATCCGCCCGGAGAAGCGCCCATGTACCCTCGGTGGGAGTCCGGGGAGTACACGGGGGAACCGGGAGAGCCGGGCGGGCAGCCCCGAGGGGAACCTCCGCGGTGTCCGGAACCTCCGTACGGGGAGCGAGCTCCGGGAAAGCCCCAGCAGGGAGCCGGGGAAGGATACCTTCCAGCAGCCTGCGGAGCTGCGAGACTCCGCTGAGGTCTGATCGGAGCGCGATACATCCGAGTAAGAATAGCGGAGCCTGGTCCTGCTCCTGGATTTGGTGGAGCGGAGGGTTCTGATACTGGAGAACCGGAGTGCACAGACGGAAACAAAGCAACGATAATGACGGAAACAGTGAGTCCTACTTCCGGGGGCAACAGACTGCAGCGCCGCTCAGCGGGCACCAGATGGAACTGCAAGAGGTCCAGCCGGGGTTCTGGTCCCGTGGTTTAAATATTAACCCTTATTATCATTAAACTTTGTGCGTGTGTGTGTGTGAGAATATATATATATATATATATATATATATATATATATATATATATATATATATATATATATATATATATATATATATATACCCCTCCCTGGGCTGCGACCTTATCGTGGTGGAGGGGTATGCGTGCCCCAATGATCCCAGGAGCTATGTTGTCCGGGGCTTTATGCCCCTGGTAGGGTCTCCCAAGACAAACAGGTCCTGGGTGAGGGACCAGACAAACAGCAGCCCAGAAGACCCCAATGATGAGCAACAACTCTGGAACCACGGACGTGGGACCCCCCTCCAGCAGGCTCACCACCCGCAGGAGGGGCCATAGGGGTCCGGTGCTATGTGTGTTGGGCGGCGGCCAGGGGCGGGGAGCCTGGCGGGCCTGGGCTTCCCTCCTAAAGCTGCTGCCCCCGCGACCCGACTCGGACCAGCGGTAGAAGATGGATGGATGGATGGATATATATGTATATATATATATATGAATTAATAAATGAATTAATGATTAATGAATTAATAAATATGAATCTGAATTAACGCGTTAAGGTCCCAGCCCTAATATATATATATATATTAGGGCTGGGACTTTAGCGCGTTAATTTCGATTAATTATTACAGCGCAAATGACGCGTTAAAAAATGATAACGCGATTAATTGCACCCTCCTCAGTTCCCTCATTTCTGGCACACCGGTAACTCTGATGAACACTCCAGCCCAGTAGGTGGCGGTAATGAACCAGAAGTCTGTTTGTAGCCATGAAGAAGAAGCACAGGAAGCACTGAGTGAAGTCAGGCTCTGGTGAACAGTGAAGGAAGACCAGATTGAGCTTGTTGGACAGAAAGTTTCCTTTTAAAAATCTTCCTGATGGCAGCTTGGATAAAAGCCTGGTTGTGAGCAAATTGTACAACAAAGAGTTTTCTGATCACTGCGTCACTTCAAGCCGACGGTATCACCTCAATGTAAAACATGTTGCTGTTAGCACCAGAGCTAACGTTAGCTGCGAGTCATGCTAACGGCTAACGGTGTGTTTATCAGACCCAGAAAAGATGAAAACAGAATGAATCTGGATTTTCAACTTTCTGAAGCTCCTTGAACTACTTATGCTGATTTTATGTGCCATACAGTGGAAAAAACAACTAAATTCAGGCTTTAAGTCATCAAAATCACTTTTTTCTATATGTCCCATTTTCCTTTTTTTAAATAAGTTTTAAATTCTAAACACGTATATGTCTATTCATTGATTCAACTGTCAACCACAATTTTATTTGAATTGAAAAACCTCACTTATTGTGTCAAATATTGCTATTTGACAAAAATGCAATTAATTGCGAGGGAACTGAGGAGGGTGCAATTAATTGCGTTATTATTTTAACGCGTTATTTGCTCTGTAATAATTAATCGAAATTAACGCGATAAAGTCCCAGCCCTAATATATATATATAAAAGCATATACACTGCCAGTGAACTTCTTCTCATTTAATGTTTTTCTTTATTTCATAACTATTTCCATTGTAGATTCTCACTGAAGGCATCAAACTATGAACACATCTGGAATTATGTAGTAAACAAAGAAGTGTGAAATAACTCAAAACATGTTTTATATTTTAGGTTCCTTGCTTTGATCCCTGCTTTGCGCATTCTCTGGATGAGATTCATGATATTGTTGAAGAAATGTCACTCGTAGTCCTTGTCCGTTTGCTGTAGTAGGGTGTTTATTGGTATTCCAGCATACAGTCGGCTAACCAACACAGAGCGTGAGTCTGTGAAGGTAAGCCGACCCAGAAAAATTCACCAGTTATAGGGATGCTCAGAGGGTAGGGTGGGGGCTGTATGTAAATACAAAAGTGACTAGTGATTAATTTGCATATGGCAGCTAATCAGTGACATAGGGAAGACAACAAGAACCAAAGGTGATTGAATCAAGAAATCTGGCAGACAACAAAAGGTGAGAGGAGGTCTGATAGACCGTAACAAATAACAAAAGATAAAAGAATTGTGAATCACTTTGGGAAATCCTCTCGACCCCTCCCACCCAGGTCACCACCTCTTTGACCTGCTGCCTCCAGCCGTCGCTTCAGGACTCTGACATCAGAACATCCCGGCACCAAAGCAGCTTCTTCCCTCATGAACAATAAACCAGAAAATCATTAAGGACTTCTGTCAGTGCAATATTCAATACATATACAGTATTCAAACCTCATGTGCAGTACTCTTATGTGCAGTATTGTAATTTAAAAAATATTCAGATTTAATACCCTGGTTTTAAACTTACTTTTACACAGTACTTCTTATGCTTACACTTGTAGCATTTCTTATTTAGAATTCACAGGTTTAGATTTGTTTATTTATTCTTTTACTGTATTTTTGCTAGGTACTGCTTTCTGTACACCAAATCAAATTCCTTGTGTGTACTCACTTGGCAATAAAGGCTTTCTGATTCGAAAATGGAATGAAGGAGGGACACGTGACACTAGAAAGCATTTAGACAAAGGTGTGCCATTTTCTTCATGAGGTAGTCTCCTGAAATTGTTCTCCAACAGTCTTGAAGGAGTTCCAGAGATGCTGAGAACTTGTTGGTCCTTTTGCCTTCACTCTGAGGTCCATCTCATCCCAAACATCTAGATTGGGTTTAGGTCAGGTGAATGTGGAGGCCAGGTCATCTCCATCATCTGTGGTAGCCATGCTGGTTCAGGGTTCCTTCAGTCTGGAATAAATCCCCAGCAGTGACCATCACACCTCCTCCTCCATGCTTCACGGTGGGAACCATGCATGTAGAGATCATCCCTTCACCTTCTCTGGTCTCACAAAGACAGGGCGGGTGGAACCAAAGATCTCACATTTGGACTCATCAGACCAAAGCCCAGATCTCCACTGGTCTAATGTCCATTCCTGGTGTTTCTGGGCCCAAACTAATCTCTGCTGCTGGTTGCTTTTCCTAAAAGTAAAAGTGAAGTAAAAGATTGGACTGTAATGAGTCCATTTGTCCTCCGGGAGGCGCTACCTGATCAAGTCTGCATTAGATGTCTTTTAAAAACCTCTCTGTATTTCAGGGAATAGATAAAATTAAGATTTAATGAATCACAGCAGCAGTGGATTTTTGTCTGCAGAATATAAAACCTGTTGGTTTGTTTCCAGCAAACAGTCAGAAAACCTGCTGATCAGATAAAAATCTGTTTCCAACAATGAAGTGTCTTTACAGCAGACAGTAACCCATCGTCTGGTGTGTTTGCTGCACTTTTGTTTTGTATTAAAATGATCTGAGATTTCCTGTAAAGTTCCTTGTGTTTAAAAAGTCTTTCTCAGAAAACAGTTTGCCCTGTTGTTAATGTTTTGCACATTCCTTGAATTCTTCATTAATGTGTTTGCTTTATTCCCAGAACCTGTTGCAACCATGAAATGCGCTGAGTTTCCAACAGAATTCTCCATATGTGAATTTAAAGTCTGCCAACTGAATGTACCGTGAGGAGGTTCTCCATCATCACTTTTGAATTCATCAGCAGATCTGGAACTGAAACATTTTGATTTCTACATACTTTCATGGAAACACAGGGAAGTTCTAAATTCTCCAGGAATCCTGTGCTCTGTCCACTGTTTAGGAAGGCTCATTGGTGCTGCAGTCCTGTAACAGCTGCTGCATCTCGTAAAAACAATAAAGTCAGAGAAACATTTCAGAAACATCTGAGGGTTTGATGTGAACCTTTTCTGGTATTAATAGAAACAAAATCCACCGACTGCTTTAAAGTTGACATCAGTCACGTGTAGATACCTTCTGATAAAACCAGCGGTGGTACTAACTTCAGTGCTCCTCTCGTGGCACTGGGCTGTAGACGTTCCACATGTTCCAGCTGATGTTCTGCTGAACTGCTTGCTGTGGTGTCGGATCATTCCTCTCTGCTGAACATGGCGGAGGTGGTGGGAACTCACAGTGGAATACAAAATATAACGTGATGTGAAGTGGCTTCACCTGAGAGCATTGAAGCACTTGTCACGTTTCCCATCCTCATGGAGGAAAACTAGCTGGCAGGACATCTGGACGACAGAATCCAACAGAACCTGGGTTGACTAGCCCAAACTGGAGCTGCCAGTTATACAAACTGGAAAATAAATCTTTAAACAGATAAAAACATACTTTGATGGAACCAGAACCACATTTATATGCAGTACTGTGAATAAGTAATGGTTTTTAAATGTTGATTTCCTTTATTGAAGGTAAAATTCTGTCCAGTCCATCCTGCTCTATGTGAAAAAGTAATCGCCCCCTTTGCTACGAATCCACCAAAGGACCAGATTCAGCTGTTACTGGGTTCAGGTTCTCCATTCAGACCTTCAGATGGTTCCTGCAGGCTGGTTGGATCTAAACATCTCTAGATAGAACCCATCTTCATTGTGAAGCAGCTGAAGGGTCTCAGAAAGCAGAACATGATGCCACATTCTACAGAGATCCAAGAACAGATGAAGTCGTTGACATCCATCAGTCTGGAGGGTTCCAAAGCCACTGCTGAGGTTCTGGGACTCCAGAGAACCTCAGTCAGAGACATTATCCACAAAGTCCAGACTTTAATCTCACTAATGCCAGTTCAAAACTTTAAAGTTCAGCTGATAATCTAAAACCATCGAATGTGACTGAATTTAAACTGTTCTAGAGAGAAAAGTGATCCACAAGAATTAAACCTCGTAGCTGCATCTTTACATGTATGAAGTTAACCACGTCCCGCCCCCGCAATGACCTGGTAGACTTATACCTGGTTAACCCCCCCTCTAATGACCTGGTAGATTTATACCTGGTTAACCCTCCCTCTAATGACCTGGTAGATTTATACCTGGTTAAACCCTCCTCTAATGACCTGGTAGATTTATACCTGGTTAAACCCTCCTCTAATGACCTGGTAGATTTATACCTGGTTAACCCCCCCTCTAATGACCTGGTAGACCTATTTATACCTGGTTAACCCCCCCTCTAATGACCTGGTAGATTTATACCTGGTTAAACCCTCCTCTAATGACCTGGTAGATTTATACCTGGTTAACCCCCCCTCTAATGACCTGGTAGACCTATTTATACCTGGTTAACCCCCCCTCTAATGACCTGGTAGATTTATACCTGGTTAAACCCTCCTCTAATGACCTGGTAGATTTATACCTGGTTAACCCCCCCTCTAATGACCTGGTAGACCTATTTATACCTGGTTAACCCCCCCTCTAATGACCTGGTAGATTTATACCTGGTTAAACCCTCCTCTAATGACCTGGTAGATTTATACCTGGTTAACCCCCCCTCTAATGACCTGGTAGACCTATTTATACCTGGTTAACCCTCCCTCTAATGACCTGGCAGACTTATACCTGGTTAAACCCTCCTCTTATGTTATGTGTAACGTTTGGGATATGTGCAATACTGTTTCTATGTGCGATACTGTTTTATGTGCGATACTGTTTTATGTGCAATACTGTTTTATGTGCAATACTGTTTTGTAGTTGTTGAGATGGCTTTGATGGCACAGCTTTTGAGTCCAAGACAAATTTCCCCAATTGGGACAATAAAGTATATTGAATTGAATTGAATGGAATTGAACTGGATTGAATTCATCCATCCATTATCTAAACACCGCTTAATCCTCACTAAGGTCGCGGGGGGGGGCTGGAGCCTATCCCAGCTGACTCGGGCAAAGGCAGGGGACACCCTAGACAGGTTGCCAGTCTGTCGCAGGGCTACATATATAGACACACAATCACTCTCGCATTCACACCTATGGGCAATTTAGAGTAATCAATTAACCTTAGCATGTTTTTGGACTGTGGGAGGAAGCCGGAGTACCCGGAGAAAACCCACGCATGCACAGGGAGAACATGTAAACTCCATGCAGAAAGGTCCCGGGAAAGCCGGGACGCAAACCAGGGACCTTCTCACTGCAAGGCAAAAGCGCTAACCACTACGCCACTGTACAGCCTGGATTGAATTCAATTCAATTCAATTTTATTTATATAGCGCCAATTACAGTGTAATTGTCTCGAGACGCTTTACAGAACCCATATGCCTGAACCCCCAGAGCAGCCAAAAGGCGACAGTGGCAGGAAAACACCCTTTTACCAGGGAAAAAAACCTCAAGCAGAACCCGGCTCTAATGTGGGGGGACCCATCTGCTGCTGGCCGGGTGGGTTGAGAGGGACAGAAGAGATAGAGAGGTAGAGGGATAGAGGTAGAGGGGAAGAGGTAGAGATAGAGAGGTGGGGGGGGAACACAAGAACCATAAAACACACAGTATAATACATGCATGATAAGACAGACGATACATGCAAAGTACAACTAACATGGAAACTAATTATAGTTTACTGCTATGGTGTACAGCTCTGGCATTAAATATATATATAGCTGGTGGTAAATTCAAAAATATGTAGATGAGCAAATCAAGTATAGTGAGGACAATGCAGAGTAGATTGGTCTCCACACTTTATTTCTTTTATTACTATTCTTTCTTCTCAGGTACCATCTGGGTCCATTTCAGATTCTGGTGAGAACCTCTGGGTGTCCTTCACCTCAAACATCATGGCATCCCAGATCAGCTGATCAGAAAAGCTAAACCCACTGCACGCGTGCAGACAGACCAAATCAGGCTCCGCCCCTCTGATTAAAGGAGCATTGTGTAGAAAAAGACTGAAAGCTGCAGTCAGACTGTCCTCCTCCTGAACATGAGTCATGTATGGTTCTGCTCTGTGGGCGTCTGAACAAACTGACTCGCTGATGAAGCCAAGAGAAGGTGAGAAAAAACATTCTGACCATCTGAATGGAAACACGGAACGGAGTGGAAGAACGAAGACCCGATGCAGCAATGAATGGAGAACACATCTACAGACCCTGTCCTCTAACTGGTCCTCTAACTGGTCCTCTATAACTGGTCCTCTAACTGGTCCTCTATAACTGGTCCTCTAACTGGTCCTCTAACTGGTCCTCTATAACTGGTCCTCTAACCAGTCCTCTAACCGGTCCTCTATAACTGGTCCTCTAACTGGTCCTCTATAACTGGTCCTCTATAACTGGTCCTCTATAACTGGTCCTCTAACTGGTCCTCTAACTGGTCCTCTATAACTGGTCCTCTAACTGGTCCTCTAACCGGTCCTCTATAACTGGTCCTCTAACTGGTCCTCTATAACTGGTCCTCTAACCGGTCCTCTAACCGGTCCTCTATAACTGGTCCTCTAACTGGTCCTCTATAACTGGTCCTCTAACTGGTCCTCTATAACTGGTCCTCTAACTGGTCCTCTATAACTGGTCCTCTATAACTGGTCCTCTATAACTGGTCCTCTAAATGGTCCTCTATAACTGGTCCTCTATAACTGGTCCTCTATAACTGGTCCTCTAAATGGTCCTCTATAACTGGTCCTCTAACTGGTCCTCTGTAACTGGTCCTCTGTAACTGGTCCTCTAACTGGTCCTCTATAAGTGGTCCCCTAACTGGTCCTCTATAACTGGTCCTCTATAACTGGTCCCCTAACTGGTCCTCTATAACTGGTCCTCTATAACTGGTCCTCTATAAGTGGTCCCCTAACTGGTCCTCTATAACTGGTCCTCTAACTGGTCCTCTATAACTGGTCCTCTATAACTGGTCCTCTATAACTGGTCTTTGGTTAGTTTGTCTGTAGTTGGTCAGCAGTTTGTGTCTGTGCTTTGTCTGTAGTTTGTCTGTAGTATGTCTGTGCTTTGTTTGTTGTTTGTCTGTAGTCGGTCTGTACTTTGTCTGTAGTTTGTCTGTAGTATGTCTGTAGTTTGTCAGTAGTGTGTCTGTAGTATGTCTGTGCTTTGTTTGTAGTTGTCTGTAGTTTGTCTGGGAACCTCACAGTCCTTCATCATGTTAGAACTCAGAGATTCAGAGTCAGTCTGGCGAAGCAACAATTAAAGCTTGGATGTTTCGTGTTTTTGTGGATCTGATGATAGAAGAATAAAAGGCCTTCTGGTTAATCTGGACTTCCACTGATTTAGTGTCTCCTCCTGTCCCTCCTGCACATGTTTTTATACTGTGTAGTATTACTAAAGATGACGAAATACTGCAGCAACATGAGAATTATCTTCATCGGAGTTAGTTATCCCACCGCAGTAAGTCCCCATTTTGTACATTTGCCAATAGTATCAATAGAATGCAGTGACTTATCTTTAAAAGAGTTTACGGTGCCTGAGGACAACAGTGCTTTGACCCAGAATGAAGATTTGTGCCTGTTGAATATTCGCACTTGGCCTCTTTGCTGCAGCAAAGTCCAAGTCTTTTCCATGTTTTATCAACAAAAACTCAGAAATGTACAAGTCTGACTTGCTTTGCATTGGTATTGTGAAAACCTGTTTGAATTTTCTGTCCACTCTTTTAAGTGAAACATGTTGAAACTGTGATTTTCTGCTCAGACACACACAGTTTTTGGATGTAAATAAACGAAATCAGACTAATAAGCTGAGTTTTGGCAGATGAGTCTGTGTCCTGACGACTGAACTCAGGTCTGATTTAGCAGCAGCAGCAGAGTGAGAGTGAAGCTGTGGGGGTGAGCGTCTCTGAATAGCAGCAGTGAGTCTGAGCTCAGTGATGGAGCAGCAGTTTGTAGTGGAGGTGGTGTCGAGGTTATCAGGCCTTCCCTCAGCTAACAGCACTGACGTGCAGCCTGCCCACACACAAAAAATAGATCCTTCAGTTTGACTCACATGACGATCCTCCACCTCTCATCACGTTTCTCTGGACGCATTCCCTCCTCGCAGTCCGTCTGCACGTTCACGCCATCGCTGCCTTCGTCAGACTGTGTTCACTTCAGATGTTACCTGTAAAAATAAAACCTCCTCACTGACAGACACCTTTACCAGCAGACCTGGGAGAAGGGGCGGGGCTCATCTGGTTGATAAGGATGACATCATGTTGAATAAAGAACTGCCAGTGTACAGGTGATGTGGTAGCTTACATACATTGGTGGTATACATGCATGTGGTAGTTTACATGCATGTGGTAGTTTACATACATCCAGTAGTTTGTGTTTTGTTTGTTTTTTGCTGCTCCTCTCTTTGTTATTGTTTCCTTTCAGCGTGTCTGAAGGCGTGGCTTAATTCATAGGGGCGTGGCTTAACTCACTCAGGGGTGTGGCTTGATTTACTACACCTGCCTGGTTGAACACGTGAATCATCTCTCGTTCTCACCATCAGGGTCTCCATGAAACTGTACTTCTGCTCTCCAGTGACAGATTGTTCATCCACAGCGACTCCCTGGCCTCCTCCTGAAACCAGCTGAGTTTTCTTCTCTACTGCTCTTTGTTTTCAACTCCTCTGATATCTGTGTTCTAGTTAGGAGATCCTCCGAAGTATTTTATTGCCAACTGCTGATTCACCTGAGCTCCAGCCTTCTTCAAGTTCAGCCAACTCACCTTCAGACTCACCACGACACCTCTAGCTGGTCATCTCCACCAGTCAGCCTCCTCTGTTCCCTTTTAAGACTTTTCATTTAAAAATCCAGCTTTTCTACCTCTGCTTTCAGTGTTGTGCTTTGGGTTCCAAAACAACAACCCGAAACTCACCAAACAATCAGCAGAAACTGAATGACGAGCTCTCTCCACCCAAGATCCCCTCATGGGACAGCTTAGTGGGAGATAATGGCAGAGTTTCAGTGTGTTGGAACTCAGGGTTAGGGTTAGGAGGGTTAGGGTTAGGGTCAGGCTATCCCTCCTAACACTAACCTGGACCTCTTGGACACATCAAGCATAAAACAAGGTTCACTTTGTAGGAACTCACTGGGTAACATCACGGAGAGTTCAAACATCTTCAGCTTCACTCTATCAGTACACAGCAGCGGAGACAAGAAGCCAGTCATTAGATCAACAGACACATAAAGTGTAACACCATTTTTGTGACCTTTTTTATTGAAACTATTTAATCTGCTAAAATGGATGGACTGCCTGTTAAGGCTTTATACGTCTGATCATCAGAAGATATGTCAGTTCCTGAGGTCTGCTGTATAAAACACAGGCAAAAAACAGATGTTACTAGAAGTGCTGGTTCAGACTGAGTGCTCCAGTGGAACCAGTGGAACCAGTGCAGTGACCATCTGTCCTCCAGTGGAACTCTGAGGTTTGTGTACCTCCAACATTGCGTCAGGTTCAGGATGTTTCCGGCTGCAGGTGAATGAACTCTGACTGTTTGTTCAGTTTCTTCCGCTGACTGATTATCTCTGAACAAACTGATGTCAGACCTGCAGTGAACTGCAGCTGATCACAGACAGTTCACCTGCGTTCATCATCCAGGTGATGAGGAGGAGGACAGTCCAGCTGTGGACCGGCCCTGTTGTGAAACCTGTGGTTGGAGGGAGGGAGTGTAGACCTGGAGGAGAGTTCAGGTAGGAGGAGATGTTTTTCTTTGGAGTTCTGAATGCAAGTGTCAGAGTTCTGAATTTTATGTCGGCAGTGACTGGAAGCCAGGAAGGAGCTGCAGTAGTTGATGCATGACGATGATGTTAAAAATGATGATGAAGATGATGGTGATGATGATGGTGGTGTGTGAGTTGGTCTCGGCCAAAATGTCTGCATCATGAACATGATCAAACAGAGATAGAGACCTCAGACTGACCATCAGCACACGAATACAGTTACAAATGACAACAACAAAAATAACTTGATCCTGATCTCTGATGACAAACACATCACAAGTTAGTAAAGATCATCTCAAATGAAGGACTTCCTAGTAGTATAAATGAAAACTCATTCTGCTCCGAGACCATTTTAAATCCTCATCCTGTTTTAGTTTGGCTAAATTCTGAACAAGATGTTCAACATTAACTCATCCTGTAACACAATCATCAACATCTGATGATTTATGTGCTGTAAGCTTTGCAGTGGATCTGATAATGTAAGGTTAGTCTTGAGGGTGGCGCTAGAGTTCATGGAGTCATTAAACTGCAAAGAAGCATCACTCTGATATGGAGTTTAGAAATCTATCTGAGGACTGAATTCAAAAGAAAGACACTAAGTACCAAAGAGTTGACCCACAGTTTGTTTAATGATGAAACAAAAAAGACAAAATAGCAAATAAATTATAGAAAGTTGGCAACAACAGTGACCAAACTGATGAAAACTGTTTTCAGTCTGTTAATAACTTAACTTCAGTGTCTCACAGCTCGATGAGATTTTAGGAAAACTAACAAAACTTGAATCAGTGTTGTCTTTGGCTTTCGTCTGAATCTTCTCAGCTCCAGCGTTGAGCTGTGGAATAAAGTCCAGGAGTTTAGTTCACTGTACAAACATCTCCAGTCACCGTATTAATAACAACACTAATGACCGTGTTTGGCTCCAGCAGCTGGATGAACTCATTTCTTTCAAGTATCTTGACAACAGAGATTTTCACACTTCAGTGGAACACATTAATAACTGATTCATGTTTCTATAACGATAGAAAGTAATAAAAAAGAT
Organism: Amphiprion clarkii; assembly: GCA_027123335.1. Classification (NCBI taxonomy): domain Eukaryota; kingdom Metazoa; phylum Chordata; class Actinopteri; family Pomacentridae; genus Amphiprion; species Amphiprion clarkii. The sequence continues at coordinate 81,299 of CM049577.1, read as the reverse complement.
TTATAAGCGAAGATGGATGAAGTTGGACTCGGTGGTATTGTTGCATAGTGTTCGCAGCTCGTTCCAATGTGGAAAAGAGTCTCCCTAAAACAAATTCGATGTTTTGTCAAAAACATAATACTTGTCTTTACTGGGAAAGTGCTAATTGGATGTTTTTCCTGCATGAAGCAGGTTGTCAAAGTGTTTGAGCGTCTCTAGAGGCCAGCAGTTTACGAGCAGCCGCACTCCTCCACAATCATGTTCTGGATGTCCTTCTTGATGATCTTCTGCTCCTCGTTGTAGTAGAGCATCGACATGGCTCGCAGCCTCGTTGGCACGCAGCATGACTTGATGTTTTGAAATGGGCTGTAGCCTCTCATACGATAATGATTGATGACGGTGGAGTGGAAGGACAGAGAGGAGCTGCCGATGCTCGCCATGTGATTCGGACAGTCGCCCTCGCAGTAGTTGGCATGGTAACCAGATGGTGCAATAATCCAGTCGCCCCAGCCGATGTCTTTAAAGTTCACGTAAAACTGTCGTTTACAACAGATGTGGATTTTCCCGTCACACTCCAGACCTCGTTTGACTCGCCGCTGAGCCTCCTCTTGAGCTCGTAGCACCACCATGAGGAACGGCCGGTGAGACTGATCTCGTCCCGTGGCCGCTTTGCCGTCGGCAGGTGTCAGGACGGGTGAAGCTCCGGCTTCGGCACACAGCGGACAGGAAACCCGCAAGTTGAGCGAGCTGCCACCACCGTCCAGCAGACTCTGAACGCTGCGAGGAACTGCGAGGGTGTGCCAGCCGCTACGACGGGTGTCCACCATCTTCTCTGAAACGCACTCTTCTTCTTCGTTCCCGTCCTGACAATGATGAAGCTGCAGCAGCCGCAGCATCACTTTGCCTTTCACTCTGTTAACCTTCGACATCTTCAGGAAGATCCAAACGTTGGCCTGTTCCACCACAGATGAGCCTCCCTCCTTCGAAATGTCAAAAGTCATCGTGTTTGGAGAGTCTCCTGCAGCAGAGAACAATTAGCATGTTAGCATCAGTTCAGTCCTTCAGCAGCATCTTTGCTGTTAATGCGAGTCAGTAAAAACAGATTACATCTAAAGAAAGTCTCTACTGGACTGACCGCTGCTGAAAGCTTCACTGTTATCATTTACTACAGACAAGAAGAATGATTTTGCTTCTGAGCTCAGTCTCACATCTTTCAACATCTGGAAAAATCTGCAGTTGGAGAACATGAAGTTCAGACTTTAAGGATCACTGACAGATGACCATGTTCTGCTGGAGACTTTGGTCCAAACTTTGTTTCAGAACAACCACAGCTTGAGGAACACAATAAAGAACCCAAAGTGTTGACCCAGCCCCCAGACTCTCCAGATCCCAATCCGATCAACTGGGACCAGTGAATGGAGACCCCCCGGTGTTCTGGTACCAGAGTCCAGGCCCAGCGGGTCGGAGTGGAACTGGAGTAGCAGCTGGTTCTAATGTTGTGGCTGATCAGTGTGTATCTCTGTTCGGAAACTTTAAGCTGAGGAATAACGTCATAAAATCATGAGAAACTGTTTAATAACTGTTGGAGAGTTGGTGGAATGTGGATCCTTCTTTTTCATCTCTGAATGAACAGCAGTAATTAGCAATAAAAACAGTGACTGTGCTGCCCTCCTTCTGGTTTTGTCCTCTTGTCGTTTGAATGAATGAACACAGTAAATGTTCTTAACAATGAAAGCATGAATGGAGCATCTGCCTCTAAATATACTCAAGTTGAAGAGCGACACTAAAAAAAGCTCCGGCCTGATTTCAGGGAATGTTGTTAACAAGGCTGCCAGTATCGTCCTGCCCTCCAAAGAGACGCCGTCCTCTTTGTCTGCTGCTGCAGAATAATTACTGAGGCCCAGATCTGTCTGAAAGAGGAGATTATTTACGAGCTGAGACCGCTCGGTATGTCCCCCCGTTACTGCCCACTAATTTGGATTGGCTTTGAGGGGCCTTTCTAATGACAGCTTCCTCTGAAAAAGGAACTATTTATAGCACAAAGCCATTATGCACATTTATGTAAGCTAACAAGTAATTGGACAATATGATTGGTCACGAATGGGTTCACGTTTAGAGAAACAGACCAAGCAGAAAACTTTGAACACTTTGAGATCATCATCATATGAAGTGACTGAATGTGCTCGTTAGCATCCGTTGAACCTCCGTTGGAGAGTCGAGCTTTTAACTTTCATTCTGTCTCTATTTAAACTGCTACTGTCTAAATCCTATTTTATTACAATCATTCTCTTGTTTTAGACGCAACCAGAAAACATGAGTTTAAAGATGATTTCTGAGTCTTCTCTGATTCTCTGTTCAGCTGGAATTAATCTGCTGTCTTCATGTTCCTGTCACTCGGCTTGTAACAAAAGAAGATAATGTGAGGGTTTGAATTGTTTTGCTGCTCGCTCTGTACAGATTCAGCTGCATTATATCCCTGAAACAACTCATTCCAGAATCAAGGTAAACTTCTGTCACGTCTGACTTTAGTTTGATGTCATGAAGGCTGATTACGCACCTGATCGATCAGAACCTCAGGATATTTCCTATCCTGCTGACTATTGTGACAAATGAACTTTAGTGGTTTTATCAGAGAATGATGAATAAAAAGCAAAGCTCAGCTTCATGTTGCTGTCAGACCTACTGAAACTCTGCATGAATAAAATGCATCTTTTACTTCATCAGTGATTCACCTTCAGGTTTGTAGAGTGTGACCATGTAAAGTAAAACAGAATTAAAAAATGGACTTCTCACTCAGACGGACTCAGTAGAATCAATAGAATCTGTCTGTGTGGCTGAAATATGTAAACAAACTTTGAACTTTTCAGACCTTCTGAATGAGCTGATAAGAGAAAACACACAGACTGACAGTAGAGTCTGATCTCCTGACGTCAGGAAATATCTCTACATCCAGCAGGCGTCCAACACAGAGACAGCTCTTATTTCAGACTGCATGTAAACGCCTCATTCATGTAGCCTGTATTTTTTCTTACACGCCTCCCCACAGGAGTTGGTTTAACCAATCAGACTGCTTGATGCTGAGATTTGAACGGGGTTACCACGACTCTGCAACCTGCAGTTACCCATAAGGCCTTGGTGTGGAGTCACACAGATGTTGGCATGAACCTGAGAACTTTAGGATTAATAACTGGACACGTGCTCATCAAACGGACTCACCTGACTCTCCAAAGGTGATGATTTCAGATGGCGGTTCAGGTGGCGTCGAGTCCTCAGAGTCTCGGCTCTCCTCCTGGATCTCCACGCTGCCGTCTTCGGCCACTCGGCCCACGTGAAGCTTCTTGATGGCGTTCAGCAGCGCAGCACGAGGCACCGGATGCGTCAGGTTGGGCCGGGCGCTCAGGTGCAACATGTTGAGGATGTGGCGCTTTACGGCCTCCACCATGTCGCTCTGACCTCCGGATGAAGACGAGTTCTTCCTCATTTGAGACAGAGAGCAGGACGGACAGTCAGAGGACAGCGCCCCCTCCTGGAGCCGGTCCACCTTCACCGTTGGAGAGCTGGTTGGAGAGGCATCGACCAGAAGGCAGACGGCCACAGAGAAGAACACAGCTAACGGAGAGCACATGGTTAGAGACTGATGATCAGACAGTAGAAGTAGTGCTGGGAGACACTCAGCAGATCAACAGGTCCTGATAACTGCAGGAAAGTCAGTGGATTCTAATGTTACAGTGAGGAGACAACAGAAACAGTCCAACAGCCAGCAGTGAACTTCTGCTGGAGAGAAGGTCTTTGAATCTTGTGCTGATGGTTTGGTTCTCTGGTTCCCGGTGTGGTTCTCTGGTTACCAGTGCGGTTCTCTGGTCCTGATGGTCTGCTGGTCTGAGCTGAGCGAACACTGTGCAGGGTCATTCTACTCTCCCTGTGTGCTGTGTTACTGTAATTATACCTCTCTGGCTGTTTAATCCCTCCCTCCGTCCACAGAGGTATTTCCCTGTGAGTCACTCACTGACAGAGAATAAAGTCTCAGAATATCTCAGGACTGTTTGTGGTGTTTCCTCCTGAATGAACGTCACGACAGAAGAGGAGGAGGAAGGAGGGAAGAGGAGGAAGAGTGTGTCCCTGATTCATTCATACCACACACACACACACACACACACACACACACACACACACACACACACACACACACACACACACACTGATGAATCACGTCATCGTCACCTCACGTGGAGGAGAAACTCCGTCGGTGTGAAATTTTTAGACTGAGAAAAGAGTTTGTTGTTATAAGCAGAGTTGTGCACACAGCAGATGGAGCGCACTCAGAACAGACCATCTCTGTCACACACGGTGACATCAGCACGCCCTCTGCTGGTGGGAGTCAGGAGCTACAACATCCTCCTCACCTGGGACAAGTCCTCTGATTCACCTTTTCCTGTGCTGTGGGTTAGACTACAGTGTATGACAGGAAGAACTGGATCCAAAGAGCGTGCAAACATTCTGCAGTCAAACAGGTGAAAAGAGGTTGTTTCCTACAACTGCACAGAAATCCAAAGCAGATGTCAACATCAACCACAGTTCACCAGAAGAAGCTCCACCTGAAGCCCTGGATTTAAGAGATGCTGAGGCAGCACTCCTAAATAAGCAGCAGAAAGGACTCATTGATCTGTGGAAAGACGGTCACCAAACTGTGGCACAGAGAGGCTTTTCTACATGCTGTTACCGGAAAATAAACCTCAAAAAATAAAAATTATATTTAAACAAAAATGAAGTGAATGTCTTCTTGCTGCAAAACATGTATATTTTATCTTTTTATTACCAAAATTAGGAACATAAACTGTTTGAAACAGTTTAAAGCGCAACAAGATTCTAATTATACAGCACTTTAGAATAACGGTCTCTATGAATGAAGTTCATGTCAGTACTGCAGTATTTTCATGTCAGTACTGTAGTATTTTCATGTCAGTATGTAGTACTTTCATGTCAGTACTGTAGTGTTTTCATGTCAGTATGTAGTATTTTCATATCAGTACTGTAGTATTTTCATGTTAGTATGTAGAGTTTTCATGTCAGTACTGCAGTATTTTCATGTCAGTACTGTAGTATTTTCATGTCAGTACTGTAATATTTTCATGTCTCTACTGTAGTATTTTCATGTCAGTACTGTAGCATTTTTATGTCAGTATGTAGCGTTTTCATGTCAGTACTGTAGTATTTTCATGTCAGGACGATAGTATTTTCATGTCAGTACTGTAGTATTTTCATGTCAGTATGTAGTATTTTCATGTCAGTACTGTAGTATTTTCATATCATACTGTAAAATTTTCATGTCTGTACTGTAGTATTTATTACTGCGTACCTTAAACAGAATTCAAGAAGACTGAAAGTCTATTTTGTTCTACAAATTCAGCAGAATTTCCTCCACATGTATAAAATAGTTTTTCTCACATATAAAAAGTGATTTGTGGGGCAAAGACTGTCTGTTATTAATATTTAATTGAGGAAACCATGAAGAAGCCCAGGTTTGTTTTCAGCTCTGTATCCAGGCTGATGGAGTCCAGCTCCAGGAGTCTTCTGTTCTTCAGCACTCAGTAGTGGACACCCCATGAGGTTTTCATTGATGAAGATCCTGAACATGTGTTTAGATGCAGTAGCTCTGGAAGCGTCCACAGAACCAGATTCATTCTGGGACTGGTTCCCTGCTGTATATCTGTCAGAGCTCAGGTCAACAGCATGTCTGTTAGACCCGTCCCCACTGGACGCTTCCAGGACATCTGTCCTTTTATTAATATTGCAGTATTAAACATCATCAGGTCCTCTTTGCCACCAGGCTACATACTGCAGGCTTCTCACCAGCTAACATAGCCAGACTCTCCTGGTTCTCCCCACTGATGGAGGAGGACGTCTCTAAAGTATAGCTGGACTATCATCCCACTTCCTGTCCACTGGACCTGATACCATCCAACCTCTTACAAACCATTTCTCCAGCCCTTAGCCCTGCAGTAACTCACATCATCACCTCCTCACCTGCTACAGGTGTGTTCCCTGCTGCATTGAAGCAACTCCAGTCACTCCAGTACTCTAGAACCTACACTGGACCCAGACCAGGTCCAGAACCACAGACCAGTTTCTCTCCTACCTTCCTGTCTAAAATATTTGAGCAAACTGTCTTAGAACCAAATCTCTGCATAAAAACAACCTGTAAGACCAGAACCAATCTGGATCTAAACAGGGTCCTTCCACCAGACTGGACTCCTATCGGTACCAGAACCACTGAGTTCTGCTGGAGCTGCTGGACTGTCTTCAGATCTGTTAACCACCAAATTCTCCTCCCCATCTCCCTGGTCTAAAATCTCAGGACCAGCCCTCCACTGGTTCATGTCCTAGCTCTCAGGGAGATCCTTCAGAGGATCTTGGAGGGTAGAAGTGTCTGAAGTTCTCAGTCTATCTACAGGGGTTCCTTAGGGGTCAGTCTATCTACAGGGGTTCCTCAGGGGTTAGTGCTCGGTCCTCCTCTTCTCATTAAACACAATAATCCTCTCCCATGGTTCCTCCACCCTAACCCTAACCCTATCAGGAGAACAGCGTTAGGTGATGTTATTGTTACTTAGAACCCATCAGGAGAACAGTGTTCTTAAGGCTAAATTCGGCTGTTCTCGAGGCTAAACTCAGCTGCTCTGGGAGGCGGCGATCGATGTGTAGAAGAAATGTGAAGGAGGCAGCCGGCAGCTGATCTGAGTCCAGCAGAGGAGAAGCTGAAGAGGTGGTCTGATCTCAGAAGAGACTCCAGAGGACAAACAGAAGCTTGTTCCAAGGACTGAAGTTTGGCCTGGATTGGCTGACTGATGTCTGCTGCTGAATGATGCTCAGAGTCGGGGTTTATGGAGCAGAGTGCTGACTGGAGACAGGTGAACACAGGTGTCTTCACACCTGCTGATTAGACCACACTCACAGAGAGGGAGGAGAGACAGTCTCATTTAGCGTTAGCTTGTGGTTAGCTTTAGCTCCTACTTGCTGCCATATTCTCATCTGTTCCTGTAAATTCCAGAATAGAGTTTAAAAAATTCCTCTGTGATGAAGGTAGTTAGAGGTGACCCTTAGGGAAGCTGCTACTGGGAGACTTCCCATGATGCACTGGGCTCCTCTCTGTATGTTTATGTACCACCACTGCATGTGACTTTGTTCTCTGAGATGTCTTGAATAAAACTCCAATGTTCCGACATTTGAACCTCTGCTGCCCTCTGCTGGATGATTCTGGACACTGAATTGACTTCAGTTCTGCTGCTCAGATGAAATATTTGAAGAAGAATCATATTTAATACTTCACCACAGTTTCATCATCATCACATCTTTACACATCTGGTGGTCTGAGCTGTGAAAGCGTTGCTCATAAACTTGAACTCACAAAGTGTAACCCATATTTTGGAAAATATTCACACAATTTCACACTATTTTAACTAATTTTCTGCATAATTTTTTGTAAAATTCTGAACAGAATCAGAGGGAGAACGTCATCTTTGTTCTGCGGATCACAGGCTAGCAACAAATCTTAGAAAGACTGCAGGCAATGATAAGTCAGTGTAATAAATAATTTGATGAAATAAATCTGTGACAATTCATCACCAGAGTGTTTTCATACTGGTGAAGAACTGAGGTGGAGTCCTGAAGGCTTCCTCATGATCAGCTGCTGATTGGTTTGGTTCTATGTGTGAAGAACCACAGAACACAGACTTTGAATAGAACCAGAACATGTTTGGTCAACAGCAGACTGGGTCTGGGGGTCATGCTGGTTCATCACAGGTTTACCATCGTCTGCTGTCTTTTTGATGATATTGCACATTTTATTAATATTGAGATGAAGGATTTTAGGGAGAGAATGTTAAGATATTGTTGAATTTAAAATGCTGAAACAGAGCAATGTGACAATTAACAGGATTAATAAGTTTTAAATGAAAAGTGTTATGGATACTGTTGTAATAACGTTTTTTAATGTTGAATCTGTTTTATCATCAGCATTTATGAAGGAAGTTGAAATAAGAACACGTGTTTTTCCTCTCACAGACTTTGATTTATTCTTTATTTTTTCTTTGCTGCTGTTTTTTTCCTTTGCTGCTGGTTCTATGCAGCGTCGCATTTCTGCTGCGACTCTGAACAATCAGTCAAAGTGCAATTAGGGTGATGATGTTGTGAGGCAGGGTGGGATTCTGGGAGTTGCTGTCTTCACCACAGGCAGAAAGCATGCTCATAGACCAACTAATTCCATCCAATTCAACTTTATTGCTCTCAGCTCTCGTAGGACGCTGCCGTCGTCCTTGTGGTGGATGTTCATGTCCAGTAATGCCAGTGTTTTATTGTGCTCCTCCTCATGTGTAAATCTGATGTTCCCTGTAGTGTCGATGGTGTTAAGGTGGTGGAGCAGGGCTTGTGTATGTCCAGTTTTAACTTTTTCCAATATGTCGTCCACGTATTGTTTCCAGAGGGTGGGTTTGAGAGGTGGTGGTGCTGTGGTTATGGCTCTTTGTTCCAGGTCCTCCATAAAAAAGCTGCTCATTATGGCGGAGAGAGGGTCTCCCATGACAAATCCCTCTTTTTGGCTGTAGATGATGTTATTGAATTGGAAATGAGTGGACTTGGCAAGGAACTGTAATAGGTTGTGAATGTCATCAACTATGAGGTTTGTGCATGTGTGGAGTGTTTTGTCCTTGTGTAGTCGTTCCCGGACTATGTGCAAGGTGAAGTCTACTGGGGTTTTGGTGAACAGTGATACCACGTCATGAGAAATGAGGATCTCGTCTGTTTTTATTTTCAAGTTGCTGAGTTCTTTGGCCAGTTCTTTTGAATTTTTGCAGTGGTGTTCTATGAGTCCAAGAAGGGGTTTGATTATTTCAGTCTATTCAGGAGGCGTGTGAAGAGGGCCATGAACAGGGATGAGGGAGGCTTCATGCTCTCCCACACCTGGGACACTACTCCAGATGAAATAGGACGGCAGGGTTGCAGCATGCCTGGTGGGATGGTCGGGTCCGTTGGGCTCACCACGACATGCCATTACGGCGTGGGCGTGGTTGGCCCGGTGAATCTGGCGACTCTACTGGGCCGCAAATGCCGGCTGTCAAAATCTGCCAGCTGACATGTCACGCTGTCAGTGAGACGCTTCTGAAGAAGACGAGAGCTTTCACTGAAACGGTCAAAGTAATCAATATCTTTATTTTCACTTTATGTCTGAACAGAAGAACTCAAAACTACTGCATTAATAAGAAGACATGATGAATGTTTTTGAGCTAGAGCTGCCTCCAGTTCAACCAGTTCGATTCTCACCTGTAAAACCTCACCTGGACACAGTGAGGTCACTTTGGTAACTCAGGTAAAGGCTGCAGTAAATCAACTGAATGCTGCTCAGATATGAGTTTTCACCATCTTCTGGAGCCATAGTCCACCCTCTAACGTTCTATTTGAGTTCTACCAGAACTTGAAATGATGTTCCTGAACCCTTACAGGAAGGAACCTTATTGTGAATGTTCTGCAGCTATGCAGGAAAACCAGACTGATGCACCTCAACTGTGTTTGATCAGACATCATCAAAGGTCTTGCATCACTTCCTGTTGTTTACTTTGCATTTCAGTGAAAAGTGAACTTAAAATAGCTCCTAATAATTTGCTGCGCCTGCGCACTAACGGCTCAGTTTACCTGCATGACTGACGGCTGAGAGTTAAACACACACTTTAGTGTAACAGACGGCAGCGGGAGGCTGCCTGAACCGTCCAATCAGCGGAGGGATGCCGCTGTAAGCCCCGCCCCTCCTCCTGTCACCGTCTCCGTTAATCCGCCTCTCGTCTCTGCAGGCATCATGGCGGAAATCAAGACGGGAATCTTCGCTAAGAACGTGCAGAAACGGCTGAACAGAGCGCAGGAGAAGGTAGGAGCTGCCCCGGGAGGCCGGGGAGGGAGGGTCGGAGAGCGGACACCGAGCAGCGGGCCGCCGCGGCTGGAGGACGGATGGAGGAGGACGGAGCTCTGCGGCTGCTCGGAGGCTGCGGCCTGCAGAGTTTCTGTCCGACATGCTCCAGGCCAGAGAATGATCGATGCTTATTTGATGATCGGGTATCAATTGGCACAGAGAGCACAGTGACGTCACCGTGTCTGGTTAAAATCTGCATTAAACAGTAAAATCATCAGAAACGGAGACAGAGCTTATTGGCTGACCGTGGATTACAAGGCGCTACGCCTCGCCATGACGTCACATGTCGACTGTTTTCACGTTTAAATAAATGAGTGAGGGGGGTGTTTGCAGCGTGATGACGTCATCTCTGATGACAGATCAGCAGATCAGCTGCCTGAGTGTCATCATATATATAAATGACGTTCAGGTAGGGTTAGATATGATCCTTTTAATTTAAATTGGATTTAAATATCACTTTATTGTGTCTAATCAACCAGAACTGTCCGTGGTTCTGAAAGGATTAGAACCAACATAGAGACATGTCCAGGAGAACGTGGCTTCACCTCAGTCAGCTCTGACTGGCTGCAGCTCCTGATGCCCTCCTGAGGATAAAGTGTGTAGATGATGGATGAAAATCTTCTGTTTAGTTTTCATTCTAAGCTGCTGTAGAAATGCAGCAGCAGATGAATGGAAACACAAAGACATGAAGTCACAAGTGATGAAAGTGTAACTCTGAATCTTAGATCAGATTTCTGTAAATAGATTGTGTGAAACCTGAGCTCCTCATTGTTAATTTGAGCTCCTTGTGAAGCTGCTGCAGCTGGAATTAAACTGAAGAGTTCCTCTGAGAGTCCAACCAAAGGCAGACGGTTGCTAACGCCACCTGACAGAAACATCTGTTCCATTGTTTGTTGATATAATACATTTTCTTCAGCTAGAATCTTAACTCCTTTGTGGTGCGTTCAGGGGCAGTAGGTTAGTATGATGTGTGGACCCAGACAGTGAGCAATATGTTCAAACTAAGTCTTAAATACACTCATGAGCTGTTTCTGTGTTCTGATCTTCACAAACCTCCTGAGGCTCTTTACAGGAGACAACAAGGTCAGACTCATGGTTTTCTCAAAGTAATCAGAGTAAAAAAAAATTAAAATAAACTGTACTTTAAAATAGTCTGTAATCACAAAATGGCTATAAAACATCCATCCATCATCTATACAGGACAGGTAACAGCCTATCACAGGTTCACCTGGACAGGTAACAGCCTATCACAGGTTCACCTGGACAGGTAACAGCCTATCACAGGTTCACCTGGACAGGTAACAGCCTATCACAGGTTCACCTGGACAGGTAACAGCCTATCACAGGTTCACCTGGACAGGTAACAGCCTATCACAGGGCTACACACATAGACTCACATTCACACCTACGGACAGTTTAGAATCACTGATGAACCTCAGCATGTTATTGGACTGTTGGAGGAAGCTGGAGAACCTGGAGGAAACCCACACATGTACAGGAGAACATGGAGACTCCATGCAGGAAGATCCCAGGGAGGCTGGGACACGAACTGGCGATAGCTGTGAGGCGACAGTGCTACCCACTGAACCACTGTGCAGTCCGGCTATAAATCAGTTTAATTTATTTATTTCTCAGGTTCTGCAGAAGTTGGGAAAAGCAGACGAGACCAAAGATGAGCAGTTTGAACAAGTAGTCATCAACTTCAGGAGGCAGGAGGTGAGAAATGTTTTTCTGCTCAAATGTGTCAGAACGGAGATTAAAGACACGATGCTACAGAAACTAGAACTAGTTAGTTTCCTTCTCAGTCACTTCAGTTCGTCTTGGACCAGCAGATTCTCTCAAACAAATTAAAGCAAAGTCTAAGTGTGTTCATTGCCTCTGTTCTGTCAGTCTGAAGGCTCTCGGCTGCAGAGAGAAATGAAGTCCTACATGTCTGCCATTAAAGGTAAACAGAAACAAAACAGTCTCTGATCCAACTGAAATGTCACCATGATGACTGAAACAATGTTTGTTTGTTTGTCTGCAGGGATGCAGCAGGCCTCCATCAACCTGACTCAGTCTCTGCACGAAGTGTACGAACCGGACTGGCACGGAAAAGATGACGTTCTGACCATCGGAAAGGTCAGAAACACAGGAGCACCTGAATGCACCACACAAACATGACACCTGAATGCATCACATAACCATGACACCTGAATGCATCACACAACCATGACACCTGAATGCATCACACAACCATGACACCTGAATGCATCACACAAACATGACACCTGAATGCATCACACAACCATGACACCTGAATGCATCACACAACCATGACACCTGAATGCACCACACAAACATGACACCTGAATGCATCACACAACCATGACACCTGAATGCACCACACAAACATGACACCTGAATGCATCACACAACCATGACACCTGAATGCACCACATAACCATGACACCTGAATGCATCACACAACCGTGACACCTGAATGCACCACACAAACATGACACCTGAATGCATCACATAACCATGACACCTGAATGCACCACACAAACATGACACCTGCATGCATCACATAACCATGACACCTGAATGCATCACACAACCATGACACCTGAATGCATCACACAACCGTGACACCTGAATGCATCACACAACATGACACCTGGACGCATCACACAAACATGACACCTGAATGCATCACACAACAACACCTGAATGCATCACACAAACATGACACCTGAATGCATCACACAACCATGACACCTGATTGCATCACACAACCATGACACCTGAACGCATCACACAACCGTGACACCTGGACGCATCACACAATGACACCTAAATGCATCACACAACCATGACACTTGAAAGCATCACATAAACATGACACCTGAATGCATCACACAATGACAACTGAATGCGTCGCACAATGACACCTGAATGCACCACGCAAAAATGACACCTGAATGCATCACACAAACATGACACCTGAACGCATCGCACAATAATGACACCTGAATGTATCACACAAACATGACACTTGAACGCATCACATAAACATGACACCTGAATGGATTGCTCTGAGCTCTCGTAGGAGGCGGTCGCACTTTTCCTTGCTCCGCAGCTATCTCTGTTCCTCCCTACCCTCATGTTTCCCTGCTTGCTGCATTTCTTCGTCTCGTCTCGTCTGTCTGACTGGAGCGATTGCTTGGCACTGGACCTTCAAAACACCGATCATGGAATTGATTAACTGGTCTCTCAACGCAATTGACAAGATTGTCGCCACAAAGAACACAGGCCTAGGGGAACCTACCTGCCTGGATGGGAGTTTCGCCTCTGGTTACGTGATCGACGCTTGGGGGAAGTGGAAGGGGATCATGTGCCTGGCACCTCTATCCGTGGAGGATGTGGAAGATGTCTATATATTCGGATTTATGATGACAGGCCTGCTGATAATTGGCTTGTTCACTGGCCTGAGCTTCTGGAAAATCTGGAAGACCGCAGATAGAAACAACGTCCAAACTCTGCTGGTCTACGCAAACGATCAGATCACGGCTGCTGATGCTCGGTATGACGAACTCAATCGTAAGATGAACAATTTGCTTGGTGTGACTGTTGATTTGAGTCGCAGATTGGAAGCCATCAGGGTGAGAATCGCTACAGCTGAGATCTAAAATTGTTGAGAGCAGTAGGGGGAAGGTGAAATTTACTACTCTCCCGCCCAAACAGAAGAAAACTGATTACATTCTGGCGCCCCTGGAACAATAACAAACTCCTCTGGAAGTTTCATGGCCAAGCGATAGCTCTCCTAAACCCCCCCCCTACTTTCCCAAGGACACCTGTTGACTTTTGGACCGGGCCGACCAAGGACGTCTCCATAGCAACCTGCTGTGTTATCGCGCTTCCACCCTCGCGAACTGAGACACCGGAGGTCTGGGACGGAAGAAGATGGGCTACACGCATACACAAACATTCGGACTCACTGAACTGAGGACTGAGCTAAACATTCGCACAGACATTCCCATACCCCCACCCCCCCGCCTCCACAAGCTTTCCTCACTATGCAGGGGTCAGGTATCCGTGCGCGGTAATTCGCTGCTGCACATCACCTGACTAACTGTGCAGTGCTCCCCCCTCCACCTCCCCACATCCTTACCCCCAACTATCCTTGTGTTATTGTCATGCTTTGCTTGTTTGCGGGTTTGTTTTTTTAGGTTCCTTCTCAAATTGAATTTCCCAACATTGGAGGTTTCATTTGGTATAATGAGCCTTTTTTTTCATGTACCCTCTGCTATCCCTTCCCAGATCCCAAAGTGTCCTTTTCTTTTTTCCTCAAGAAAGGTGCGCGCAGCACTGCGCAGCAGCCGGAGCTGTCATTGGCAGGGCAGCTCAAATGAAATTTCGTTGTATATGAAAGTGTGCAGTGACCAATAAAGATTGATTGAATGCATCACACAATGACAACTGAATGCGTCGCACAATGACACCTGAATGCACCACGCAAAAATGACACCTGAATGCATCACACAAACATGACACCTGAACGCATCGCACAATAATGACACCTGAATGCATCACACAAACATGACACCTGAACGCATCACACAAACATGACACCTGAATGCATCACACAACCGTGACACCTGAACGGTGAACGGTGATGCGTTCAGGTGACAGCCGTGCCACACAGCAGCTCTACTTGGTGTCTCCTGTCTTTGTAGATGTTTTACAACTGTTGGAGTTTTGAAGCCTCAACATGAGTGTGTGTTTCTTCAGGACTGTGATGCATTGTGGGAGGACTTCCATAACAAACTGGTGGACTCGACGCTGCTGAACCTGGACGCGTACTTGCAGCAGTTTCCAGACCTCAAGGTAACAAAACGTTTGTCTTCTGGTTACAAACATGGCTGAATGCAGAGACTGGTTAAAATGGAAACTGTGTCGTTTCAGACACGTGTGGCCAAACGAAGCCGGAAGCTCATCGACTATGACAGCGCTCGGCATCACGTAGAAACTCTGCAGGCGTCTGGAATGAAGAACGACCGCAAGATGATGAAGGTGATGGATGAGGTCGAGGCCCAGCAGTTTGATGCTACCTGTCCAGGTGTTCTGTGTGAATCTCATTTAGTTTTTGTGTGCAGGCTGAAGACGAGTTGAAAAAGGCTCAGAGAGTGTTTGACGAGCTGAACGTCGGTCTGCAGGACGAACTGCCGACTCTGTGGGATTGGTGAGTCACATGACACACCTGTCTGACAGGTGACCGGCACATCACAGGCTCCGCCTTCATCAAGGTGAAAGGTGTGTCGTTCAGAGAAGCTCAGACTGACTTCCACCAGGATGAACATCAGCACCTCAACAGGCAGTTTTAAAGTTTAATGAACTTTATTGACACCAGGTACAAGAAACAACAACAGTTTGTTCATCAGATTGAGACTTTAAGAGTTGAACCAACCAAATGAACTCAACATTAAATTTGTTTCTGGTGGTTTCAAAGCCTCTGCTGATGAGCCAGTCTGTGACTGAACTGACTGAGAAACATCAATAACAAATTTGACTCAGCTTTAAATAATGCTGATGGTACAGTTCAAGTCCCAACATGTTAGTTAGAAGAGAGTGCAGAGGCTGAATGTACTGATGTGACTTTCATCTTCTTACTCTCATGTTTAGACATCATGCAAATTCAGTTTTGTCTTTCTGCTCTGCAGCCGAGTTGGTTTCTACATCAGCACCTTTAAGTGTGTGACGAGTCTGGAAGCAAAGTTTCACCGCGAGATCTCTCTGGTAAGTTTTCATGTGTCTTTGATTCATTTTACTTTGAAATAATCCAGAAGAACGCTCAGACAGAAAGCCAGTGTTTCATCAGAACCTGAAGCTGTGTGACCTGAAAGCTTGGAGGAGAAACTGTTTTTGTTTCTTATCGATAACTTGATTGGCTGTGACCTTCCAGGTGTGCAGGCAGTTGTATGAAGTGATGACCCAGCTGGCTGAGCAGCACTCGGACAAAATGTTCACCATCCAAGGAGCACCGAGGTCAGAACAAACTTTCACCGTCTGAGCCTTTGTTTTCAAACTGACGTTTATAGTTTCATGTGAATGGGTGAGTAGTTCCAGTGTCTGAAACAGAATGAGGTGTTTCTGGAACATCACTTCATCGTTCATCACAGCGTCTTCATATGTTGCTAAAGCTAACACTAACGCTGGAAACAGAGCTACACAACAGTTAGAAAAACACCGTCTGCAGAGTTTGAAAGTGACGTTTCTGAACCTCCTCACTTCACCTGTTTGATTCATTTAGAGAAACAACAGATTGAAACCCAGTCAGACTGAGCTGGACGTCACAGAAATACCTGTTCTACAGGTGTGTTTGTCACGTGAGACACCTGAAGCCCATCACAACACTGGTGGTTTCTGTCTTGTTCCTCAGTGACTCAGGACCACTACGACTCGCCAGGACCCCGTCTCCACCTGAAGACGAGAGTCCACCGGACAGTCCAGATGCCAGCTCCAATCACATGCTCCGCCCCGTTTCACCTGGACCACCACGCCCCAAATCCCCCACACAGGTAGACCTCACCTGGTCTCAGTCCAGATGCAAACATTTCTAGTTATTGATAGATAATAATTATCGATAGATAGAAATAGTTATTGTTAGATTATAATAGTTATTGGCAGGTATATATATAACAGTTATTGGTAGATTATAATAGTTATTGATAGATTAGAATAGTTATCGATAGAAACAGCGCTTAGACTGCGTTGGAGTTTGTTGCTTTGGCTGATTGTCTGAACTTCACAGTAACTTTTTGTGACTATTTTTTCTTTGCTGCCCACTTTTGTGTGTTACTTGGTGAGTGAACATGTAACATGTTTGTCATGTGTTTTACTGTGACCCCGTCATATATGACACAAGGTCTGTTAAAAACAGTAGAACCTCAGAGTGTTTCCTCTTCAGGTCATGGCTCTTAGTGTTGTCCTTGGGTAAGGTTTCCATGTTTGTCAGAGGACAGATATGTGGACATGTTAATGTATGTTCATCCATGTGTGTGTATGTGTATGTATGTGTGTGATGCGATTACATCATAGACTGAGTTTCTAAAACACTGGTTCAGTGAGTTCAGCTTGACTTGGTGGTGATGTGACAGGATTGGTAAAGCAGAGGTGGTTTAATAAGTCAGAGCAGTTAGAGTCCATGCACACTATATTGCCAGAAGTATTCGTTCACCTGCCTTGACTCATATGAACGTCAGTGACATCCCATTCCTAATCCATAGGGTTCAATATGACGTCGGTCCATCCTTTGCAGCTAGAACAGCTTCAACTCTTCTGGGAAGGCTGTCCACAAGGTTTAGGAGTGTGTTTATGGGAATTTTTGACCATTCTTCCAGAAGCACATTTGTGAGGTCACACACTGATGTTGGACCAGAAGGTCTGGCTCTCAGTCTCCGCTCTAATTCATCCCAAAGGTGTTCTATGGGGTTGAGGTCAGGACTCTGTGCAGCCAGTCAAGTTCATCCACACCAGACTCTGTCATCCATGTCTTTATGGACCTTGCTTTGTGCACTGGTGCACAGTCATGTTGGAAGAGGAAGGACCAGCTCCAAACTGGTCCCACAAAGTTGGGAGCATGGAATTGTCCAAAATGTCTTGGTATGCTGAAGCATTCAGAGTTCCTTTCACTGGAACTAAGGGTCCAAGTCCAGCTCCTGAAAAACAAGCCCACACCATAATCCCCCCTCCACCAAACTTTACACTTGGCACAGTGCAGTCCGACAAGTATGGTTCTCCTGGCAACCGCCAAACCCAGACTGGTCCATCAGATTTCCAGATGGAGAAGCGTGATTGGTCACTCCAGAGAAGGCGTCTCCACTGCTCTAGAGTCCAGTGGTGGCTGCTTTACACCACTGCATCCCACGCTTTGCATTGTACTTGGTGATGTATGGCTTGGATGCAGCTGCTGGGCCATGGAAACCCATTCCATGAAGCTCTCTACTGAAGCACTGTTCTAGAGCTAATCTGAAGGCCACATGAAGTTTGAAGGTCTGTAGCGATGGATCCGCTGATCCCGCTCCATCAGTTTACGTGGCCTACCACTTGGTGGCTGAGTTGCTGTCGTTCCCACACACTTCCACTTTCTGATAATACAGCTGACAGTTGACTGTGGAATATTTAGGAGCCAGGAAATGTCACGACTGGATTTGTTGCACAGGTGGCATCCTATCACAGTTCCACGCTGGAATTCACTGAGCTCCTGAGAGCGAGCCATTCTTTCACAAATGTTTGTAAAAGCAGTCTGCAGCCTAGGTGCTGGATTTTATACACCTGTGGCCATGGAAGTGATTGGAACACCTGATTCTGATTATTTGGATGGGTGAGCGAATACTTTTGGCAATATAGTGTATATCCTGTCAGTTCGGAATTTCCACTGACTCCTGGAACGCTGGATGTTCTGTGATGAAACACATGAATCTGCTGGAACATAAATACACAAATAGAAATGTAATATTTTTATTACATTTGTCCATTTTCTTCTCACTTTGGTTGTCTTGGTTTCTGTCCACCAGCTTCTGGTTGATCTTTGACTCCTCTGGACAGAACTGGTTCAGTTCAGCTAAACTTGTTGTCTTTCTGACTCAGACTTGTTTCTTCATCAGTCCTCAGGTTCTTGATGGGTTTCAGACAGGACTTTGGGGAGACCAGTCTAGAACCTTCATTCCAGCCTGATGGAACCATTTCTTTACCATGTCTGATGTGTGTTTGGGCTCATTGTCTTGTTGAAACGTCCAACTGTGTCCAAGATCAACCTTCTTCTGACGGTTTTCGGTTCTCCTGAAGAACATGGAGGTGATCCTCCTTCTTCATTATTCCATTTACTTTGTGTAAAGCTCCAGTTCCACAGAGCATGATACTGCCACCACCATGCTTGGTGGTAGGTTTGGTGTTCTTGGCGTTAAAGGCCTCACCTTCAGTTTTTGTTCCATCTGACCACAGAACTTTCCTCCAGAACCTTTTCTTTGTCCATGTGATGAGTGGAGCTTTAAGGTTCGGCTTCTACAGGAAGAACTTCCTTCTTCATGGATCCTCTAGAACCCTGTGGACACTGACAGCTGTGTTCCAGAAGCTTCTCATCCATTCAGAGCTGCTTTCTGGTGATTCTTGGTTGACTCTTGACCATCCTGACCAATCATTTCTCAGCAGCAGGTGGTAATTTGTTATTGCAGCAGTTGAAGTCTATGAATAACTACTAACTAACTTAAGATGAATTTTTTTTAGAAGTTTGTATTTCTACATCTCTAACATCTTTACTCGTACATTACAACATTTTCTTTGTGTCTATAAGAGATGCAGAGAGATGACAAGAGAAACAGACAAAACTGTGGCTCATCACCAGGCCAGGTCAGTTAGATGTCCTCTCAGAGGATTGTTGTTTTTCATGAAAATGAAAGTTATTCTATTATTTTGTGGACAGGATTGAAGCAGGCAGTCTTCATTTCAAATACAAACATAATTTATTGTCAGTAGACAGCAGAACTTTAGAGGTATTTCACTGTACAATATCACAGAAAGAGGTGCAAAACTGTACAATAGCATGTGATAACCTTGAACTTGGAGTTACAGTAGGACTCCATGTTGGGAACCAGTGTTGTAGAATCCATCATTCCGTCAGAACAGTAGATCTTTCATTCCCGCTGTGTTTGTGTGTGTTGCAGGTTTCATGTCTTCATAGTCAGCATATCACAGTGATGTGTTCATCATCTGGAAGCCATTTATTTCAGCTTCCCTCCTTTTAGAATTCAGTTTTAATCAAAACTCATGATTTGTTGTATTAACAGTTTTTAATGACGTCTTCAAATCTTTATTATAAAATAATATAATCTAATATAATCTAATATAATATAATTTGTTCATAGTTTGTAAACACCTCTTTTAGGTGTATAAACTCTGATGTATTGCAGTAATAAAGACATGTATTTATGCTGCGGTATCGACACACTTTAATGCTTTGAGGATGAAGGACTGTAATGCTGAATACACCAGAACACACAGAGCTTCTTTCATTACAAATTGAGGAAGAAGAACAGCTTTACAACAATTAACCAGTGATACTGATGTTGTTGTGAGCATGTTCTAAAAATTCTCAGCTGCAGCTCAATAAATCAAATGCTACAGAAATGAAGAACGACCACTTGTTGGGATCATATTGGTAGCAGACAGCTCTCCATTTTATCCATTTAAGAGCTAAGTGTGTCATATACTGTATCTGTTGTACCTCCAGACTGTTGCTCAAACTGTCAAATAACCATGAAACTCTCTGCACACAGTACACAAACATATTCATATTTACTGCAGCTTGTCTGTTCTGGTATTTCTGGGGCTTTTCTTGGGTCACTACCCAAGCTGCATACCGATGAATGAAGAAACTGGAAGTGTCCGTGAGCACTATCAGAGACAAAAAGATGCTCATTCACATCTGTGGCTTGCCTTTCTCTCATAAATGTTAAATCCTCTAGATATTGTGGTTAGTTTTTGTATTTGTTTAGATAAATTGAATTCAACTTCTTACTTTTACAGCGCCAGTTGACAACATACAGTGATGAGGCCTAACATTCTGACCACTGACAGCTGAAGTGAATAACACGGATTCTGTCTTCATCATAGCATGTGAACATTTTGTTCTCAAAGTTAATGTTAGAAGCAGGAAAAATGGGTCAGCGTAAGGATTTGAGCGAGTTTGACAAGACGACTGGATCAGAGCATCTCCAGAACTGCAGCTCTTGTGGGGTGTTCCTGGTCTGCAGTGGTCAGGACCTATCAAAAGTGGTCCAAGGAAGGAACAGTAGTGAACCAGAGACAGGGTCATGGACGGCCAAGGCTCATTGATGTACATGGGGAGGAAGGTTGGGAAGCCTTGGGTCCTCCATCCATGTGGATGTTACTTTGACATGTACATCCGACCTAAACATTGTTGCAGACCATCTACACCCTTTCATGGAAACAGTATTCCCTGATGGCCTCTTTCAACCACAAAGCAACAATGGTTCAGGAATAGTTTGAGGAGCATAACAACCAGTTTGAGGTGTTGACTTGGCATCCAAATTCCCCAGATCTCAGTCCAATCCAGCATATGTGGGATGTTCTGGACAAACAAGTCCAATCCATGGAGGCCCCACCTCATAACTTCCAGGACTGAAAGGAACTGCTGCTAACATCTTGATGCCAGATACCACAGCACACCTTCAGGGTCTAGAGGAGTCCAGACGTTGGTGGGTCAGGACTGTCTTGGCAGCAGAAGGGGGACCAACACAGTATTGGGCAGGTGGTCAGAATGTTATGCCTGATTTGTGTATGTCACCTCAAAGAGACCTGATAAAAATATATAAACCCAACAATTCAATAAATTCAGTAACAGTGGGGAGAAAAATCTTTTTCCAGGAAGAAACCTCCATCAGAACCAGGCTCAGGGACTGCAGAGAACAGGATATCAGATGGAGAACAGACAAACTTTGGTAAACAATGAACAGTTTGGAGGTCAGTGAGGAGAAAAACTGCAGATCAGATCCAGAGATACCTGGAGAGAGAACAAAACAACTGTTGTTAGTGGAATGACTTTTCATGTCCCTGTCAGATAAATGATGGCAGATGGCAGATCACTTATCTTCAGTTTCATGATTTTACATGTTTGAATGCAGCTGATTTCAAGCTACATTTAATCTCTTGAACATGTTTTCTCTGTTTCTGCTGTCAGAGAAACAGAAACACAGCTGGCTCATAAAAACCAGCCTTTGAACAAAGTGTTGCTGCTCATCCATTCTGTATGTTGGCTGACAGTCAACATAAATGTAGAGGAAGCATTCAAAGGTTCACAGTTTTTCACTGCAGTTTGGTTGTAGCTGCTTGATTAATTCTGTTTGCGCTGATATGTGAGCAGCTTGTTTTGTTTTTTGGCAGCTTAAAAAGGGACCGCCGGTGCCTCCGCCACCAAAGGTCACCCCCACCAAAGAGGTTGCAGAGGAGCAGATCATTGACCTGTTTGGGGGTGAATTTTTACCTGCACCTTCACCATCGCAGGTATGAGTCCACACGAAAAGAGAGAACGCACATGAAGTGTGTGTTGCGTACACCTGTTTACCTGTTTCTGTTGTTGTCCACAGCCCAATGAACGGCCAGGAGAGTCTCTGCTCGATCTAGACTTTGATGCTTTTCAGCCAGATGAAAGTGTTTCTCCGATACCACAGGTTTTTTTCACCTGCACACCTGAACATGTTGAGAATATAAACACAAAACAGAACACAATGAAGAACTGAGGGCAGAATGAGAGTGAATTAGATCAATCCAAAAAACTTCATTGAATTTGAGTGAGTGAAGACAAATCATCAAGCTCATTAAACATTACTTATTAAGGGTGATATATAACTGGGTAGAATGGAGTACTGACATCATACAAAGTACTCAACAGCAGTACACAGCAATAGTAGAGTGTAGGGTAGCCATATTTATTTGGGTGAGTGGTTCTAACCACGCTGTGTCCACAGAGGTTGTGCTTCACTGGTCTATTTTCTGCTCATATCACAATGTTCTGTCCCACTGTTGTAGGAAATACCATAAAAGTACAACAAATAATGTGTTAGTGAAATATTTGATGAGTCCAGTCAGTCTAAATATTACTTTATTGAACTTACATGCTGTTAATAAGCTGAATAAAAATGTTTTACTGACATTGGAAGCCGCACTGACATCACGTGCTCTGCCTTTTCAGACTGCTGTACCTTGGGATATGTGGTCGGTGAGTAGCTTCTCTCTATTTAAGGACATCATTTTATGCTGTTGGCATACAGTCATTTTCTTTTGATTCTGCAGCTTGTCTTACTTGGAGATTACGGAATAAATTAAAAAATGTAGTTCGTCGAGCAACTGTAGAAATGTAGGATTTTCTAAAAGGAAATGAATGAATACAACCTAGCAGTGGCTGTGTGCTGACATGAACCATCTTTTATCTTTTTGTGAAGGCCGATGCCCAAGCTGCTCAGCCTGTGAGTATGTTCATTGTTCACTCTGGAGCACATCAGTACATCTACAATCATTCATTCTGTGGGCGTCCGTCCTCATTAAGCCAGGGCTATTTGCACAAAGACAACCATGATCAAGAGATTTTTACTTTGTCTTTGAACACGTTTGTTTGCATTGCTTATTTTCAAGATACGATTTGTACAACTTTGAGTCAAGTTCATTACATTTGTCTGGTGGTTGCTGTTTATTTTCCACATACATGAATTAGTTCCCAGATAAGAGGCAGCTC
The DNA here is from genome assembly GCA_027123335.1 of Amphiprion clarkii. Taxonomy (NCBI): domain Eukaryota; kingdom Metazoa; phylum Chordata; class Actinopteri; family Pomacentridae; genus Amphiprion; species Amphiprion clarkii. The sequence goes on along the minus strand of CM049577.1, from coordinate 58,077 downwards.
TGCTCTGTAGACTGCTCAAAACAAGGCAACATGCCAGATTTCCACCTGTTAATTTGGTTTACACTGGTGTTCTGCACTGTACCATCATACTGATAATCATTTTCTGTGCTTTAAAAATTATTCTAATTTACTGAGAATTCCCAGTAAATCACTGAAGGCAGGTGGAGCTCAGACTGCTGAGGCATTTACAACCACGATCAGTGTGTCTTTGTGCAAGCGGCCTGTAGCTTCTTTCATCATGACTGCACTGGATGGATGCAGCCAGCAGGGGGCGAACTTTAACCTTCACTCCCTTCCGAGCAGGCTGCAGACTCCGGCTTCGTAGCTGACTGGGCCGCTGACTTCGGTTCAATGTCAGGAAATGGAGATGCTGGTTCAGGAGTGGAACCAGCTGGGGCCCCCGCTGCCCCTGGGGCCCCCGCTGCCCCTGGGGCCCCCTCCATAGTGCCAGAAGGGATGCAGGGTGAGACTCAGAGCTGGCAGCCGGGTGGAGACACGACGACACCCATCCAGGACAGTGAGGCCAGGGCAGCTGAAGATGAGGTTAGCAGCTGGGATTCTCCAAGTTACCCCAACCTTCATCCTTCTGGTGCTGATGAAGATGAGATAGGGCAGGGAGGTTCAGGGGGACACTCGGTGGGACACGAAGACCGTAGGAAGTCCACCCCAGGACTTATATTCACCAACGAGTTTGGTGAAGAGATTCAGGACAGCACAGAGGTCACAGGAGACAAGTGGTCCAGGTCTCCAGAAGGGTCTGTTTCTGATTATGAAACTGCTGAAGAATGGGGTGACAACGGTCAAGGGGGAGGCTGGATGAGCGCTGAGGATGAACCTTCATATGAAGATCATCCCTCAGTAAACACCTTGAGGTTACAGAGTGGTGGAACTGACAGTGTCACAGCAGAACAAGTTTCACCACAAAGTGATGATAGAAACAGAAATAAATCAGCTGAAGAGTCAAGAGAACAAACTGATGGAACATCAGTTTACAGAGATCCTCCTGAAACTCACAGACAAGAAGAGAGAGCGTCTTCCTCTCAAACTCAGGGAGGAGGTGCGTTTGATTTAGCTCCTGCAGCGGAAACACAGGGAGGAGGTGCGTTTGATTCAGATCCTTTTGCTGAAACTCAGGGAGGAGGTGCGTTTGATTTAGCTCCTGCAGCGGAAACACAGGGAGGAGGTGCGTTTGATTTAGCTCCTGCAGCTGAAACACAGGGAGGAGGTGTGTTTGATTCAGATCCTTTTGCTGAAACTCAGGGAGGAGGTGCGTTTGATTTAGCTCCTGCAGCTGAAACACAGGGAGGAGGTGCGTTTGATTCAGATCCTTTTGCTGAAACTCAGGGAGGAGGTGCGTTTGATTTAGCTCCTGCAGCGGAAACACAGGGAGGAGGTGCGTTTGATTTAGCTCCTGCAGCTGAAACACAGGGAGGAGGTGCGTTTGATTTAGCTCCTGCAGCTGAAACACAGGGAGGAGGTGTGTTTGATTTAGCTCCTGCAGCTGAAACACAGGGAGGAGGTGCGTTTGATTCAGATCCTTTTGCTGAAACTCAGGGAGGAGGTGCGTTTGATTCAGATCCTTTTGCTGAAACTCAGGGAGGAGGTGCGTTTGATTTAGCTCCTGCAGCTGAAACTCAGGGAGGAGGTGCGTTTGATTCAGATCCCTTTGCTGAAACTCAGGGAGGAGGTGCGTTTGATTCAGATCCCTTTGCTGAAACTCAGGGAGGAGGTGCATTTGATTTAGCTCCTGCAGCTGAAACACAGGGAGGAGGTGCGTTTGATTTAGCTCCTGCAGCTGAAACACAGGGAGGAGGTGTGTTTGATTCAGATCCTTTTGCTGAAACGCAGGGAGGAGGTGCGTTTGATTCAGATCCTTTTGCTGACATACAGTCTGGGGACAAAGGTACAGGTTTTGATTTTGATCCGTTTCCTGAGCTGTCAGGTGAAGCTGGGGTCACTGGGGATGGTAGAGGTGGGTGGGATTCAGATCCTTTTGCCAACAGTTTCCCAGCAGCCTCTTCAGGGACCGGGGGTTCGTCCTCCAACACCTTGTCCTGGCAGGAGGTTAGTGGCAGCTGTGGCTTCGAGTCTTCTGTCACTCAACAAAGTTCTGCGTGCGTCTGTGGAACAGCAGCAGAAGGAAAAAAAGATGTAAACATTCCCAGAATTCACAAAGAACCAGAAAATTCAGACATGTCCGAAGATGAGGCTGCAAACCGGAGATTTGGAAAGTTGTACCAAGAGCTAGATACAGAAAAGGAAGAGGTACTTGATTCCTCCCTTCTTCAGTTTGGTAGATTAGCTTAGAGTAGACTACAGATCAGTATGAAAACCCTTTCCTGCCCTCTATCCTCCCACAGACTGAGAAACTAAAACCTGGACCCTAGCCTCAGCTCCTTCCCACCTCCTCCTGCTTGTTTCAATCTCTGAATGTCCTCTGCTTGTTCATTCCATGCATACTTGTTTCATATTGAATCCGTCATTCCAACTCATGATACATTCATCTCACCTAAAGGCTTCTAATACTAATTTGTGTCTCTACAATTTAATTTAGGTGACCAATGCATTTAATGGATTTTCACAGGTAATTTTTTTAACTTACATTTGCACCACATGAAACTGAAACATGCACTTTGCAGCAAAGAATTCAGCTGTCAGATGACAGTGTTTGGTATTCATCACATCTTTGAGTGGAGGTTGTTCAGTTTGGTCGACAGGGTTGTCTCCAGGAGTTTAGCCTTATTAAATGAGGGTTTGTCTTATTTTACTTACTGTTCAGCCCTCCAGTTGTAAATTTCACACAACCTTTCAGATGTGAGTTCCATTCTCTCAAAGCCTTCTACATTTTGTTTTTGAGAAAGAAGTAATGACATGGCAAGCACAAAAGAGGAATCAAGTGATTTTGAAAGTACACCTTTACTATTCGACAGCATGCGTGTTTACCAAACCCTCCGAAGCCTTTAACCCAGCAATGTCGCTTATATCCCCCCTCCTAATGTTTCTTCTCTCTCTGGTATTATGTCCCATACTCCTATCTCCTTGTATTCTTTACATATACTGCCTTTTATGTGGATGATACTTAATTGTGTATTTGTGGATCCTGACTGTCAGTTGTGATTCTTCTCTGTTTTCAACAAATGCACTCTGAAGGATGCTGCTGCCCCATCATTTTTTGCTGACTTTGATAAGATGGTGAGTTTTATAAACCTTTGTAAATCTATCTATCTATCTATCTATCTATCTATCTATCTATCTATCTATCTGTCTGTCTGTCTGTCTGTCTGTCTGTCTGTCTGTCTGTCTGTCTGTCTGTCTGTCTATCTATCTATCTATCTATCTATCTATCTATCTATCTATCTATCTATCTATCTATCTATCTATCTGTCTATCTATCTATCTATCTATCTATCGTCTATCTGTCTATCTGTCTATCGAACATTATAGATAAATACTAATCTGGTTCTGATATCAGCTCTGTGTGGTTTACAGTGTGGAGGGTGCTTTTATTTTTATGAATTATGACTGAAAGATGAACTAAAGGCTGGACAAAATTCATGAATGGACTGTTTAGATGCAGGACGCACTTTTGACGAATTCTGTGGCTCTTCTTGAATTTTATATAAAACGTCAGGAGCCACAGTTGCACGTGTGAACTGCTGTAAGTTTACTGGCATTTGTCTCTGATAAAGAACGAAGTGAACAGTGAGTCAGCTGAGCCTCCTGAGGCCTCAGAAACACCAACTGCTGGTCCAGCAGAGCCTGCTGAGGAACAAGACAAGCCTCCGCCTGCCCCTGCTGGAGGAGAGGAGGATGAGCATACACCTCCTCCTGCTGGAGAGGAACCTGTACCTCCATCTGTGGGAGGAGAGGTGGAGGAACCTCCAGCTCCTGCTGCTGGGGAGGTGATGGAGGAAGACGGATCTCCTCCTGTTGGTGGGGAAGATAAGCAAATAACTTCAGACAGCCCAAAGGAGGAGAAACCTGCTGTGAGTGGATGTGTTGATCACAATAAAGGTGTGATCACCTGATCATGCCCATCATTATCATTATGATTATTATCATCTTTTTTTTTTATCATCATCATGGAGCTTAGAGCTGTGGAAATCCACAACAGTCTCCTTGGTATTAGAGATGTTCAGCAGAAGGCAGTGCTTAGCGATCATGTCACTGAAGGCCACTATCTGGTTCCTGCTCATTCTTCATACATGCCCAACAGCAGTATGATCAGAGTATTTCTGACTGTGACATGTCTCAGAGCTGTACTTTAAATCCAAAGTGTACAGAGTGGACAGGATGGAACCTGAACAGTCCCTTGAGGAGTCCCAGGGTTTGCTTACCACTGTCTCAGAGACACAGTTCCCCAGTCTGTAAGAAAGTCTGTAATCCAGGAGGTGAGGCAGGCATCAACCTCCATCCCTCTCACTCTGGGGTCCACTTCCTGAATGAGTGGCTGGTTCCAGGCTGCCTCAGAACATGAGGTTTGTAGCTGGGCTGAAGAAAGACCAGACTGTGGTCGGACCTGCCAAGTGGTGGAAAAGCTGAGGATCAGTAGTCCTCTCTGGTGTTTGCATACAGCAGATTGAGTGTTTTCTGCTCCCTTGTGGGACAGTCAACATAGTGTAGATGGGGGTGAGATCAGCATAGATAAAGTCCCCTGATACTGCAATGAATGCGTCATGGTGCAGAGTCTGTGTCCTCACTAATGTCCCCAGAACATGGTGGGATGTAAACAACAATGGTGACGATGTGAGAAAATTCCCTCAGTACAGAATAAGGTCTCAGACCAACTGCCAAAAATTCAATATCTAGACAGCAGATCTTCTCCTTCACAGTAATATGACCAGAGTTACACCATATACTCTCAACCATCAGCACCAGACCAACACTTTTGTTCTGTGCCATTGTTCGCAAGTCTCTGTCCACTCGTACCATAGTGACGCCGGGTACATCCCACAGTCGGGATGTTGTTGTCCAGTCAGCTCTATATAAAACACCCCGATGCACACATGGTGCAGTAGTTGGGTCTTCACAAGACAAAGAACTGGCGTTACCCATAAGGACCAATGGTACAAAAGGCTTGTATCTCCATCTTCTAGCTCTTAGCTTAGCCTGTAGCTTAGCAACGGCTCTCCAGTATGCTTTCTTCAACTTGGCCATAATGGAACGTTTAACTCTGTGCTTTGTCCACTGTAGCCAAGGAGGTCCCCATTGGTTACACTGTTCTTCTCCCAGCTGTGCACACTGTTGCATATAAACAAACACCACTAAATCATTACTTTAATCATCATCATCACCACCACCATCATCATCATCATCATTATCATCATCATCATCGTTACCATCACCTTCATCCGCTTCCTCACATGTAGATTTAGGTTTTGGTTTTGTTGTTTTTCACTCTGCATCATGACTTTGTTATTTTGAGGAATCTCCTGACTGAGTGTGATTTGCTGTCCACAGTCAACAGTTGAATCTCCAGGCTCTCAGAAGGCTGAACTCAGTCAGGTATGTGGCCTCACTACTTCTCTTCATTTTTCTTTACTTTTTATTTGTTTTTATAGTTTTTTTTTTTGCTTATTTTCTAAGCTTTATAAGGTCTAAGGATCTATTTGTTATGATTTGGTTTAATAAAGACTTAAATTTGGCTTAAAAACGGTCTCATAAGCAAGAACTTATTCTATTTTTGATTTGATAATTCACATGACTGGGCTATGCCAGCCAGGATAAAACCAGAGTTTAACAATCATTAATTCATGAGTAGTTTTAGCTGCTGCTGGGATTTCAACCAGAAAAATGATCTGTTCAGATGGAAGTATAAATATCTCATCAGTGGCATTGTCTGGTTGAGGTCTTGATCCTTGATCCTAACTGCTGTCACGGCTACAAGTCCTGTTGTCAATGCAAATATTTGATATATATAGACTTTGTAGTAGTTTCATGTTTGACGCATTGACCCCTAGGGTTAATCATTCTTTTCAAGATAAGATAAGACAAGATAAGCTGAGATAAGATCTACTTTATTATTCCTGGAGGAAATTGTTTTGCCAGAGTACAGAAAACAATAAACAAAGGTTAGTGGAGTAAACACAATTACACAGAGGTTAGTAGTAAAACAGAAATAGCAAAGAATACCAAGTACAAAATGCAAGTTTCTAAAAGTGTTTGTGTGAAATGTCTAGAAAAAAATAAGAATTAGAATAAATAAGAAAAATAAAACAAGATACCACAAGTACAAGATGTAAACTGTAGACTAATACTAATAACAAGAAAGATTAACAGAAAATGAACTGAAGGAAGAGTAAACTGATGTACTGCACTAGAAATATTGCACTTGACCCTTATTATGGACAGCATCTGTGTTTTTAGTCCAGTCCAGTTTATGGTCCATGTGGACACCCAGGTGTTTGTAGCAGTCCATAATGTCCATCACTGATCCTTATATGGTGACCAGTTCTGGACGAGTCCTCTGTCTCCTGAAGTCCACCACCAGCTCTTTGGTCTTTGGGACGTTGAGCTGCAGGTGGTTCAGTCCAGGGTTAGGGAACCTGTGCACCTGTCCTCAGCCTCCTGGTCCCTGCTGATACAGCCCGCTATAGCAGAGATGTCTGAAGACTTCAGCAGGTGGCAGAACTGAGACCAGAACCTGAAATCTGGGGTGTAGAGTGTGAACAGGAAGGGAGACAGGACCATCCCCGTGCTGCCCAAGATGGTGTCGGATGTAACGTCCCGAAGCCTCACATACTGTGGGCGTCCTGTGAGGTAGTTGGTGATCCAGGCCTCCAGTGGAGCCTCCATCTTCATGTCCAGTAGCTTGTTGCTGAGCAGAGCAGGCTGGATGGTGATGAACGCTCTGGAGGAGTCAAAGAACATGACTCTCACAGTGCTGCCTGCCTCCTCCCAGTGGGAATAAGCTCTGTCAACTATATTGTTTAATAATACAGACACTTTGATTGTCAGGTCATGGTCTTAGTTTGATACCTGTCTTCCCTTTCTTCTCCTGAATCATGGGAAGTAAAGCTGTCATGCTACAGTATTTTGGTAGACTGTAGGAACTGTGTTTTGTTAGGTTCAGTTTAGAATTCCTGTTTATCTCTTATCATAATACGCTTAATTTGGCCATCATTTACAGCCTACAAAAATGTTTAAACTCTAAGGTTTTTGTAAATAATGTGTGACTGATTTTGAGATGGCAGCAGCTGCTGGTATTTGTACTTCTAGACTGACAGAGTTTCTTTCCACAAACAGATTCCTCCTGCTGAAGATCCCAAAACTTCTCCAGGTGAAGCAGTTCCAGCGGTAAATATTTATCATTAATAAAACAATATGTGACTCACACCAAGACACAACATTGACGCACAATGGAACCTAACCCCAACTTTTACATAACCCAAATCAAGGTACGTTTTTTTTTGTTAATGTACGAAATACAGACAGAAAAGGAATCACTCAAAGAAGCTCACAAAGGGTTAGGGCTAGGTTTAGTCAAAAAGGAAGATCCGAGGAAAGTTATACTTGCAGTGGTGAATTTTTGTCTCCCCCTTCTGATCGTAAAAGTATTGACACAAATGCTGTGAATGTACACTTCACCATCACACATTCATTAATCTGTTAAAGTCCTGCATTCCAGCTTTAAAACATTAAATATCATCAGAAATAATCAACATGCATCCAGTGTCTCACCGTACTTATGATCAGTTAAATGTTAACAAACTAAACATGTTCTTCACCTCTTTAAACTGCTCTTTATTGTTAAACCAAACCACTGACTTTGCTTTGTTCTGCACCCTTATTATTGCTGCTTAGGAAGAGCTTCATTAGCAGTGATTCATGGCCATTTTATTTTGCTAAGGTTAAAAGGTTTAAACTGTAAAGTAATCGAATGTCCACTCAAAGCTTTTTGCAATAACTGTGGCGTTTACTTCTGGCTCGGAACCGCTCGGACACAGCGCATAAACAGCATAATAACAACAACAACAATAGTCGCGCGGGTGTTGCCAAGGTAACCCAGACAGTTCTTATTTTCGGCACGTCGTCTGACGTCTGACTGTCGTAAAGTCCTGTGCATATCAGTCCTTATATGACATCTCCCTTTTTTTTTTTAACTTTTGTTTTTCCATAACATTCTGAAACAAAACAAAATCACACTGCTCTGTGAAAAAACATTAAACTCTTTCATTAACTTTTATGTTAACTAATTCACAAAATGTAAACAGCAATATAAACAGTGCAGTGCAATCATTTACATTCACATATTTTAACCGTTTAAACTTTTTTTTTTTTTAACATCTGTTTTGGGCAGCGTTCTTCGTACACCCTTACACATTCAGTCTATTCACAGGTCTGCCCAACCTGCCAGACCGTGTGCATAACTGTCCATCCTGCACCTGAGGAGGGCAATCATGGGTTGCAGGCAACACAGTGTCAGTAGAAGCAGCACGGTCAGCCTGTTGGACAGTAGCTTCAGGCTGTGGTTGCTGCGGTAGAGGAGGTGTTGTAGTTCCAGAAGATGCAGGTACGCACCGCAGGTGACGACGATTGCGTCTCAGAGTCGCTGCCTGGTGCGTCTCAACGACATAAGATCTTGGAGTAGTGCTGTCACCAGCAACGACAGCAGGTGTTCCCCAAACGTTGTGATGATCCAGCTTGGTGAGGACAGAATCGCCTTGTTTCAGAGGTGGCAAGGGTCTTGAGCCATGACGCTGATTGAAATAGAAGGCTTGTTTCTGTTTCTCCCTTGCATCCTTGCTCCTGACGGCGTGTAGATCAGGCCATCGGGCTTGGAGGTTTGACTCAAGTGTTGGGAGTGTTGTTTTAATCCTTCTTCCCATGAGCAGTTCAGCTGGTCTTACGCCTGTGGTGGCGCATGGGGTAGAACGATAACACATGAGAGCGAGTAAAGGGTCTTTCTGTGTCAGAATCCTCTTTGCCATTTGTACACCCCTTTCTGCATGTCCATTTGCCTGAGGATTATGCGGGCTTGAGGTGATGTGTTGAAAGTCAAAGTCTCGAGCAAACTCCTGGAACTCTACACATGCGAACTGGGGCCCGTTATCCGAAACGACCTGGTCCGGGCAGCCATAGCGAGCAAAAAGTGTTTTCAGCTTCAGCACCACCTGTGAAGCAGTAGTTGTCGGCATGTGGAGTATCTCAATAAACCTGGAGAAGTAATCTGACGCTATCAGGTAAGTGTGCTTGTTGAAATCACACAGATCGATTGCAAGTCTTTGCCAGGGCCTGTCAGGCAGAATGGTCGCGATGAGGGGCTCCCTTCGCTGCGTGTGCTTCATCTCTCGGCAGGTTTGACAGGATTCAACTTTCCATTTGATGTCAGCAGAGATGCCAGGCCACCACACGGATGCATTAGCCTGCTCTCTGCATTTAGTCAGACCTTGATGTCCGTCATAGATCCGATCCAATATGTCAGCTCTCAAACTGGGCGGGATTAGTATGCGACAGCCTCTTGTGACAATCCCGTTGTACTCTGACAGTTCGCTTTTAACTGGGTAACAGTCTTTGATGGCAATAAGGATATTTTCTATATATTCTGGCCATCCTGACTTAACATATTGTAGTATTGTCTGCAAGTTACTGTCAGCTGCAGTGGCTAGCCTTATGCTCTTGAGCCTTTGTGGTGTGGCTGGCACGCTGCTGAGAATGGCTGCAACATAACACTCAACGTCTGAATGGGTGTCACTCACTTCGGTTGTGCACTGTAATGGGGTGCATGAGAGCGTGTCAGCTACAGTGAGAGTCTTGCCTGGTACATATTCAGCTATAGGTTTGAACCTCATAAGTCTCATCAAGAGTCTTTGGCAACGTATAAGAACATTGTCCAGATCCTTTTTATTCATCAGTGGCACCAAAGGCTTATGGTCCGTGACCAGCTTGAAGTTCTCCAGCCCCACAAGGTATTTTTCAAACATTTCGCATGCCCAAACGCTTGCCAGACATTCTTTTTCTATCTGGCCATATCTGGTTTCTGCATCAGACAGGCGGCGAGAACAGTAGGCGACCGGCTTCCAGTCCCCATCGTGTTGCTGTAGCAGCACGCCTCCAATGCCATAGCTGCTAGCATCTGCTGATACCACTGTAGGTCGGTTCACATCGTAGAACTTTAGCACAGGAGACGTAGACAGGATGTCTTTGATGCGCTGAAACGCCTCTTTTTGTGGGTGGTCCCACGTCCATGCAGTCTTGGATCTCAACAGTTTGTATAAAGGCTGGCCCACTGTTGAGAGATGAGGAATATAATTTCCTAAGTACGTAAACATGCCCAGGACACGTTTGAGATCCTGCACATTCTGTGGCTCTGGAAGATTTGTCAATCACCTGGCCCAAGAAGTGAAGTTGGTTTCGTCTAAACACACACTTGTCTTTGTTCAACTTCAAGCCTGTTGACTCGATTCTTTCCAGTACTTTGTTTCGGCGCTTCTCATGCTGTTCTGCTGTGTTGCCGTACACAAGAATATCGTCCATGTAGATAGCCACTCCGTCAAGATCACTCAGGGTCTCCGCCATCTTTCTCTGGAAGATTTCTGGAGCACTCGTAATGCCGAAAGGGAGACGTTTGAATGCGTATCTCCCGAAGGGTGTAATGAATGTGGTTAATTTGCTACTTTCTGGATGAAGAGGTATCGGCCAGAAACCTGAGGCCGCGTCCAGTGATGTAAACATAGTGGCACCGCTCAGCTTTGCAGTGATTTCCTCGGCAGTTGGGAGAACATATCGCTCCCTCTTCACAGCCTCGTTTAACCTTTTCAGATCGACACAGATGCGGACGTTGCCCTTTCGTCTCGGGACCATAGGTGCGTACCAGTCTGTCGGTTCAGTCACTTTTTCAATGACTCCATTCTCCTCCATGCGCTGTATTTCCTCTTTTACTTTCTCTAAGAGAGGCAGGGGGACTCTTCGGGCTGTGTGTACTGCGTAGGGCTCTGCTGTCTTTTAGATGTATTTTCACAGGCTCGGTTTTGAGAGTTCCGTGCTCACCAAATGCTTTGTGCACTTCCTCAACACGTTTAACTAGTCCCATTGCACATGCTGTGTCTTTGCTTAGCAGGTTATTAGCTGTCCGACTATGGATCACATACACTGGGAATGAGTAATGCTTTTCTTTATATTTCACATCTGCCTGAAATTTCCCCAAACATTTTAGCTGACCACCAGGGCTGTTCATTGGTGGAATGTTTGACTGCACCAGTTTTTGCTCGGAGACTAGCATGTTGAATGTCTCTTTTTCCATAATGTTCAAATCTGCTGGTGTATCAATTTTAAATTTAACCGGTGTTGAACCAATCACAATCTCTACAGTCCACTGATCACTCTCTCTGTTGATGTTTGTGACAGCTCCAAGGAAATATGGTGTCTGTGAAACAGTCTCTGCTTCTGTCACTTCTCTAATCGGCTTACTATGGCACATTCTTTCCCAGTGGCCCACCTTTTTGCATTTGTTGCATGTAGATTTCTTAGCTGGGCATTTACCTTGGTCTCTGTGCTTCATTTTTCCACATCTTCCACATTTTGGCTCTGTTTGTTCCGCACTGTCTCTCTTTTTATTTTTCCACTGTTGTTTTCCTCTGTATGAAGATTTGGCATGTGAGACCTCCTGAACCGCTGTGCATGCCTCTCCCTGCTGATAGATAGATAGATAGATAGATAGATAGATAGATAGATAGATAGATAGATAGATAGATAGATAGATAGATAGATAGATAGATAGATAGATAGATAGATAGATAGATAGATAGATAGATAGCTTTATTTGTCATTGCAGACTTTCATATACAACGAGATTTCATTTGAGCTGCCCTGCCAATGACAGCTCCGGCTGCTGCACGCACCTTTCTTGAGGAAAAAAAGAAAAAGACATGTAGGGATCTGGGTAGGGATAGCAGAGGGTAAAAGAAAAGAAGGCTCGTTGTACCAAATGAAACCTCCAATGTTGGGAAATTCAATTTGAGAAGGAACCTAAAAAAACAACCCGCAAACAGGCAAAGCATGACACAAGACAAGGATAGTTGGGATAAGGATGTGGGGAGGTGGAGGGAGGAGCACCACACAGTTAGTCAGATGCTGTGCAGCAATTACTGCGCACGGATTCCTGGGGTGTAGGAGAGCTATCTCTGGGTGCACCTGCCTGGTCACCTCCTCAGACTGGCGTACAGTCTGAATAGTCTGGGATAACGTGAGCTGTGTTTCTAACTGCAGTTTACAAGACAACTCTTTGTTGTTAATTCCCACAACTATACGGTCTCTGATGTGCTCCTCTCGGTGTGCCTCAAAGTCACAATGTTCTGACAGTTCGTAAAGAGCTCTGATAAACATTTCAGCTTTCTCACCGGGCCGCTGTACTCTTTGGTGGAAACATGCGCGCTTGTGAATAACGTTCCTTTTGGGGTAGAAGTATTCATCGTATTTTCCTAACACAACGTTGAATTTTTTTTGAGCCGCCTCTTCCGCAAAAGTGAATGCTTTGAAAATGTTTTCAGCCTCCGGGCCCATGGCGTATATTAGAGAGCTTACTTGGACTTCACCGTTCTCCTTGTCCAGCTTTGTAGCCACGCGAAAACGCTGGAAACGTTGCTTCCAATCACCCCATTCAGTCGGGCGTTCAAACGGGAAATTCTCCGGCGGATTAAACTTTGCCATCTTCCTGAAGCTGTACGTCCGTCACCAGCTTCTGACACCATGTAAAGTAATCGAATGTCCACTCAAAGCTTTTTGCAATAACTGTGGCATTTACTTCTGGCTCGGAACCGCTCGGACACAGTGCATAAACAGCATAATAACAACAATAGTGGCGCGGGTGTTGCCAAGGTAACCCAGACAGTTCTTATCGTTGGCACGTCGTCTGACTGTCGTAAAGTCCTGTGCATATCAGTCCTTATATGACATAAACATCTTTGTATATTTACACATGGAGTGCACCAAGCTTAGTCTCAGTGTCGCATTATTATTCAGTTTATGATCTTATTCAAAAATGAATTCATGTAAGCTCCACAAATGTTTATGATGTGACAGAATTATTTAGCGGGATGTTTGTTTCTAATAATATAGAAATGTTTTGTAGTTAGGGTTAGTCTGAGTTAAATTCAAAGTGAAATAATTGATATATACATTTATTTATGATGGAGGGTTGTAGATGTGACAGATTAATGCTGACTGTTCTCTGCAGGAAAACATGCCGATCCCATCTGTTGTGATTGAACCTGCTTCAAGCAATGAAGGTGATGATGACCGGGATGCTGACATCATCTCTCCCACCGCCGTCAGTGACAACGGCATGGCAACTGAAAACCAGACAATGAAACACATGAGTCCATCTGGAGGAGTGTCAGGACTGCCTGATGACTTTCTTTACAAGGTTTGACTTTTTCCACCGCGGACAGCAAACCCTTCAAAGCAGCAAACTAAAAAAATACAGTTTACAACAAAAGTGACTTTCACTTCAATCCCCAAACAGTAATCAGATTACTTCTCAGTGAAACAGTAGAGTGTTTCCTCTGATACCACCCTTACAAACTGCCAGTCCACATTTATATATTACATTCAGGCAGATGTTTGACACCATATCAAGAGCAGGGCGGACTATGAGATTCTTGAACTTGGTGATTCTGTATGCAGCCTTGTACGATGCTATTTGTGCTTTGCAGTTCACTGATGGAGCTTTTACCATGCCATGTTCCTGCGTACGGTGTTCATTAAGTATTCTCTGAAAGAAGTCCAGTGACTTCTTGACGTGACTGGATGTAATGTCTCTATGTGTCTTCTTAATTAGTTTGTTCTCATACTGTCAGTTTTCTGACACAAAACACAAAGGGGTCTGTCCTCACCTCCTGCCACATTCGCTGTGAAGCCAAGTCACTTGTCATATTTTCTTGACTTTTTTTTCAGGATGTTGTATTTTGTTTGTCTACTGCTCCATTTTCCTTTTAATCCCGGTCCAATATTCCTCTATTCTCTGCAGGTACTGACAGCTAATGACCGTGGGGATGGTTACCATGACAGTGCAGCTTGAGTATTGTAGTCTGATGTGAAAAACAGGCCGACATTAAAACAATAGTTCAGCACATTAGTGCCACGTAGACGGACCTTTTCTTGACAGTCAGTCGCGCCGCCCCCCGGGGGACACACCACACACTTTGAGAAACACTGTCCAAGCCTAACGGATGTATCTGCATCTGACCACAGAACGTTCTCCAACAATCATCAGGCTTCTATTCATGTTCCTTCATTCAATTCAATTTTATTTATATACCACCAATTCACAACATATGCAGCTCACAGTGCTTCACATAGTACGGTACAGACCTCACAAATTTTAAACAAGAAACACAGAACCCAACAATCCACAGATTCTCCATGAAAAAGCAGTCAGCAGTGGTGGGAAGGAACCATAAAACCCCTTTAACAGGCAGAGGGAAAAGAAAAACTCAGACAGAACCAGGCTCAGGGAAGGCGGGTATCTGCCTTTAGTTGGGGTGAGGGTGGGGATGAGGGGGATATCAGATGGAGAACAAACAGTACTAACAGAACAATGAAAATTCTGGAGGTTGGTGAGAACAGAAGCTCCAGATCAGAGAACACAGTCAGTGGATGTAAAGGTGAGATCTACCTGCATGAAGAGGAGCCCAGTGCATCATGGGAATCTACAGAAGCAGAACTAAGGGACAGATCAGCTGATCCTGAGCAGCTCTAACTATCAGCTCAGAGGAACGTTCTCATCCTGGTCTTAGAGTAGAGAGGCTGTCTGCCTCCAGAACCCAAACTGGGAGCTGGTTCCACCACAGAGGAGCTGATAACTGAAGGTTCTGCTTCTGGAACCTCTGGAACCAGCAGTAAAGCTGCAGTCTGAGAGGGAAGGGTTCTGATAGCATGATCTGGAACAATCAGGTCTTTAAGATACGATGGAGCTGCTCACTAAGAGTTTAGATGTTAGAAGAAGGATTTTAGGTTCTATCCTGGATTTTACAGGGAGCCATGAAGACAAGCTAACAGGAGAACTCTGATCTCTGTTCCTGGTTCCTGTCAGGACTTCCTGATCATCAGGGACTACAGTAGTCCAGCCTAGAAGTTCTAAATGCATGGACTAGTTCCTCAGCATCACTCTGAGACCAGGTGTTCCTGATTTTACAACATTAGATGATAGAAACCTGTCCTACAGACTGGTTTATATGTTGAAGGACAGATCCTGGTCAGAGAGAACTCCAAGGTTCTCTACAGTAGAACTGGAGGCAGCACCATCTAGAGGAACTATCTGGTTAGATGAGTGTTGCAAATACAAGAACCTCAATTTTTCTGGATTTAAATGGAGAAGGTTCCAGGTCATCCGGGCCTTTATGTCCTTCAGACATGTTGGAGTTCCACCAGCTGATTGGTTCCATCTGGTTCCACAGATAAATAGAACTGTGTCATCTGTATCTAGTTATTATCAGATAAACATCTGCTGAAGGAACTTCCTGATAGATGCTCTGTAGTCCATTATTGTAAATTCAAATGTTATTTAAAAAATGATCAGACAAAATAGAGTTTTGCTGAAAAACAGATGTTCAATTTTAATGTCATATGTCAAACCAAGATCAAGAGTTAAAGTCGTGAGTTGGTTTAATTACATTTTGAGATAAACCAACTCTGAGTTGAGGCTTCATTTCATCAACTACATGGATGTTAAAGTCACTCACTATAATGAGTTTATCTGTCCTGAGCACTAAGTCAGCCAAGAACTCTGAGAATTCTGATAAAAACTGAAAGGAGCAGGTCACCTATATTACAACAACTAATGAAACAGTTTTTTTGTGTTTTCCTATTCAAATGTGTGAGGCTAGATAGAGCAAGAGGGAGAAACTTAACTGTAAAAGATCTGTGAACAGCTGCATCACTAGCACAGCCAGCTACAGACAGGAAAACAGGAAGTGATCACCTTGCTGCCCAGGTAAACTTTTATCTGGAAGTAACCAGGTTTAGTTCTGGTCCTCTGTCCATAGAGGCTGATGTTCTGAAGGTTCCTTCACACTGTCTGAGCTTCACACTATCTCTGGTTTCCATGGAGAACCCCTGAGCCAAGTCTGAAGCAGCTGCCGTCTGTTTTTACAGCTGGATAGAGAAAGTAGTTCACTGTCTGTGGAGTCATTTTAGGAGCTCTGATTAGTGGAACTATGACTCCTTCTAGACCTCCTGATTAGTGGTAGTATGACTCCTTCTACACCTCCTGATTAGTGGGACTGTGACTCCTTCTAGACCTCCTGATTAGTGGGACTGTGACTCCTTCTAGACCTCCTGATTAGTGGTACTATGACTCCTTCTACACCTCCTGATTAGTGGAACTATGACTCCTTCTAGACCTCCTGATTAGTGGAACTATGATTCCTTCTAGACCTCCTGATTAGTAGTACTATGACTCCTTCTAGACCTCCTGATTCCTGCTGACTCTGTGCTTCACTGGTTTTTAGTTGCTCACTGATCTTCCTGGATCTTTTTCCATCTTTTTCGAGTCTCTCAGTCAGATGTTTCTCTTCCTCTATTCAATTCTTCTCCATGTGGAGCCATGATGCAGACATACATAGGCCCAGTCCATAGGTCCACAACTGAGAAGGTTCATTTTAGAACCATGTTCATCAGTTCGAAATCACAGCTGGACTCAGTTTGGTTCTTTGAGTTTTTACTTTGGGACCTGAATGTTCTACATATTATTATAAGAGAACTTTTCTGTGCATCAGAGGACATACTCTACTGTTCTTAGAAATGTAGAAATAATGCAGTTATTAAGAACTGATTCAAGTGAGAATCAACTGACGTGATAATGCATGGGGTGCACTCACTCATGCTGTGAACGGTACATACTTTATCGGCATATTTATTAGCAGCAGACAGAGCAGGTTTAACGAGGGTAAACATGTTCAGACTGGTGTCAGTAGAGGTGATTTTTCTATTTTTCATCCTGCAGGTGGAGACCATGCATGACTTTGAAGCTGCAAATTCAGATGAACTGGAACTAAAGAGAGGTGACGTGGTTTTGGTGCTTCCCACTGCTTCAGTAGAGGATCAGGTGAGAGCAGCTGCTGACACAAAAGTCAGCACCATGCTGGTAAGAGGGAATTAACGGTCTTATTTGGCTGACTGATGTTTCTGTGGTTGTTGTAGGATGCTGGCTGGCTCACAGGGATCAAAGAAAGTGACTGGTTAACCCTTGGAGTTGGTGCTCAAAAAGGACTTTTCCCAGAGAACTTTACCCAGCGTTTAGACTAAGAAGTTTCTTCATGTGTTGGAAAAATAAGTAGAAATCTTCATCCAAGCTATTGAGTCAGCATGTAGCCAACCACTTTCCTGAAAAAACCTTTTAACCTGCTGCAGCTGTCCGCTGGACAACATGAAGCTCTACTAAAACCAACAGTCATGTTAATAAAATCTAGTACTCCTCCCAGCATAACTGATCATTATAAGCATGATGCTTAGTATGTTCTACCCTCCTCTGAAAGTGAGACATAATTTTTGTTCAAAGAAAAATATTGTTGTGTGGTTTATTGGGAATGTTGCAATCTGTACATATTCACTCTAACTGAAAGTCTGACAATTGTTGCTGAAGAAAACAAACCAACAAAAAGAGACAAACTGTATCGACTTTGCACCAAGTGTGTTGTAATGAATTTTTTGCTTTTCTGTGGTTTAACAGAAACTAGTGCTGTGATCTATTTAAATGTTTTTGAGTGTAACATGAAATTTGTTTTTCGGACATGTCATTGCTGTTAATCTTGAATCACTGTTGGTGTGTTCTGTAGTATCATTGTTGAGTGTGTGTGATGATTGATCTTTTCTTTGTCATTTGTGGTGAAGAACTGATGCCGTGAAGAGTGTTGCTGTGTTTTTGCCAAGAGAATCCTGATATTTATTATCTGTGACAGTCGTCACATATCTGAGCATCGGAAAACAAACTAGTGCTCACCCAGCATGAAACTGTCGACTAAATCTTTTAATAAAGTACATATTCCGAGATGAAAAATAAAAAATATCTCCACTATTAAAATACATTTGTATGGCTGTGTAAGTTGTATATCTTCTAAAAATGATTTGAAAGAAACAAAGACAATTAAAAGAGGACTTAACCTTGTCAGCATTTTAATTCAATTTCAATTCAATTCAATTTTATTTATATAGCGCCAATTACAGTCAAATTGTCTCTAGAGGCTTTCCAGAACCCATATGTCTGAACCCCCAGAGCAGCCCTAAGGAGACAGTGGCAGGAAAACACCCTTTAACAGGGAAAAAAACCTGGAGCAGAACCCGGCTCTAATGTGGGGGGACCCATCTGCTGCTGGCCGGGTGGGTTGAGAGGGACAGAAGAGGTAGAGAGGTAGAGATAGAGGGTTACAGTTGGTGGGAGAACAACCACAGATCTGAAGCATCCAGCTCTGGGATCAGGGACACTCAGAGAAAGGACACAGGGAGAAACAGAGTGAGTGTAATGCAATAATGGTATATATAGTAAATAAATTGGTAGTTAGAGAAGGGCTCAGTGCATCCAGAGAGGTCCTCCAGCAGCCTAGACCTATAGCAGCAGAACTAGGGGCAGAACTAAGGGACGTCCAAGAGGAAGACTCCAGCTCACCCCCTCAGGGTCCCCCAGTCAGTCCTAACTATAAGCTTTGTCAAAAAGGAAGGTTTTAAGCCTGGTCTTAAAAATAGAGAGGGTGTCTGCCTCCAGAACCCAAACTGGGAGCTGGTTCCACAGGAGAGGAGCTGATAACTGAAGGCTCTGCCTCCCATTCTACTTTGAGAGATTCTAGGAAAAACAAGTAAGTAAGTATTTTTGTTTATAAAGAAAAATGCATATTCCTAAAAAAAAGAAGCATCAAAATGACACCATTTATCAGACCCAGAAACCATGAAAACAGAATGAATCTGTGGATTTTCTACTTTCTGAAGCTCCTTGAACTACTTACGCTTTTGTGATGAGTCATACAGTGGACAAAAACGAACTAAATCTAGGCCTTAAATCATCCAAATCACTTTTTTTCTATATGTCCCATT
This sequence comes from Amphiprion clarkii, assembly GCA_027123335.1. Classification (NCBI taxonomy): domain Eukaryota; kingdom Metazoa; phylum Chordata; class Actinopteri; family Pomacentridae; genus Amphiprion; species Amphiprion clarkii. The sequence continues at coordinate 39,054 of CM049577.1, read as the reverse complement.
TTAAAATTGTATTAATTTGATAAATTTTACATTATAAACACATATATGTCTATTCATTGATTCAACTGTCAATCACAGATTATTTGAATTGGAAAACTTCACTTATTGTGTCAAATATTGCTATTTGACAAAACTGCAATTAAGTGCGATTAAATAAATTACAAAGCCTGTAATTAATTAGATATTTTTTTTAAATTGCATCCCACCCCAAATATAAAACCTTTCTGTCACATTATTTTATGTTGTTTATTTACAGTGTTGGGGTTCATTTGCAGGATAGAATTGAGAGTGACCTTATTTTTATTTTTTTTTAAATCCATAAATGCCATTTTTGTCCCAATAAATTCTGTCATGTTGCTGCTGGAAGTGAACTCTTATTTTTCCGTAATTTTTCTCCAACAGTCTGAGAACTAATCCAGAAATTATGCTTCCAAGAACAACCAACAAAATAAAGTGGAAAAACTACATTTTAATCTGTTTTTCTTATTTTCTAACGCTTTTATTTTGTCATCCTGAATTTCCAGCCAAGGAAACGATCAGATTTTATTGTTGCTTTTTGACCAATCAGCTCGTCAGAAACAGAAGTAATTAAGTGAATAAATAAATTCCTTCGGTGCGTCAGAAACGGATCAGTCAGACTTTTTCAGCTCATTTCTTCTTTTTCTGGAGCTTTCTAAGGATGTTTTATTACCCCACGGTGTTGAAGCATCACTCAGGATGTTTCTCTACCATCTGGTGAGTAAAAAATCTGCTTTATTTCTAAGTAAACTGCTTATTTTACAACATTATTATTCTGGAAAAACTTTCAAAATGGCTCTTTGGGCTTCATTTGAGACTTTTATTTGATTTTAGAGACTTCAAGCCTGCTTTGCTTTTAGAAAAAACTTTAAAATTCTCCTACAAATTTCTCTTTATTATTATTTTCTGCTCCAGTAAAACTTTAAACTGAAATTTTTGCTGTTAAACATGTTAATAATCAATATATAGAAAGCTCCGTGCTGCAGGATGTTTAAGATGTTTTCTTTTCTTTGAGAATCTGTCATAATTTAGCATTTTCCAGCATTTAAATGCACATTTTTGTGCTGTTTAAATGTGTTGTTCAGTGGACTGGTAGAGAAATGAACTGAACAAGAAGCTGCAGGTGCAGAAGAAATGCAGTCTGGAGACTAAGGGTGCTTTCACACCTGTTAGTCCGCTAGAGTGGTTCGTTTGGACCCAAAAGTTGTTACAATGTTGCTATTTTCAACTGGTTTGGTTCGCATTCACACCAGTGTTTTCGCAGTTGAACCTACTCCAATTAATGTTATATCTCCCCCTAGTCGTTTGGTGGCGCTGTTTACAAAACAAGGCATTTACGATGACATAGGTGTACGCTGATTGGCGTAAAATTCCCTGTGCAGGTTGCTACGGAAGCTCCCGTAGACCAAAAAGTCTGCTGCGCCATCAAGCCGGTCCGAATGGAGACAGGTTTGTGTTCTCACCAGGAGCGAACCGAACTGGAGTTCACATAGAAGTGGACCAAGACCACCTCCCGAAAGTGGTCTCGGTGCAGTTCATTAGTCCGAACCAAAAAAATCTGGTATGCTTTCACATCAGCCCAAACGAACCGTACTTGCAGGTGTTGCGGACTCCAGTCCGCTTTAAGCAGACTAAAAGACGTAGGTGTGAAAGCACCCTAAATGAGACGTTTGATGTGTTTGAAGTTTGGTTTGAAAAGAAAACAGCTTTGAAGATGAAATGTTTCACAGCAGCAGACGAGCGACTGGATTTATTAGAGGCTTAAAAACCATCAGATCGTAAATTACTGATAAACACGGTTAAAGTTATGAATTATCTGATAACTGATGCGTATAAAAAAGCACCACGGTTCAAATTTCAGCTCATTTTGGGCCATTTTTAACAAATTTTAGACAATATGAATTTTTTAAAAAAATCATTTTTAGCTTGTTTAGGACACATTTTGAATGAGCAACGACAAATTTCAAAACACCGAAAAACTTTCAACACGTTTTTAATAATTTTGGACTAATTAGGTCATTAGGACAGGTTTGAAGTAATTTTTTTGGACAACTTTAACTCATTTTTGACCTTCATTGAGTCATTTTAGACAAATTTGATAATTGGGGGAAAGTTTCAAGTAATTATGGAGAACCTCTAAGTTTCTCAGTAGATTTCAAAACATTCTAACTTTTGAAAGTGTCAAGGCATTGTTTTGAAGTTTCAAGTTATTTTGAATAGTTATTAGCTAATTTTAGACTGCTATTAGCTCATTTTAGACAGTTATTAGTAGAGATGTAGAGATAATATCAGCCCACCAATACTATCGCCCCGAAATTGGCAGGAAAATGCATTATCTGTCAATATCGTTATCGTTTTTTGCCAATCATTAAAACCGATAAAATAATGCCTGGATTTCGTCAGCGGGAGGACGTTAGGGTCAGTTGCGAGCAACGAGGGGGCGAGGCGAGTTGAGCACCCACCCAGGAGGGATTGGGGAGACCCCACCAATGTGCGAGGCATGGGAACTTCAGCGCCCACCAATGAGGGAGGACGTTAGTGTCAGCTGCGAGCAACAAGGCGGGGCGGCGCCTTCAGCACACCTCCGGGCAAGGTGAGTTGAGCACCCACCCGGGAGGGAGCGGGGAGACCCCACCAATGTGCGAGGCACGGGAACTTCAGCGCCCACCAATGAGGGAGGACGTTAGTGTCAGCTGCAAGCAACAAGGCGGGGCGGCGCCTTCAGCACACCTCCGGGCAAGGTGAGTTGAGCACCCACCCGGGAGGGAGCGGGGAGACCCCACCAATGTGCGAGGCACGGGAACTTCAGCACCCACCAATGAGGGAGGACGTTAGGGTCAGTTGCGAGCTACGAGGGGGTGAGGCGACTTGAGCACCCACCCAGGAGGGAGCGGGGAGACCCCACCAATGTGCGAGACACGGGAACTTCAGCGCCCACCAATGAGGGAGGACCTGAGGGTCAGTTGCGAGCAACGAGGGGGGGCGGCGCCTTCAGCACACCTCCGAGAGGGAGCGGGGAGACCCCACCAATGGGTGAGGCATGGGAACTTCAGCGCCCACCAATGAGGGAGGACCTGAGGGTCAGTTGCGAGCTACAAGGGGGTGAGGCGACTTGAGCACCCACCCAGGAGGGAGCGGGGAGACCCCACCAATTTGCGAGGCATGGGAACTTCAGCGCCCACCAATGACGGAGGACGTTAGGGTCAGTTGCGAGCAACGAGGGGGGGCGGTGCCTTCAGTACACCTCCGGGCAAGGCGAGTTGAGCACCCACCCGGGAGGAAGCAGGGAGACCCCACCAATTTGCGAGGCATGGGAACTTCAGCGCCCACCAATGAGGGAGGACGTTAGGGTCAGTTGCGAGCAACGAGGTGGGGCGGCGCCTTCAGCACACCTCCGGGTGAGGTGAGTTGAGCACCCACCCGGGAGGGAGCGGGGAGACTCCAGCAATGTGCGAGGCACGGGAACTTCCGCGCCCACCAATGAGAGAGGACGTTAGGGTCAGTTGCAAGCAACGAGGTGGGGCGGCGCCTTCAGCACACCTCCGGGCGAGGCGAGTTGAGCACCCACCCGGGAGGGAGCGGGGAGACCCCAGCAATGTGAGAGGAACGGGAACTTCCGCGCCCACCAATGAGGGAGAACGTTAGGGTCAGTTGTGAGCAACGAGGGGGGGCAGCGCCTTCAGGACACCTCCGGGAATGTGCGGGGAGACCCCACCAATGTGCGAGGCACGAGAACTTCAGCGCCTACCAGTGAGGGAAGACGTTAGGGTCAGTTGCGAGCAACGAGGGGGGGCGAGGCGAATTTAACAACACCTCCAGGGGGGGAACGGAGAGACCCCACCACTGTGGGCAAGTGTTGGGGAGACCACACCATTGCGGGAGGCGTGGGAAACTTCAGCGACCACCAACGAGTTTTAGGCTTAGTGTCAGTTGCGAGCAATGAGGGGGCGGGGCCAGTTTAACAACACCTCCAGGGGGGAGCGGAGAGACCCCACCATTGTGGGAAAGTGTTGGGGAGACCACACCATTGCGGGAGGCGTGGGAAACTTCAGCGACCACCAACGAGTTTTAGGCTTAGTGTCAGTTGCGAGCAACGAGGGGGCAAGGCGAGTTTAACAACACCTCCGGGGGGAGCGGAGAGACCCCACCATTGTGGGAAAGTGTTGGGGAGACCACATCATTGCGGGAGGCGTGGGAAACTTCAGCGCCCACCAATGAGTTTTAGGCTTAATGTCAGTTGCGAGCAACGAGGGGGCGAGGTGAGTTTAACAACACTTCCGGGGGGGAGCGGAGAGACCCCACCATTGTGGGAAAGTGTTGGGGAGACCACACCATTGCGGGAGGCGTGGGAAACTTGAGCGCCCACAAACAAGTTTTAGGCTTAGGGTCAGTTGCGAGCAACGAGGGGGCGGGGCCAGTTTAAGAACACCTCTGGGGGGGAGTGGGGACACCCCACCATTGTGGGAAAGTGTTGCACCATTGTGGGAAAGTGTTGGGGAGACCACACCATTGTGGGAGGCGTGGGAAACTTCAGCGCCCACCAACGAGTTTTGGGCTTAGTGTCAGTTGCGAGCAACGAGGGGGCGGGGCCAGTTTAACAACACCTCCAGGGGGGGACCGGGGACACTCTACCATTGTGGGAAAGTGTTGGGGAGACCACACCATTGCGGGAGGCCTGGGAAACTTCACCGCCCACCAACGAGTGTGTTTGCCGCCGCTGTCTTGGGTTCTCCGGCCTGTGGTCACCTCCGCTGTCTTGGGTTCTCCGGGATGTGGTCGCCTCCGCTGTCCTGGATTCTCCGGGCTGTGGTCGCTTCCGCTGTCCTGGGTTCTCCAGGCTGTTGTCGCCTCCGCTGTCTTGGGTTCTCCGGGATGTGGTCGCCTCCGCTGTCCTGGATTCTCCGGGCTGTGGTCGCTTCCGCTGTCCTGGGTTCTCCAGGCTGTTGTCGCCTCCACTGTCTTGGGTTCTCCGGGCTGTGGTCGCCTCCGCTGTCTTGGGTTCTCCGTGCTGTGGTCGCCTCCGCTGTCTTGGGTTCTCCGTGCTGTGGTCGCCTCCGCTGTCTTGGGTTCTCTGAGCTCTGGTCGCCTCCACTGTCTTGGGTTCTCCGGGCTGTGGTTGCTTCCCCTGTCTTGGGTTCTCCGGGCTGTGGTCGCCTCCGCTGTCTTGGGTTCTCTGAACTCTTTCTCTCTGTCTTTCTCTCTGGCCTTTGTCTGTCTGTCCCCTTGAGCTCTGGTCGCCTCCACTGTTTACGGTTCTCTGAACTCTTTCTCTCTGTCTTTCTCTCTGAGCTTTGTCTGTCTGTCTCTTTGACCTCTGTCTGTCTGTCTCTTTGAGCTTTGTCTGTCTGTCTGTCTCTGATCTCTGTCTGTTTGTCTCTCTGAGCTCTGGTCGCTTCCGCTGTCTTGGGTTCTCCGGCCTGTGGTCACCTCCGCTGTCTTGGGTTCTCCGGGATGTGGTCGCCTCCGCTGTCCTGGATTCTCCGGGCTGTGGTCGCTTCCGCTGTCCTGGGTTCTCCAGGCTGTTGTCGCCTCCGCTGTCTTGGGTTCTCCGTGCTGTGGTCGCCTCCACTGTCTTGGGTTCTCCGGGCTCTGGTTGCTTCCACTGTCTTGGGTTCTCTGAACTCTTTCTCTCTGTCTTTCTCTCTGGCCTTTGTCTGTCTGTCCCCTTGAGCTCTGGTCGCCTCCACTGTTTTCGGTTCTCTGAACTCTTTCTCTCTGTCTTTCTCTCTGAGCTTTGTCTGTCTGTCTCTTTGACCTCTGTCTGTCTGTCTCTTTGAGCTTTGTCTGTCTGTCTGTCTCTGATCTCTGTCTGTTTGTCTCTCTGAGCTCTGGTCGCTTCCGCTGTCTTGGGTTCTCCGGGCTGTGGTCGCCTCCGCTGTCTTGGGTTCTGTGAACTCTGTCTGTCTTTCTCTCTGACCTTTGTCTGTCTGTCCCCTTGAGCTCTGGTCGCCTCCACTGTTTTGGGTTCTCTGAACTCTTTCTGTCTGTCTCTCTGAGCTTTGTCTGTCTGTCTGTTTCTTTGACTTCTGTCTGTCTATCTCTTTGAGCTTTGTCTGTCTGTCTGTCTCTGATCTCTGTCTGTTTGTCTCTCTGAGCTCTGGTCGCTTCCGCTGTCTTCCATTCTTTGTGCGAAGGTAAGCTAACAGTTCCCACCTGTTTCCAGTCTTTGCTAAACTAGGCTAACAGTTCTAACCTGTTTCCAGCCTTTGTGCAAAGCTAAGCTCACAGTTCCCACCGGTTTCCAGTCTTTGTGCTAAGCTAGGCTAACAGTCCTAACCTGTTTCCAGTCTTTGTGCTAAGCTAGGCTAACAGTTCCCACCTGTTTCCAGTATTTGTGCTAAGCTAGGCTGACAGTTCTAACCTGTTTCGTCTTTGTGCTAAGCTAGGCTAACAGTTCCACCTGTTTCCAGTCTTTGTGCTAAGCTAGGCTAGCAGTTCCAACCTGTTTCCAGTCTTTGATCTAAGCTAGGCTAACAGTTCAACCTGTTTCCAGTCTGTGTGGTAAGCTAGGCTAACATTTCTAACCTGTTTTGTCTTTCTGCTAACCTAGGCTAACAGTTCTAACCTGTTGTGTCTTTCTGCTAACCTAGGCTAACAGTTCTCACCTGTTGCCAGCCATTGTGCGAAGGTAAGCTACCAGTTCCACCTGTTTCCAGTCTTTGCAAAACTAGGCTAACAGTTCTAACCTGATTCCAGTCTTTGTGCTAAGCTAGGCGAACAGTTCCACCTGTTTGCAGTCTTTGCGAAACTAGGCTAACAGTTCTAACCTGTTTCCAGTCTTTGTGCTAAGCTAGGCTAACAGTTCCACCTGTTTCCAGTCTGTGTGGTAAGCTAGGCTAACAGTTCCACCTGTTTCCAGTCTTTGCTAAACTAGGCTAACAGTTCTAACCTGTTTCCAGTCTTTGTGCTAAGCTAGGCTAACAGTTCCACCTGTTTCCAGTCTGTGTGGTAAGCTAGGCTAAGTGTTCCACCTGTTTCCAGTCTTTGCTAAACTAGGCTAACAGTTCTAACCTGTTTACAGTCTTTGTGCTAAGCTAAGCTAACTGTTCCCACCTGTTTCTAGTCTTTGTGCTAAGCTAGGCTAACAGTTCCACCTGTTTCCAGTCTGTGTGCTAAGCTAGGCTAACAGTTCTAACCTGCTATCAGTCTTTCTGCTAAGCTAGGCTAACAGTTCCCACCTGATTCCCGTCTTTGTGCTAAGCAAGGCTAACAGTTCTAACCTGTTTTGTCTTTCTGCTAACCTAGGCTAACAGTTCTAACCTTTTTCCAGTCTTTGTGCTAAGCTAAGCTACCTTGGAGACTATTTGTGAGTAAAACGTGTACATAAGCACAAATAGAAATGTCATGTTAGAAGTTTCTGTTATAATTTGTCAAGTAGTTGAAATATGTCATACAGTGTTGTTAGAAAGCCCTCATATTTTGATCATGATGTTGTATGGGTTTTGTTATAGTTGATTTTCCTCCGTTGTTGAGCGATTCAGATGTTTGTGTTTCTTTACGTAATGTCCTTGAACGCACCTCGTGTGTGACGTAGCTTTTCTCCATCTGCAGCACAGTTGTTAGGTAGTTCTCTCCTGTGCACATGTCTGAACTGGATGCATGTTGCATTTTTTCTTCTTTAACCTGCTGTGTGTAAATGATGAAGGTGAGTGTTCATGTGTTCCACCAGTAGAGCATGATTATGTACCGTTTAGTGTTACTTGTTGATCGTTTAGCGACACTTTACACGACAGACGTTAGCTTAGCAATTAGCCCACCATGTTGTCTGTCCGAGTGGGTTTGGCTACATTGCTACCGTCATGTGATTGAAATGCTGAGCCATGCATAATATTTTGCCCTTCGTTATTGTGTTTATGTGCATTTGTGTTACTGTTTCGTAGTATAATTATTATTGTGGTTACATTTATGCTGAATGTCTTACTGATTCAGTATTCCTGCTTGTGATGTTTCAGAACCACAGCTAGCCACAGTTATGCACAAGTAGCCACAGTTGTCTACAGTGCAGCACAGAGTTATCTGCAACAACAATAAACATCATTAACCTGGAAAGTCTGGCTGCCGTGTTCTTTAACGGGGACACCTTCATACCTTGTGCCACTCTGAAAATACCTACCTGGAGAACCCTCACTCCTTTGTAAGTGTAGAGTTATATGTCGGTGAACGGTTTCTGTCGGGTTCGGTACATGTCTAATACGTACTGTGTTCATGAATATATCAGTGCTTGTATACTTTTTTTTTTGTCTGCATTTGTTCTCATTGTTTGACTCCACAAAAGAGGAGTCAACATTGTATGAGATTGATGCATATTTTAGTCTTGCAGCCAAATATTTTAATATTTAGTGCATGTATGTGACCATCACCGGCCCTCCCTGAAAGCTAAGCAGACATTCGTTATTAGAATTCCCTATTATAAGCCAGGGAGGGCAGTGCTACACCTCAGTGATGTGCAGGGAAACAAAGACTGGACAGGACGAACAGGACGAACGGGGATAGAAATTAACAGGCGGTGCTATTGCAATTAAAGATTGTAAGGTGGTGTGTTATTCCCAACTCTAACTGTCCATCCAAAAAAAAAAATTGAAAAAAGAAAAGAAAACCAAACCAGCACAAAAGAAAAAGAGATTCAATAAATAAATAATTAAACAAACGGTACTGAGCACCATAATTGTGGATGTCTTGATAGTATAGAATAGAATAGAATAGAATAGGCCAGAAGAGGATACCAGTGCAAGAGAGAATGAGTTTAGGGTAGAGATTCTGGAGAGATTCTCAGCACATTCTGGCGGGTCCCATCATTCGCTGAAATGGGCCTCGGCAGTAGCTGGCGAGACTTGATCAAACATGCAAGTGTGAAGGACCCCGAAGCCCAGAACAGCAATCACGGCAAGGCAGGGCCAAGCCAACAGGGCGCCCCTCCCCCCGGGTTGTAGGAGCCACAGGGCGGCGCCCCCAGGGAGCCACCGGGGCCACCGTGAACGACGCGAACCCGGTGAACAAGAGGGAGCAGCTACCGACACCCCCAGCGCGCCAAGACCGACCCAGGCGGCCTGGGGCTCGAGGACCCACCCAAACCCCAACCCCGCCCACCCCAGTCCCCACCAAGCCCACCACCCCACCACCCGCTGCTGTAAAGATGGCCTCAGGGAGATCCCGATGCCGTATTCCTGCACGCGGCGTTCCCTCTACATCACTGAGGGCTGGAAATGCATCCGAGCTTTCCGATACTGCTGCGCCACTTACAGGGACCAGGTACTTGACACAGAGATTCCCACCACCCCACCAACCACAACTGCAGCTCCCACCACCTCCTCTCAACCCTGGACTGTCAGTCATACTTCCAGACGAGAGAAAATAACGCTCTCCCGATATAACTTTGGTGATTACTGCACCTCAGCTTTATCAACTGTGTATCCAGTTAGCTGCAAATGTTTAGTTAGCTGTTAGCTGGATATCCTGAAACTTTTTAACACAATGCTTTTAAATTTAGTGCTATGTTTATCATGTTCACCAGGTTTTAGCAGGCAAACCTTTGCTAACTAACCCTGCTCAACACATTAGTACAGTTGAGACTAACGATTGGCTTTTATCACAAACCAAAGTGTTGGATACATTAATGCCAAATACCAAGACTTTTCATTTAGAGCAAGTTTTGGAGCCCTGGTAGCATGTTGGAGTGATTCACATTCCTACCAGTGGCTTCAGACTTTTCCACTGATTCATAAATAGTGCCAGAAAATGCAACGTGTCAAGAAAGAAAAGAAGGAAGAATTCGTGCAAGTTAACACATAAAAATAATTCCCGAAATTAGCATTGCGAATGTATCAAGAAGGACGAAGCACACCCAAGACGTCTGTTGGACCTCAGGGGCAGACTTACACATAGAGAGTTTTGGTGAGAAAAATTCTGTACCTAACTTGAATTTTCTTCTCGTAGACCTCGTAGACCCACCCCCACATATGGACGTATTCAAATAGATTGGGGACGTACACTTTTGTTGTCATCTTTTGTTGTTTGTCTCACGTTTTTGTCGTTCTGTTTCTCGTTTTTGTCGTTTTGTGTTTCCTTTTTGCCTCATTTGTGTTTTTTGTCTTATTTTTGTCAGTTTGTGTTTTGCTTTATTCATTGTTTTTGTGTATCGTTTCTGTCGCTTTCTGTTTTTTGTCTCGCTTGTGTTGTTAGTCTAATTTTTGTTGCTTTGTTTCTTTCTTTTTTGTCTTATTTTGGTTGTTTGTCCATTTTTTGTTGCTTTGTAACTTGTTTGTCCAAATTTTTGTCCCTTTTTTGTTGTCTGTGTCATTATGTTGTCATCATGTTTCCATCCTCTGCAGGAACGCAGACAGTTCATAGTGGCAAGCCTGAACTGGAGTCAGTTGTGCCAAACTCTGTTCCAGAGACACTCATCAATGTCAGAGATGTCAGAGGTAGGTTACCTCTCCGTCAGTGACCAACAGCCGATAAGGATTAAAAATTAACTTCAGTGATATGACTGATTCGTAATTCCTCTTCCTTTCTTTCCAGGCAGTGTGTGTTGGCAGACAGCATTGATAACTCAATCAGCGAGGACTCTGGTGTCTCTGATCCGAATGCCTGGTGGCTGCGTGGAGCAGAACTTGGCCTCCATCACTCTGCCACTCATTTCCACCTTGTACGTGGACCGAAGCAACAGCTGGGAGAGTGTAGGAGTACAACGCAAGGCTGAGGCTATCCGATACATCAGGAGAGGTGAAACAGAGAGAGAACACATGAATAAGTGGATTTGTTACAAGTCAAGCAGGATATCTACTAGAAAATGAAATTAATAAAATAGGTAAACTGGATGGGCATAAATAAATGTATTAATTTTGTGGTGTATGTGGAAAAAAGGATGGATGGATTGTTGGATACATAGCTGAACAAAGGGTTAGCTGATGGATGGATGGATGGATGGATGATGGATTGATGGACGGACGGACGGACGGACGGGTGGGTGGGTGGACGGATGATAATCAGTTTATTTCAAAGATGAACTATAGCCTCTTCGGTAGTTAGACGGTTTGTTAGCTAACTGGACAGAAAGATGGATGATTTTGGAACAAATTATTTTTTTACAGTGCAAGTCAAACTTTCTCAATCCTTGTATATTTTCTTTGAATTCTTTTGTGTTGTTTTCAGGCTATGAGAACCAGCTGACATACAGAAGGAGCGGTGGCTCCTGTGTCTGTACGGCGGATACGTGGCCCAGGAGCAAGCACATGGTACTACCTAAATATTACATTTTCCGTTTCTAATTAACTCTCTCAACTCACGAGCTAAGAGTATTTCAGTTTCATTGGTGACATTGAATTTGTTTTTTTTCAGAACCCAAGAGTTGGGTTTATCCAATAATGTGGATTTTAAGGTACACTGGACAAAAAAAAAAAAAAAAGAGTAAATACGTCCATGCATAAAATGAACTACTGGAGAAAACTAATTTAAACCACTTTGTCTGATAAACAGTGTACGTTAGATCATAGGTGAGTGACTAAATGTTGGCTAATCTGAGGCTACTGCAATGTCAGGATCACAGCGTACGTGGTGAAGGTGTTCTCTATGGCTCACTCCATCATCGGCATCAACGAGCAACAAGTGTGTGACCCTCTGCTCTACCTGGTGAAGAATAAATTCCGGCATAGAGAGAAAATCTACGTAGAAGACAACCCCGTTTACAGCACGACCATGACTGTAAGACACTTACGCACGCACTCTAAATACACCACGTTTAGCTCTAGTCCTTGCTTCTTTTCCCATGTAAATTATTGGAATTCATTGTTTTCCAATGCTCTGTACCTTTTGTATTCAAGGGCCATAAACGTTATGTTAAATAGTAAAAACAGAAACAGCTGTGACATCTGAGGCCTTTTTGTTGCTTGATGACTTGATAGTCACTTAATCTTAAGCTACCCCCCCCTTTTTTTTTTAAACAAATGATGCTTAAGATTATAAACTATACAAGCAATAACCCTATAAACAATAACAAGATCACACTGGTCACATATCTTTTGAGTAAAGAGGCCTGTCTTTAAATCAGTGTCTGTTGATGTTAATGTGGAGTTTGCATGTTGTCTCGGTGTTTAACCAGATGCTGCAGCACTCTCCCACACTGCAAAGACATGCAGGTCATGGTAACGGACCTCTTAATAGTCTGAATGCAACGTGAATGTGAACATGAATTGTTGTTTGTCTACTATATGAATGATGGGCAACCTGTGCAGGGTGAGCACCACCTCTCCTCCATTTTCAGCTGGGACAGGCTCCAGCCAGACACAGGCGTAAAAACTCAATTCTTCTTTAAAATGCACATTTTCATTTAAAGGTTGAATAAGGAAATCAGGTATTATCAGGTAAAATAATTGGAAAATATATTTTTTGTCATCTTTTTTAAAAAAGAACTTTAAGCAAAGTTTACTTTAATTCAATGTGTTGAAACTTGTTCCTTTGTGTGAGTCAAGGATCACACATGTTGCAAAACGTCACACTTTATTGACTGAACACTTAGCTAAAAGATAGCTTGCAGAGATGACATCCTGGCCACATGACAACAACAACCCGCGCACAGCATAGTGTGTATATGTGATTGGCTGAGCTGCAACAGACGTCAGAGACATAAGTACGGTGGCTCATCGCAAACAAACTTAACAGTCATTTAGTCAAATGATCTACACAATGCAACACCATCAGAATCTATAATTACTCTGCTGACTGACTGGAGTCGATACAGAACAGGTGTTTGGAGTTCACTTTAAAAGGCATCATGAGAAACATAAAACATTACAAGCTGAGGCTGACATGCAAAAAGTAGGCTGAGGAGTAAATATATAAAAATCATGGGATTCACAACTTATAACCAACTTGATGTGATGTCTAAAAGCTTTCCAGAGTTTATTAAAAGCCTCTTTTTGCTATCCGTGTCTCCAGGGTGGTCTCTGTGGTGACGACCCAGAGACAACTCTGACCGCCTTTGTCCACATCGGTCCCACGTTTGTCCTCATTGCGCTCAAGCAGGCAGGGATCCACTGCAGCAGTCCAGGTGTAAATGTGGAGGTAATTATGGAAATCAGCATTATTGTTAGTATAGCAGTTGTCTTTAGTCTTCTGTGCATTATTATTTTTATAATGAGAAGTGATTGTATCAAAGCTATCATCTACCCGTCTGCTGTAGGAAGCCATCCGTTCAACATCAGCCTACTTGAAGAGAGCTCTGACGAAGCCTGGGAGGAGACCATACACGGTGGCCATGGCCTCTTCTGCCCTGGCTTTGGACGGCTTGCCCACCACTCTTCATGAACTTTTACTCAGAGCTGCAGCTCCAGGTATGCCTTGTTTCATTTGTCCCCCAAAAAACCCCCCCAAAAAAACAGAACTTTGAGTTTTCACATTTTATTTTCTGGAGAGAACTAAATCCTTCCTCCAAAGTCCTTAAAATGAAATTCATCTTTTCATCTGAGTCTTCGCAGAAATGGAATCTTGTGTTATTTTTCCCCAACATGTCAAATTATCCCTTCAAGTTGCTTCAATTCTTTATTCAGTGGTTTTTAAACTGCATTTTTTCCCTGGTGCAATTAGTTTATTGAGGGCTGCACAGTGGCGTAGTGGTTAGCACTTTCGCCTTGCAACGAGAAGATCCCTGGTTCGCGTCCCAGCTTTCCCGGGATCTTTCTGCATGGAGTTTGCATGTTCTCCCTGTGCATGCGTGGGTTTTCTCCGGGTACTCCGGCTTCCTCCCACAGTCCAAAAACATGCTGAGGTTAATTGATCATTCTAAATTGCCCGTAGGTGTGAATGTGAGAGTGATTGTTTGTCTCTATATGTAGCCCTGCGACAGACTGGCGACCTGTCTAGGGTGTCCCCTGCCTTCGCCCGAGTCAGCTGGGATAGGCTCCACCCCCCCTCCCCGCGACCCTAGTGAGGATTAAGCGGTGTATAGATAATGGATGGATGGAATTAGTTTATTGAATTCAAATGTCAGATCTCACTATTGTTGAAGTCTGGTGCACAAGAATTAACAGAGGAATTTGATAAATTATTTCATAATGCATTTGCCGCTGCACAAGGTTCAGGGTTTGGATCAGGCAGGTTAGTGACAATTACTGATGCTGTCTCTTTCAGATGTGCACTCTGTCTGTCTAGAACTGAACTAGCATCCTGCTCATTTGTCTGTAAAAGTCACAGTGGCTTAGTCAGGAGTACCAATGGCCCTTTAGCAGTTCCATGTCATCACTTCCAACGTGACACAAGTCAAAAGGCATTAACAAAAGAGCATGCACATGATGCATACTTTGTGTGAAGCTATGTAGGGAAGACTTTTCCACTATTCAGGGCCAATAATGCTCCAAAAATATTACAGAGAGCACTAAAGACACAGTTTCCTTCCAAGGTGTCAAAAAGATGTTGTAGTTCATTTTGCTCTACAGTGTTAGGGTTACAGTTTGTGGGAGTCTTTCCTCTGAATTTGTTAAATTTCCTGCAACATAAGGAGTTTCTCCAAATCGAGAAAGCTGCGCACATTAACGCATGAGGCACAACAGCAGGCACTTCATTAATTATACTTTTAATCATAAATTATCCTGACATGGAAACTGGTTGGATCAGGATCTAATGTAAATCACACTGTGTATTTTTCTTCACCTCAGATAGTTTGATGTGTTTTCCATCTTTTAATTTTTTCTCTCTTTTCTTACGTACTATAGACTCTCCTGACATGCACCATCGTGCCTGTGACACACTCACCGCATGGATCGAGGCTATGTTGTTGAAGGATGGGGGCCACGTGGAACAGCAGCAGCATCAGCAGCAGGAGCAGCAGGCCGGTCGAAGCACACAGCAGGTGAGGGCTCACGTCATTGGGTTCAACGACGTGTCGTCCGAGTCCCACGTTTGGCTCCAGAGCTCCGGGGACAGTGTATACATCGGGCTGCTCTACCTGTCCGACGGGCAGCTCCACATCCCGGCCGTCGTCACCACAGCCGTGTGGCAGCGTCTCCAGGACCAGGAGGACTGCGAGTGCTTCGCCGGCCTGCTAAACTCCATTGTGTGCATCCAGGACTACCGGCTGCTGTTCCACGTGGCCCCGGAGGAGACCCGGTGGAGGTTTTTCCTGCGCGTCGGGCAGCTGGCTACGGTCGTCCCCGCTGCCGCCTGCGGGCCGTTGCATGGCACACCGCCCTGTTGCTGCAACACTTTAGACTCGGTAAAGTTAAAGGTGGGCCTCGTGGCCTAACCCCTAACCCCAGTGTCTGTGTCGGCTGGGAGGAAGCGACTGAGCGAGCGGCGGCCTCGTCGTCCACACTGACCGCTGCTGTGGATACAAAATGTCTGTGGTCAATGCATGAACCCTGATCCGGTGATCACAAAAAACCAAAACAACAACAAACAACAAAACAGAAAAAAAAAAAGTTTTCATGATTGTGCCTTTCACAGTTGTTTGTTGTCTGTAGTATGTTTAATTACAGAACAAACATTTTGGGACATGTTTCAGATAAAGCATATAATGAATTAATGGAGAACATATACCTGGCAGTTTTATAATAAACCCCATGACAATTGTTAACTTCAGGCCCAATTTGCTGCATTACTGTGTTTTCTAATTGTCTGAAAACAAATACCTCTGGATTTTAGACTGTTTTTCAGAACGACCAAACACGAGTTTAGATGTCATCTTGGATTTTCAGAACTTACATTCACATTTTTTTATTATTTTTTTTTTTTTGCCATTTCAGCTGTGCTTGAGCCGTTCCTCTTCTGTAATCCCAGTGCACTGTGTGTTATCTGTGATATTTTTGTTCCTTTTTTTCCCTTTACTGACATATTAAAGGGAGAAAATACAAAAATACAAATGGACGATTATTATTATTATTATTATTATTATTATTATTATTATTACTAAAAAAAAAGACTGAACTGAATTGAAGTGAAAGACACTATTTCCCCAGTTGAATTGGCAGGCACCTGTTTAATAAATAAAGTGCAACTTCTTCTGTCACACTACATGAATTGCATTAGCGTTATAGTGTTTTGTCTCTACCTGACCGCTGTGTGTGGATACAAAAATGTCTGTTGTCAATGCTTGAACCCTAATACGGTGATAATAATTTAAAAGAAAAACAAAATGTTTCCATGATTGTGCCTGTTACAGTTGTTTGTTACTAGAAAACTAGAAATTGACCTGTCATCGTTTGTGCATAACACGTTGCCTGCCGCATGCACTGATTTAAAAAACAATAAAAAATTTACTCCAATTGTGCCTGTTATGCTTACATGTACTTTTTACTCCAATTGTGCCTGTTCTAACCCCCCATTTATGCAATTTTTCATCACACTTTCTGCTTTACTCGTCAATTTTTGTCATTCCAATATGACATATCACATTTTCTGCTTTCATCATTTCATTTAGTCTTAGTTTTACTTGGATTAAAAAAGAAATGTGCTTTTTATTCGTGACTGTGCCACTTGCAGTAACATTACATATTTACCTGCACCATTCGCATTCGACTGTTGATATATGTTATTTGACTGCATTGTTGTTGTTGTTGTTATTATTATTATTATTATTATTATTGTCCTTATTGTAGGGTTCAACGGCATCCAACGGCGTGTCTTCCAGCACACACAACGTTCCGTGGTGGTATTTTAGCAGGGCAAGTTACCACAGAAATGACACTATGGGGAGCTACTTGGCTTGAGTATGACGTCAGCAGCCAGTCGACATTCCCAGCATGCCTTGCTGCTCGCAGGGTCCACTGCTGTGTCTCGGCCGTACTGTCGACTACTAATCGAGGCTGCAGCTGTGTGTGGTGGTGAGTAAGGAAAATGCAGTGCGCCATCTGTTGTTGGTGTTTGGGGAAAAAGGGGGAGGTAAAAAAAAAAAAAAAAAAAGGTTAGGGTTAGCCGTCGCTAACTAGCTAGCTAGCTAGCCATCCATCCGCGATGCTAATTGACCGTGTATAATGGGAAACGCTATAGCCCTACGCTAAGAGCGTTAGCATTTGGGCCCGCGGGAAGATGTACTTGGCTAAACAGCCCAGCGACACTCACGGCAGCGGAGTAGCTAAACTCGGCCAAGGCTGCAATTGAGATTCGTCGGTGTTTGGGGAAGGGGAAGCTGTTTACGACTCGAAAAATCAACAGTTGTCTGGCGCCAGCCGAGATACTAGCGGATGTAGTGTGAACATCACAGAGACCTGTGCTAATAGCATTAGCATTCTGATGATTTTCCCGTGATTCCTTGCAGTGTCTGCCGCCATTTTGCTGCCGCTGCTACGGAGGCCTTCGCTGTGCCACACAGACTGTTCAGAAAGACTGACTGACGACCGTTTAAGCGGAGCTAACCGCGATCTTTCTGTCCACGACCGACGCTGGGCTTCGTTGGTGAGTAAAGGAAAATGTTTGTCAGTCGGGGGAAGAACAGCAACAGCCACAACAACAAGAAGAACAGAAAAACGCTTCGCGCTAGCTAGGTAGCTAGCCGCGATGCTAGCTGCCCGTGTATAATGGGAAACGCAAATAGCGTTAGCATTTGGCTCGCCAGAAAATGAGCTTACTAAACAGCCAGGCGACACTCGCAGCATCCCTAACACTTAAGAGTAGTCAGCTCGACTCGACCGAGGCTGCAGCAGTTGTGCGATTCGTTGCTGTCTTTTTGGAAATCTGTTTACCAGTGAAGTGGGTGAGAAGAAAGCAAAGGTGTCGCGTCAGCCAGCCAGCCAGCCGGCAATGCTAACGGACGTCATGGGACGTCATTTTCTAGTAACTCCTCTTGCTCTTCCTCTCGCCGGACCTCCTTCAGCTCCTCTTCTCACGGGCCTCCTCCTCGTCCTCTCACCGGTCCTCACCCACCATGGTGTGTGCAGATGTCGCCTGTGTGTATGTGTCGGGGGTGGGTTGGGGCTAACCCTATAACATTCCAATTAAAATACTGCAAAATACAAGGCTTCATCCCCTGGTTGGGGGAAAAAAGGGTAAATAAATAATTAAAATCAATAAATAAAATCAATAAATATAAATAAATAAATAAATAAAAAATCTGTATATTGTTCTGTATATGTGCATGTTCTCATCATGCTTTCCTTGAGTAAAAGATTGAAAATCATCAGAAAATGCTACAAAACCATCACAAAACAATATAAAATTTTAAATAATTTTCGGATTAATTTCAAACATTTATTATTGTTTTATTTTTAGAATTCAACTTTGGATCTGTTTCTGGAGGTTTCATCCACTGGCTGACTCTAGATCTGATTTCGTTATGCAGATGTCAGATAATGAAGTGTGAAGGTGCTGATCTCTCTTTGTTTTCAGTCTGCCTGCCTGCCTGCATGCCTGCTGTAGAATCCACTGGGACTTCAAAATAACATCCAAGGTTATTTTGTAAAAACAAAAGCAGGATATGTTATAAAAATAAAAGCATGTTATCTTGTAAGAACAAAAGCAGGATATGTTATAAAAATAAAAGCATGTTATCTTGTAAAAACAAAAGCAGGATGTGCTATAAAAACAAAAGCATGTCATAAAGTCCCCGTGTTCAGCCTCTAGAAAGTTGTCTCTGTGATCGTGCAAGCAAATGCACCGAAATACATCATTCTAAATGCGAGTTTTACAAATTCAACTGTTGATTCTTACAGCAGTCTGCAGATGTAGAGAAAAACGTTTCCTTAAACCAGTCAGTAGACGTTGGGTTAGGACAGACATACATTTCTGTCAGGTGTTTTACGTTTTCCCTTTTCAAATGATATAAAATGGCTGAAAACACTAGTACACATTTAATCGGTGTGTGTTCGCAGGTTAGGGTTTAGCTTCTGGAGGCTTTGTGCTGTAGTTTAATATTGTGTGGGAAGATTTTAAGTCGGTTAATGGAGATGTTTGGTTCAGTCAATGTTGTCAGTCACTGTGTGATGAAAACATCCACCACAGCCAGAATGCTTATCTCATGTTATTGTCTTTCTATGCACAGACAGACACAGGAACTCTTGATGCAGTGTGCCAGCCAAAAGAAGCTCGACACCAGTCTGAAAGGGAAGTTCCACAGTTTCTATGAAGGAGGAGTTGCTGAAGCGGGAAAGCCAACACCTAACTTCTGAATGACTCAGTCTACACAGAGCTGTACATCACAGGTTAGGTTGGGGGTACTTAACATAGGCCTGACCCACCTCAAGGGACCGAGACATCCAACTCTTCAAGCCTATCCGGGCAGGTTGTAGTAACCTAACGGTGACAACAAGCAACCTGTTAACCTATGTAGGCGGTAAGTATGCGGCCCTCCTGGGTTCCGACTCTAAGAACAGCACGCAGGATGTGGTGGTCCAGGGCATCAGGACCTCAATCGTTGCCCAGTCTTCTAGAAGGCTTAGCCTCACCCACTCAACAGCCCATTCTGCACCACACATGCTGAATTGAATCTGCCAAAAAACCCAATTGGACTCTTTCAAATTGACCCGACCCCCTAACATTCTCATCCCCTGGCCCGACGTAGGGGACCAGGCCGTGGATGCACCAGGACCTAGGACCATTATCCGACCTCTTTTCTCTCACTCCCTCTACCTTAAACCCTAGGACAAAAAGACTTTTACATATTCGGCCTTTATGACTCACCTCTAAAAAAAAAAACCAAAACCTGTAATAACAACTGACTTAGAACAGCTCAAAACACTTACCTGGAAAACAATGACACTTGGGTAGAATATAGAATAAATAGATTTACTTACCTTAAAACAATCCTTCATAGTCACCTGTAACAAACCACAAATGTACCTACCTGACTCACCTGACTACAAGACTGACCATCTCAAAACAGACCTTAGACCCAAGAACGAATCAAATAAAATCTACTTATTTTCTTTTAAATAAATAAATAAATAAAAATAAAAAGACTTGCAATTGACGACAGGACGCACTCCGAGACCTGATCAGTCTCAGCGGGGCCTCCCTTGGGGGAGAGTGTCTAGTGATAATGGCCGAAACACTCGTTGACCCCGAGGTCCACTACTGATATGATGTGTCCTGAAATTAATAAAACATTTAGGCCTAGATTACCTTACAACCCAGAGACCCTCAAACACTGAATCAATATAGGCGGTCTCTTTAATAGGTAACACAGGACCTAACTACAGGCTTTTAGACCCACCAAGACTGGGACCATTAGCCACTTGACTAGACTTAGCCTGACTTCTGACCCTACACCTAACCCTGACCTCTGACCCCATCCCCTGACCCTAACCTCAACCCCCTCCCCTCACCTCTTGACCTCTAACCCTAACTCCTTGACCTCTGACCCTAGAACCTTCAAAACCTGAACCACCAATTTGGACTAATGTAGGGCCGCTTTTGGAGTCTGGACTGATATAGGATGGCAGGTGCTCACTCGGTGAGCACCAAGCTTTTGGGCTGTTTGTCATTCTATCCAATCACGGTCTGGGGACAGGTCTCGTACCGGGGGCAATGCCTGAGCTTGGCTCGGCACTACAAATGCCCTTTCCCAGTCTTGTGTCTCCTAAGCAACCTCTACATCAAATACGCATACTCCGTTAACTCCCAAACGGGCTTGTTAACCAGACCAAACCCGTAACCCAAATTAAAATATCATGCAAAATGCCTCAAAACCTGCTCAAAAACAATAAAAACTGACTCTGAAATGACTCAAATGCTCGAAATTTGTCCAAATCAAGTTACAATATTATTGGTGACACTGCAGTGTATAAAAATCAAGTATTTGAATATTTGTGCAGTGTCTCTCTTCACTGTTGCAGTGGTTTTGCTATTTGCAGAGAGTCCCTGTTCACTCGTTGCACAGCCAGCTGCGCATAGACATCAGTGTTATTTCTGCAGCTGGAAAGACTGCGACTTTTGATAAAACTGGCCTTGTAGCACATTGTGTAGCTTACAACAATGGGAAAGAGGCATTGTTTATGTTATTGCAACATATATCTCATGAGTTATGGATGCCGGAAGTCCAAATCTGTGAATATCTTGCCAACTTTACCTAACTGTTTTATTTGCCCACTAGGTGCCACAGCCGTATGTTTCTGTTTTTAGTACTGTTTCTGGTGCTGTTTCTCATATTTCTACTAATGTGTTGCGCCATAGTTTTTTGTAAAACACATTTCATTGTATAAATTCTATTAGATGTAAATAACTTGGGAAACAAAGAACCCCCACAAATCTAATTTGAAGTATTGGTTTCTGATTTGACCCGGCTTCAAATCTAATGTTAGATTCAGTGTTAAATCCACAAAGAGAGAGACTTTTGGTGACTTTTCAGAGCGTATTTTAACATAAACTCAGACTTTTGATGACTTTTCTGTTTGTATTTTAACATAAACTGAGACTTTTGGTGACTTTTCTGTTTGCATTTTAACATAATCTCAGACTTTTGCTGACTTTTCTGTTTGTATTTCAACATAAACTCAGACTTTTGATGACTTTTCTGTTCATATTTTAACGTAAACTGAGACTTTTGGTGAGTTTTCTGTTTGCATTTTAACAAACTCAGACTTTTAATGACTTTTCAGAGCGTATTTTAACATAAACTCAGACTTTTATTGGCTTTTCAGAGCGTATTTTAACATTTGGAGCTCTAACTCAGACTTTCCTCTCTTCTCCAGCATTAAAACTTTGTCTGCAGAGAGAAAAGAACGACTCCATTTTTTGCCAGACTGGAGGATGTTGGAGGGAGTCTGTTAATCTCTCTGGACCTGACATTTGAAAACCTCCACCTCTCCTCACCCTCCCAGCCCACTGATGTGAGGAAATCCAGCTCTGAACAGACTGAACTTCTAAATCCCTCCTGGAAGCTTCACCCTGAACAGACAACTGCAACGCCGTGGTAACGGGCAGATTACAGGTAACAGGTGTAAACTGTTAGTAACGCTCAGAGTCACGTGATGCTGCTCTGTTTATGAAGCGAGGCAGATTTCAACAATTTTCAGATTTTACCCCAGGAATGGCAGTCCTTCTGCTCCATGTTCTGAGCCCAGGTCACACCTCCTGTTGTTTTTCTCCAAGTTCTACACCCGGATCATCTCTCCTGTCGTTGTTCTCCACGTTCTGAGCCCGGATCATCCCTCATGTGGTTCTCCTCCAGGTTCTGAGCCCAGGTGGCTCCTGCTGTCGTTCTCCTCCAGGTTCTCCTCCAGTTGTCTCTCTCTCTCTCTCTCTCTCCTGTGTGTTCCAGGGATGAGGGATTCACCCAGTCCAAAAATGTTTGCATTTCAACCTGATCATTTTCAAGTTTTTTTCACACTGAAATGAAGTGCATGACTCAGGTCACACTCCTGCATCCTTATGTGACATGTGATCTGAGTTGTCCTGAAAAAATAGATGTTATGGACTGTGATTGTTTTTCAAAAGGAAAAAGCAAAGGTGTGAAACAAAAATCAGTTTCCAGCAGCTGTTGGTGGTAAAGTCTCCAGTGCCCACCACAGCCAGAGAGAAAGGTCAGTGTAAATAAAGTTATTACCATTAATAATATATTGCATTGTTTTTCATCATCCTGTTTTAACAGTGTTGTTTACCTGGTACTCACGCAGTCATGAGCACATCAGGACTGATCCGATGTGATTGTAGAATGTCTGCATTTTATGTAGTTTACTAGTGTTTTCGTGCTACCTGTCAAAATCACTTTAAACCATTTAAATCATTTTAAATCACTTTAAACCACGTTGTCTTGAAAGGTGTAAACACTGTTTTATTGACTTTTAATACAATTAGCATTTCTATAGATTTTAAAATTAGCAATGTTTATAGTATTATACAGCAAGTTTTTTAGAGTTTATACTAACCGTTAACGTTCATGTTACTAACCTGTCTGATTTGCCTTTTTGTTATTTTTGTTTTTGTATGTAAGCTGCTGAATATTTTGAATTTCCCTCGGGATTAATAAAGCGTCTGTCGGTCGAGTCGTCGGATCCTCTTAATCCTCATCAGGGTCATGGGGGGCTGGAGTCTATCCCAGCTGACTGAGGGTGAAGGCAGGGGACACCTGGACAGGTAACAGTCTATCACAGGTTCACCTGGACAGGTAACTGTATCACAGGGCTACACATAGAGACAAACATTCACACCTATGGACAGTTTAGAATCGCCAATTGACCTCAGCATGTTTCTGGACTGTGAGAGAACCTGGAGGAAACCCACGCATGTACAGGAGAACATGGAGACTCCATGCAGGAAGATCCCAGGAAGGCTGGGACACAAACGAGGATCTTCTAGCTGTGAGGCGACGGAGCTAACCACCAAGCTACTGTGCAGCCTGCTGCTACTATTGTTTTTTTTATTGTCTAATATTCAGATTATTGTCCTGATGAGTCAGAAAATTGGTTAAAAAAAAATATGGGATGCCAGATTGAACAGGCCAAAAACCTGAATATATTGAATTTGTAATAGTAACAACAACAACCTGGTTGTGTCACATTTCTGTGCGTTACAAAATGTGTTAGATGGGAAATAATAAGAATTACTATGATGTCAAAAACGTACAGAGGAAGGAGAAAATGAGATTGAAAACCTAAATGCAGGATCTAAAGTCATAAAGTGGACATAAATGCTTTCTTACAGTGACATAAAAAACTGAAAATACACACATTTGACTTTTTTCTTAAAAAGTGATGCATTAGATGAAATAATTGTCAGAATAATTCAAACCCAATTTGCTGTTGCTGTCAGCTGTTTTGTGTAGGTATTATGTTTGAAAATGAGTTAGAAGACCAAATGCAGTTGTCTTTTGTGCTTTTTTTAAATTGATTTTTATTTCTAAAAATGTAATTCTCAGTACCTCAGCTAAAATGCTGTGCAATTATGTCTCACTGGGGCATTCAACAGACTCACTGTCAAAACAACCACTTGTGATTTCTGCTGTTAAAGTTTTGCAGAGGTTTTAGCTAAGTGTGTGTACATGTGTAATTGTGGTGCATAACCTTTCATGCTTCTGTTTAAATTGCTTGAAGCGGACCAGCGGTCATCAAGCTTTCTATATCAGCAGAACGATGGTGCCGCCGCTGTTTGCTAACATGGTTCACTTTGTGTGTCTCTGCAGGGAGAGGTGGTCCACTGGCTGGCCTGTTGGCTGGACGCAGCCTGCAGGAAGGGCTCCACTCCCACAGTGGGTAAAGGACTGATGGAGGGAGGATCCTTCAGTCGTCCAAACTCAGGTCAGACGCTGGCGCCTCTGCAGGACAATAATCCAATAAAACCTGGCTCTGAATACGGTCCAATGCAGAAAAACACTCAACTATTTTAAATAACTACCGTAATTTCCGGACTATAAGCCGCTACTTTTTTTCTCACGCTTTGAACCCTGCGGCTTATACAACGATGCGGCTAATGTATAGATTTTTACATGCGAGCTTCATGCCATCAATACATTTAGCCTCGTCACATCAGACCAATAAAATTACCGAACAGGTCACAGTGGACCAATGAAACTGTTCGAATTAAATCAAACACACACACACTAAATTCTTCAAATCAGTCATTTTGTGCTTCATGCACACACCCTCATCATGGAAAACACACAAAGAAATGCATATGATGCAGCTGTTGCAGGCCGAGTCTGCTCTCCTTTACCCTCGGCAGGTTGCGGTGTGTGAGTGTGACGTGAGGAGGAGCGCTGCAGGTGTGTGTGTGTGTTGCAGAGATGAGTGTGGAAGCGGAGGCATAGTGAGATGCACCATGATGATATAGCCAGTTATACAGGACAAGAGTGGGAAGCCAGTGCACGTGGACAGTTGCTGTGGGTTCAATAAAGTGCCTCATTCTCCCCCTGAAAAGTTTGTCCGGACTTGTATCTGGCGGCTACCATTAACGAGCCCCGCTAAGCTAAGCGGGCTAGCGCTACCCGAGGCTGTCCAACCGCTAAGCTAAGCGGGCTAGCGCTACCCGAGGCTGTCCAACCGCTAAGCTAAGCGGGCTAGCGCTACCCGAGGCTGCCCAACCGCTAAGCTAAGCGGGCTAGCGCTACCCGAGGCTGCCCAACCGCGGTTCGGCGGCCGGCAGAATCGGGTCGGAAACACAGTTTTTAAGTTAAAGGCAACCGATCTGCCTGTCGAAGAAGGAAATAGAGCGTAAGCTTGATATCAATGAATCAATGGTGAGACGTTGGAGTCGGCCGCGTGAACTGACTCAATGCGTTTTACTGCGATGTTACAGGCACTGTTCGGAAAAAGCATACTTTAATTAAAAGTTTAAAAAAAAAAAAATCTTCCTGTGTAAATATCTCATGTTACTACGTGGACACCTGCGGCTTATAGTCAGGTGCGGCTTGTATATGTACAAAACTTTTTTTCTTTTTAAATTTAGTGGGTGAGGCTTATATTCCGGTGCGCTCAATAGTCCGGAAATTACGGTAATGGATTCTGGTTAAATGTCTTTTATTCTTTTAAAGCTGTGTAATCCTTCAAACTACTGGGTCATGAACTACGTGTTTGCAAACTCAGGCTTTGCCAAAGTGAGTTGAAAAATGTCAGCAGTTGTTCAGTGAGTTATTTTAAACAGGAGCCAGTGAACAAGCACAGTAGATCTGTTTTTATATCTCCTCTTTGTCTGTCACAGAGCTACCTCAGGTTATACACATTTCTCAGAGAGCCCATAGTGTATACTTTTAGAGGTTACGAATTGATTTTGTGGGTCGAGTAGAATGTTTACAAGTATTCATTTTCAAACAACACATTATTTTAACATGAGTATTGGGATGTAGCAGCAGCAGCAGAAGAAGCTGCTCATTCTTTGTTTGAGGCCAAACCAGCCACCAGGCAGGCGTTTTGTGTTACAGGGTGATGTAGATCAGTAACAGAAGAAATAACTGCACTCTGAATGAGATATTGTGGTATGATGATAACAACAGAGCAGCCCCTTATTCATATGATTTCTGAAAACAGAAATATGTGAACTGGTGATCCCAACACAAGAATGATCCAGGATTAGAAAACGAATGCGTTTAACCTGCTGTCTTTAGATGCTCTGCCAAGGTGGTTGTTGAGTTGTGATATTAAAAAGTTTTTTGCAAAGTGCATCTTCGATTTTAACAAAAATGCAACCACACCATCAAGATGACTTCTTTGACTTGGTATCAGACTATTTAGTTCAGCCACTGAACTGAAAATGTAGAATAAACAGAAATGAAAGAGCCCAGCTGCTGTGTTTTCCTGTTCTTTTTTAGACTTGTCGTTCTTTAACATAGTTTCATTCTTAAACCTACTGCTGAGTTTTTCTTATCTTAAAATGGATGTTTGACCACACACAGCAGTGAGCATGACTGATAAAATGCTGTAGAGTGAATTAATCTGACAAATATCTGAGTATTTTTCTGTTTTTTCTCACTATTCAGTAACAGGCACATCAATAATGCTTGAGTACTTGGAATCCAAAATGTGAAAATGGATTTCATACTAAGTTCTGTTATTATTTTCCTTTGGTGCCTGCTCAAACCTCTTTGGATGGTGTAAAACAGTTCTCACTGCAAGGAAACCCTTGTTTTTATTATTTTACAGTGGAAAGTTAGTTGCTTTGTGTGAATGCTTTTTGACACTTGTGTCTGTTGAGCAGGTTCGGTTTTTGAGATAGAAAACAAACTACTACTTTCCAATTAAGCTGTTTATTTTCTGCCATCAGTGTCTCAAAAGAATCTTGATCAAGGACCTTTTCTGTCTGGAACAGCCTCCCAGAAAATGACAAAGTCTGATATGAACAGAACATTTTATACCGTATTGTGAAATGTGATTGGTTATTGAACACAAACATATCATTCAAATATTGAACAGTGATTGGCTAAAGGTGAGGATAACCGTGGTGTAGACTTAGCTCTCCCATTGGTTGGTGCACAGATACGTCCATATCTCTGGCACACGATTCATCCAATCTCCAGGAACCATCCTGTAAAAGAACCTCCTAGAACCCTCTTCCCTCTCTCTACCTGTCAGTCTTATTCCTCTGTTAACTGAGATGTGATGCAGCTGCTGGTGGTGTCTCAAAGGGAGGATTATTATGGTTTCCACTCTGAAACAACCTTGAGTTTAGCGGTTTCAGTAAAATTAGTTGTTATATTATAAGGACATAGGAATGTGCTGTGTGTGAAAACACTCTTTGTACTGGTGTGTGTGTGTGTGTGTGAGAGCTGTAGCTTTCCAGCCTGACCTGTGTGTATCCATCATGTATTTAACCCTTCAGAGCCTGGGGTTAATGCTCTCTCTCTATTCAGGTCAACACAACTCATACATTAATTACACAACAAATGGTTATTAATATCAATATTGTATTACTCACATGTGACATCAAGTTCAGTGTTCAGCTAGCAGTGCCTTAAAAAATAAATCCTAACATGTCCTTGTCTCAGTCTGATCCAGTTCTTCTCCAAGATGAGGAAGTGGGCCGACATGTCCGACC
Source organism: Amphiprion clarkii (assembly GCA_027123335.1). NCBI lineage: Eukaryota > Metazoa > Chordata > Actinopteri > Pomacentridae > Amphiprion > Amphiprion clarkii. The sequence goes on along the minus strand of CM049577.1, from coordinate 11,652 downwards.
TCTCGCAGGACTTCAGGCTACAAATGGATCGGCTGGAGCGAAACTTTGAGGTCTCCACCGTGATCTTCCACAACTTTGATGTGTAGCAATAACTGCTTTATTAAATTATTATATTTATTAATTATTAATATTTTTATTAATATTTTCGGGGCACCACCTCGTTAGAGGAATAATTAATTGTTTAATTATTTGATTATTCGAACTACAAATGAATTCATCAATTCAAGTTAAGTTTGAATGAATTTTTTTTTTGATCAAATCTCAATCTGATAACTGAAGGAGAATTTCTTTAAATGACAGTGACTCGTACCAGAAACACAAAACAAACGGAGATGAACTTTGGTCTAAGGTGAATATTTATTTCTACTAATCAAAGGTACAAATGAATAAGTTCAGTAAACAGTTAAAAGTATACAGGTAAAATGTGAGTGTGTGTGTGTGCAGGAGTTTGTTCGTGTGTGTGTGTGTGTGTGTGTGTCTGTGTGAGGTAGGTATGCTAATGAGGTAGGAAGAGGAAGCGGAGAGATATGTTCGAATAACGTAGCGGGAATTTGGCTTTAGAATCAAAAATTGCAAAAGTATCAAAGGAATGGAATTAACGACCAAGTTAATGACATCAACCCTTAGTCAAATCCGATGAATCAAAGCGGTGTCTTACTTTTGATGTGGTCGAAACCTCCGGGGGCTAGGACAGGATTTGGCCGACCGCGTTCACAGAAGCTGGGCTTGTCAGTTCACAGAGTCTGTGTGGAAGTTCGGCACCGATGAAGTCCCGCCGGGTTGGAGTCTTTCGGGTTGGTTCAAATGTCTGATCCAGCAGACATCTGACTTCGGAACCGCTGGATTTCGTCTTGGGTTGGAAAATATACTTGGTCTAGGAAGCTCTCAGTTAGGTTCAGAACGGCGTTCTGAACCGGTTGAATGAGTTCTGGGAGAGCAACCGTAGCAAAAGTGAAAACAAAAGAAAAATGGGATTTTTGATCGAATTCAAAAATTGATTCTGAGTGCAGCTTGATGGTGAACGGGAACTCGTTCTAATTCTAACAAAAGATAAAAAGATACTTATAAAAATAGAATAAAAAAAAGATATAGGCATACGAAGAACGAGAGGTCTACAAAGAATAAAAGATCACACGTTTTAGGATAAATATCAGACTGGCCAGTCTTGTTTTAAAAGGTAACGGAATAACGAATAAGCACGAGACAAAGACAAAGAAGGAAGAAGAGAGGGCGGCTTTGTCCGGGATGCGTTTTTATAGTTGATGGGAGGAGATAGGAAGATCTGGCCTTCTGAGTACCTCCCAGATGTACGACATTTGATATTACTTTGTTCTGGGGAATAAGGGTACAATTAACTAGTTTAATCTAATAAGAAAAATACAAATTAACGATATCCGTCCGCCTCTTCATTATAGTGATGCAGATGGACGTGTGTATAAGGTGGTGTATTATAATAAAAAGTGAAATACGTGAGTAGCGCATTTAACTAAATATGTATGTATTGAGATGTGCAGAGAGTGACAAAACAACATGTGTGTCAAAGAGGATATGTAAACAACTCACTGCAAGCATACTTTTCATAACATAACATTCATGATTCAATTTTAATAAAGGTAAAAAGACATAATAACGTATTTCTCCGTGGCATGTTCATTTGTCATCCTGACCACATGGGGTCGCTGTGGTACTGTGGAAGAAATCGGGTTAAAACCAGAAAATCCTAAAACGTGGAAATTGGTCCCAGAAAGTCAGGATTTTCGGAGTTCCAAAAGATATTAAGTTGCTGATTACTTTGGTACATGTAAAAACACACAATATATGTCAGAACAGTCATTTTCAGAGCAACATTCATTTCTGTGACACAATGCAGGCAGATCTCCGGTATTTTCACAGGGACCTGTGAAAGGGGGTTTTATGAGGTGTTTATCTGATCGTCTCCAGATGTGTCCTGAGCTTCACCCAGGTTTTAGGAGATAAGGGTTATAAGGTGAAGAAGAATTGCCCATTTGGTGGATTTAAAGCTTCACTCAAAGTCCTTATCATAACAAAAGTGCAAAACAGAGAGAGAGATTCACGTGTTGGGGATCTCCAAAAGGTTGAATAACAAGCCAAATCACATCAGTTCTGTCGTTGGGGGAAGAACCTTCTCAGTCCTGGTTAATGTCACTTTGATGGTAATAAAAACAAAGGTAAAAGAAGAGAGTTCTTATCTGGTCAACAGGAACTTCAGAAGAAGATGATATCTCCTTCTCAGCTCTGGGGGAAGACCTGATGGTCACGTTACAGATGTCTTGATTTAGGAGTAAGAGACTTCCTTTTTGTCCAAACCATTTGACTGCAACTAATGTATGACAGCTAATTTTTTACACTAACGTATTAGAGCTAATGCTTATCATCAATTGTACTGTTAGATCTAATGTGCTACAGCTAATGAAGCCCGAGTGTTGACCAAATGACCAGCGATCCAAATGACCAGCGATATATATATATATATATATGTATATATGTATATATGTATATATAAATATAATTGCTACAGCATGTGGATTACTCAAGCATATAGGGCGTGTATGATCATGTGAACATTTAATTTTCTCCTAACAATATATATCCAGTGAATTTAAAAGAGCAGTATTTCTATGAACATTTGGAACTTCAGTTATTTAAACTTCTTAGATGGTTGTTCAATAACATTTTTCAGTGACAGTTCTGATCATCATCAAGGTGATGTTTGACAGTTTCTTTGTCATTTTCTGAACTAAATGACATTAATCCCTCTCTGCAGCTGATCCCAGTGGAGCTTCTACCATCTGTTTCTCATCAACCAGTTCCTCTATCAGACATGCAGCTCCACATTTATTAGAAACTCACTGTTATCTCTGTAATCTCTTTATTTTCCAGTCCTGCCTGTATTTAATTACAACCTTGTTCCATTCAGAACATTTAAATACATTTTCTTTCACCATCCAATAAGTGTTTATTATCACAGTGACAAGAGAAAATGTTTCACTTTCTAGATATTTAATAAAATGTTTAGTTAAATATGTTTCGCATTAACAAATGATGTGAGTCGTTTCTGTTTCTACTCTGGTCTTGTCTTTCTTTTAATCTGTTGGACATGGTTCTGTGACGTTTAAAGTGAAATCAGGTGGAAGCAGACCTGAGCTAAACTCTACTGATGACTGAATCAGAAGAAGTCCTGACCTCGTTGATCTCCCCTCAGGTCAGTTCAGGACGGGATCGGATCAGCGCTACACGGTTCTGGAGCTGCCGTTCCTCGGCCGCTCCCTGAGCCTGCAGGTGGTTCTACCCAGCGAGAGGAAGACGCTACTGTCCTCCCTGGAGGCTCAGCTCACACAGCGCCACCTAGCGTCCTGGGACACCGGCCTGCGCAGAACCAGGATGGACATCTTCCTCCCAAGGTAGAGAACAATGCTTCAGGATTAGAGACCGGTTCAGGACTTGCAGACTCTTCATGAGGCTCGGTTCATAAACATGGATCTTCTTCTGGTCTTTCCAGATTCAGAATGCAGAACAAGTTCAACCTGAGGTCGGTGCTCCCCGCTATGGGCATCAGCGACGCCTTCAACCCCACAGCAGCCGACTTCACCGGGATCTCAGGTCAGTCCATCAGTTCATAAACATCCAGGATGTCCTTCAGGTTTAATCCCAGGTTCTTCAGGTATCTGACAGTTTGTTCCTTCTGTAGTGGAGGAGGGTCTCTATGTGTCTGATGCCTTCCATGAAGTCAGGATAGAAGTCACGGAGGACGGGACCAAAGCAGCTGCTGCTACTGGTGATAATATGATAGATATTAATATAACAAATAGATATTAATCCTACTGTTGTCCTCATTTACGGGCACCAAAAAATATTGTTTCCTTGTCTGAAAAAAAATCCAAAAATTCAGCAAAAAAATTCCCAGAATTTCTGAAAATTTGCAAAAGCTTCAGAAGAAAACTCCAATAATTCCTTAGAAGTTTCCCTTAAAAGTTTTATTTTAAAATAGTCCCCCAGATTTGGCAAGAAAATTCTTGTAAATATTTTCAAGAAATGAGTAAAAATATTCCAAAAAAATCTATCTAAAGTGATTTTATATATATATATATATCAGTAAAACTTCTAATATTGTCTTTAAGTACATTCACAAAAAAATCAACCAAAATCCAGTGAAATTCGCTGGATTTTGGTTGATTTTTTTTTTTTTTTTGTGAATGTTGTTGAGAAACATTTTTAACATTTCTTTTTTTTCCACCAAAAAAATGTTCAACAATTTCCCCAAAATGTTGAAAATGTGGACATCAGAAGTTTCACTGTGAAAATATTTTTTTCCCCACATTTTCAAAATTTAAAACAGGTCAATTTTGACCCGCAGGACGACACGAGGGTTAATAGAACAGAACAAACCAACTGTCTAAAGTTTCTAAAACATGATTTTCTATCCCTGCAGCGATGGTCCTCCTCAGAAGATCCCGAGCTCCAGCTTTCAAAGCAGATCGGCCGTTCTTATTTCTACTGCGACAGGTTCACACAGGTATTTACTTCACATCATACAGATGTTTTCAATGTTTTAGTCTAGAAAAGCACCCTAGTCAGGGTATGCTGTTTGACATTTTAGTTTTAGTATGAAAATAAATAGATCTTTGAATGAGTTGCACTGATCAGACACCATAGAAATACTCAGTGGAGCAGAAAGGTTTGAGCTGAGCATCAACAGGTGACCTATCCTTGAGCTCCTGGAGCTGAAGCTTTGGAACACGTGTGGGAATTACTCCTGTTGGACCTTCTCTTGTGAAGTCAGAAGTTTAAAAATGAAATTAATAAATAATCTGTTTCTGTTCTGTGATTCATGTTCAGTGGTGAAATAAAAAAAAAAGCATCCAGGAAACTTTTCTACATTGATGCAACGTTTCCCAGAGCTTCATCTGATGACCTGAAACAGAAGTGACCTGCTGATGGAGGACCTGTTGAAGAACCCTATCGCTGTAACTGATGAAGATACAGATAAAGGTTTTCCTGTCAGGTGTAACTGATGATGATGAAGGTTTTCCTGTCAGGTGTAACTGATGAAGATGAAGATGATGATGAAGGTTTTCCTGTCAGGTGTAACTGATGAAGATGAAGATGATGATGAAGGTTTTCCTGTCAGGTGTAACTGATGAAGGTGAAGGTTTTCCTGTCAGGTGTAACTGATGAAGATGAAGGTTTTCCTGTCAGGTGTAACTGATGAAGATGACGATGAAGGTTTTCCTGTCAGGTGTAACTGATGAAGATGATGATGAAGGTTTTCCTGTCAGGTGTAACTGATGATGATGAAGGTTTTCCTGTCAGGTGTAACTGATGATGAAGGTTTTCCTGTCAGGTGTAACTGATGATGATGAAGGTTTTCCTGTCAGGTGTAACTGATGAAGGTGACGATGGGGGACCCTGACGGGGTGAGCTGGTGTTTTCATTTGCACAGCTGACTTCCCCTCTTGGACGTCCCTTAGTTCTGCCCTAGTTCTGCTGCTATAGGTCTAGGCTGCTGGAGGACCTCTCTGGATGCACTGAGCCCTTCTCTATCTAGCATTATATTTAATATATATATACCATTATTGCATTACACTCACTCTGTTTCTCCCGGTGTCCTTTCTCCGAGTGTCCCTGATCCCAGAGCTGGATGCTTCAGATCTGTGGTTGTTCTCCCACCAACTGGCCTAATCTCCATCTGTGGGATGCTGCTGCTGACCTTCCTCCAGCCCACTGCTTCCAGCTGCCCATTTCCATCAATCTACTCTGCATCACCCTCACTATACTTGATTTGCTCGTGTACATGTTTTTGAATTTACCACCAGCTATATATGTAGTATATTTAATGCCAGAGCCGTACACCATAGCAGTAAACTATAACCAGTTTCCAGCCCAGAGGGATATATGCACAGATTTTTTTAAATACCATGTAGAAGACTATATACAGGAAGATGAGGTATCAGTTCTTGCACATAGATATACAACAGTCCTTTATCACTCCCCAGGTCAGGGGAAATTTCCAGTGTTAGAGCAGCAAAAATCTTTCAGAGCAGCACTAACCATGTGTACAGTAACAATAATATATACAAGAATGAAGAATGAAAAATGAATAACTACAGTATGACTACACTATAAGTGACAGCAGCATAAAGTGGCTTGTGGAATAAATGTAATTGTAAAAGTGCAGAAAATGCCAGCAGTGTAAGGAGTTGTGGAGATTTTCTCAAAACAGGTGAGTCCTGTGAATATGACCAAAATATGAGATCAAACTAGCAGAAATATGTACAAAATGACCAAAATATGATTGGTTGATAATGTATCAGTGTTGTTATTGATTATTGATCGGTTGCAGGGACAGAGATTTGTGTCTGAGTCTCTGCTGTCATCTAATCTCTCATGTAAGATCATGTCACAGGAGAGGGCGCTACTGACCTCTTGTGGACACAGGCGGTAACGACACTGCTCTGATAAGGATCAGGATAAACTTTATTGATCCCACAGTGGGTAAAGTTCACCGAGCTGCTTCACTGAGGAGAGTCTTTTAGTTTTCAGATAATATGATGGTGAAGAAAATGTGTTACTGCAGTAAAGATTCCACTGAATTATTATTTGATCCATGATCCACTCAGTTCTTGTCCAGTTTGTTGCTGCGGTCCGGTGAACAGGTGAGCTCCAGGTGAACAGGTGATGTCCGCAGCAGGTCAGGCTGTGATTGGAGCAGTAAAACTCATCTACATTAAATTAAATGATATGCTGATGTAGATGCACTCATGTGACATAAAGTGGACGAGGTTTAGAGCCAGGATTTTTAACTTTTGTATCTCTGTGTCCCCCCCCACTGACCTGAGCAGGTGGTACGTTCCACTCAGATACACCTGCGGGATCAGACCACCAACACACACGCCGCACCGCTGCAGTTTATTTAACCTTCACGTAGTTTTATCTATCTTTTCATGGTTTCTTCATCTTTGAATGAATATTTTTGGCACTAAATGTGAACTTTTTGAAGGGACTCTGCTCGTCAGATGGAGCAACGTCGGGGAGTTTGTTGGAAGATTCAGGTGAGAGGAAACAGAAGTAGGATGTTAGACAGGATTGATCTGCTGTCGTATCTTCATTCAGACACTGATGCTGTTGCTGTGAACTCAGAGCTTTCTACCCATTTCTACCCGAACCCTATTACCAATAACAATTCCTTAAAATTCAGATTTTGTATTTAATATCAAACCAAGGGTTGTACTATGACAGTCAGGAGACAAGTGATTGCAGCAGCGAGTTTGGTGACACTACAGTACACAAGAGTGAAGTTAATGAATTTTATTACCAAGAAAAATTATTTAAAATTCAAATTTTGTACTTAATATCAAACCAAGACTTGTAGTATGACCAGCAGGAGACAATTGAAGACTCCAATGATTTTGGTGACGCTACAGTAAACAAGAAGGAAGTTATTGAATTTATTACTAATAAAATAATAAAAATTCCTTTAATTTCAGATTTTGTATTTAGTATCAAACCAAGACTTGTAGTATGACCAGCAGGAGACAATTGATGGCTGCAGTAAATTTGGTGACACTACAGTGTATAAAAGTTAAGTAATTGAATATTTGTCTCTTAGCTGTTGCAGCGGTTTTGCTATTTTCAGACGGTCCCTGTTCACTCGTTGCACAGCCGGCTGCTCATAGACATCAATGTTATTTCTGCAACTTGAAAGACAGCGACTTTTGATAAAACTGGCCTTGTAGCACATTGTCTAGCTTACAGCGATTTGAAAGAGGCATTGTTTATGTTTTTACAACGTATATCTCATGAGTTATTGATGGCGGAAGTCCGAATCTGTGAATATCTTGCCAACTTTGCCTAACTCCCATTCATGCATGAATTATGATAACCTCAGTCAGGATTTTTTTTCCCCCCAATTGTTTTTATTCATCTTTAGGCATGAAAAACAAGGTTTGAACTTTATTTTATTTCAACCCATTTTTCTAAAAAATATATTTACATGTCCACTGAGATGGCCACCGTGCATTTTGCTCTAGAAATATGGATTTAACAAACAAATGGATAAAATGATATACAGTGTATTGAACTGTGAAATGTGATGTGAACTATAAAATAAAATAATTGATGCATAAATAATTCAAAGAGCATTGAGGGATTCACTCTCCTGTATAGATTCCCAAGTCTCTCAGATGACATATTTTCAAGAACAGCAGCAGTAAGAGCCTAATTGTGGCCAATGAATTGTACTAGAAATATAGCTGGTGATGCATGATGTGCACTTTAGTAGACATGAGATTAATCATAATTGCCTCCCAATATAACATCAATACTTGGAAAATTTTGCAATTGCATGACTCCTTAGATGTTCCTCGATGTCACCATATTTTTCTTTCCTGCAAAGGTCTCTTTTTATAGAAGGTTTGAACAAAACAAAATGAGCTACTTGGTGTTCCTGGCTGCCTGTCGGCCACCTTGGTTTGACTCTTTCTTTTTCTTTTTTTTTCTTTTTTTTTTTAAAGAATTTGCAATGGCTAGCCAATCACTGGCAGTGGAAGAAATGATGCAATAGGATCCACTGTAGTGGCTGATGTCCAACTATCCCATCAAAACTCATGCACATACAAGAAAACAGCTTTAGAAGAGCTGCACACTGTCATGACCTCTATGCATGGAAGGGTTAAGGGCATCAATAATGAACACAACACAAATAAATTGCTATCATATTACAATTCTGCATAATACACAGTGGAGAATCACAGTGATATTGTAATAATTGAAGGTATTTTGCTGCTGTTCTATCAAAAGTTGTCAGGAGAGGCAAAGAATTCTAAAGTAAATAGTTACAAAGAAGAGGGGGAGAAATAAACTGATTTCAGAATGACGGAATGAGATGTATAACGAATGAAACACAGGTTTCAGGTAGTTTAGCTCCGCCCACTGAGACTGTCTCCGCCTGTCTTCTCTAACGTCCGCAGTTGAGACATAAACTCTGACTTGGTGACACTCAGACTCCCACTGGACTTTCCATTCAATTTACACATTTCTTCATATATGTAAACACACACACACACACACACACACACACACACACACACACACACACACACACACACACACACACACACACACACACACACACACACACTGTAAATGATGCTGGTTATGTGTTATTTTTATTGTTCCTGTTTTTTTCTTTACTGCTTTTAGTCCTTGCTGAGGTTCAGACGTCCTCAGAGTGATGCAGGTACACCAACAGGAACACTGAAGATGCAGTTTTCTTTTGGATGCATCAGTGATTTGGGGATGTTCTGATGGTTCGGGAACCCAGCAGAACGTCTGCTTTAAGCGCTTCACAATGAACACACAAAACCAGCCACAATAATAAAGCGCAGCATTTTTTTTTTTTTTTTTACACCGGCAGGTGAACTAAAGCAGAAGTATTATTTATTTATTTATTTATTTATTTATTTATTTATTTAAGATGGGACAGTGCATTTTTTTTTACTTGTATTTTATTAAATTTTATAACACAAAAAAACAAACAAACAAACAAAAAACAACAACAACAACAACAAAAAAAAAGGCGGGCTGACACCAAAAGGGTTGCACATTAGTTATTTTGCTTATACTTTGTCCATTTTGTCCATTTTTTGTTCATTTGTGGTTCTTGTAATCTCAGTCGATGGGTTAGTCTCTCCATTGTAAATATGTCCTTGATTGTTGCCATCCACTGTTCCTTTGAAGGGACAACGGTTTGTCCCCATTTCCTTGTTATACATTTCTTTGCTGCAATTAACATTATCTTTACCAAATATCTATCACTTTCATAAATAGAACCATAGGTAAAGTTGCACAGATAGAACAAATCCGGTTTCAATGGTATTACGTAACCCAACACTTTAAAGAAAACATTACAGATATTTTCCCAAAATTCTGAAAGTTTCGGACATTTCCAAAAGATATGTGAATGGTCAGCATCTATCTCCCCACATTCTCTCCAGCAATTCTGATGTTTCTTTAACTGTTTACTTTTAGACTTTGGTGTAATAAAAAATCGTATAAGATTTTTCCAGGCGAACTCCCTCCACATCCGAGAGCTTGTGGTTGTATGGTGAAAACTCCACATGTTCAACCACTCATTTTCTTGGATTGTTATATTAAATTCTTTTTCCCACTTTGCTTTTACTTTATGTGTTGTGTGTTTATTGATTTTTATTAAGGCTTTGTATAGAGTTGAGATTATCCTAACATTACTGTCTTTATAGGCTTTAGTCATTATTTGGACGATGTCACTCTCTTCCATGGAGGGAATCACCTGGATTTCTTTATTATGATAGTCTCTCATTTGAAGGTAACGGAAGAAATTATGTTTTCCAAGATCAAACCTTTGTTGCAACTTCCAGAAGCTCTCCAGCTTCCCATTGTTTTCCAGAACACACCAAGCTGTAACTCCTTTTATTGCCCAGTTTTTGTAAGTTTGGTCAAACTTAGCTGGTGTAAATTTATGATCATGACCAATCCATTTCAATTTGTTAGGTTGTCTTTTAATTCTGTGAATCTTAATTATTTTAAACCAAACATTGAAAGTATGATTAGTTATTGGGTCTAAATGTATCTTATTTTTGTCATATATTTCTTTGTCTCCAAGGAGGCTTTGGATTGGTTGTTTTAATGATGCAGTCTCAATATCTTTCCATCTACTACAGTAGAATGGATTGCACCAGCAATATATGTATTTTAATTGTGCAGCCTGATAGTATTCTTTCAACTTTGGTAACGCCATCCCTCCTTTCTCTTTGGGAAGCTGGAGAGTACCATACTTGACCCTTGGTCTCTTACTATCCCAAACAAACCTGGATATTAATTTATCCCATGCTGTAAATTGAGTTTGGGTGACCTCTACTGGTAAAGCTTGAAACAAAAACAAGAATCTAGGTAAAATGTTCATTTTTACAGTTTCCACTCTGGAACTTAAATCCAAGGGCAAAGTTGACCACCTTTCTATGTCTTTCAGTATATTTTCTTGGACTTGTGAGTAGTTCTTTTTATTTAAATCTTGAAAATTTTGTGTCACTTCAATTCCTAGGTATTTAATTGATTGCATTTTCCAATTAAATTTATAGGTTTTTTAAAATATTTTTAGAGGGTTCATAGTTAAAGGTTAATATTTGAGTTTTTGAAATATTTATTTTATATCCTGACAAATATTTAAATGCTTCTAATAGCTTCATCAATGCAGGTAACGATATATCAGGTTGTTCGAGGAATACTATAACATCATCAGCAAAAAGGCCAATCTTGTGTTCTACTTCATTTATAGTGACTCCTTTTATTTCTCTATCTTGTCTCACAGCTTGTGCCAGGGGTTCAATAAAAATTGAGAAGAGTGTAGGCGAAAGCCCACACCCTTGTCTCGTTGATCTCTGTAAATAAATTTTATCTGTGAGATTTCCATTAATTTTTATTCAGGCATTTGGTTGGCTGTATAATGTTTTTATCATATTCACAGATTTATTATTAAAACCCATTTTTTGTAGGACAAGATATAGAAAATTCCAATTTACAGAGTCAAATGCCTTTTCTGCATCAATACTCATAAGGACCATGCTTATTTTCTCTGTCTGTGCTTTTTCGGTGATA